>CM022947.1:38837895-39325594 GCA_012931725.1 Litsea cubeba | reverse complement strand
TTGTAGGAATTGACGGTTCGCAAATAGGACTCCCTATTAGAGAATTACGATCGAAAAATGGGATTTTCCAACACCTAGGCTCGAAAACGGCCCGCCGGGGGCCCGCAATGGGAAACGGCCACGTAAAAAATCGAAAACTGGCATGAGCACTTTGGTCGAGGGTAGTGTAACTTGTAGGAACCGACGGTTCGCAAATAGGACTCCCGGTTAGAGAATTACGAGCGAAAAATGAGATTTTCCAACACTTAGGCTCAGAAACGGCCCGCCGGGGGCCCGAATGGGAAACGTACATGTAAAAAATCACAGATTGGTACGAGCACTTCGCTCGAGGGAAGAATAACTTGTAGGAACTGACGGTTCGCAAATAGGACTCCCTGTTAGATTATTACGAGCGAAACATGGGATTTTCCAACACTTACTCTCGAAAACGGCCCGCCGGGCCCTCGGAATGGGAAACGACCACGTAACAAATCGAAAACCGGCACGAGCATTTCGTTCGAGGGTAGAGTAACTTGTAGGAACTGACGGTTCGCAAATAGGACTCCCGGTTAGAGAAATACGACTGTAAAATGGGATTTTCCAACACTTAGCCTCAAAAACGGCCCGCCGGGACCCCGGGTCTGGAAAATTCAGTAACGGGCACGAGCACTTCGTTCAAGTAGAGAGTAACTTGTAGGAACTGACGGTTCACTAGGAATCCTAGTTTGAGAATTACGAGCGAAACTTGGGATCTTAGAACACTTAGGCTCTAAAATGACCCGCCGGAGCCCGCAATGGGAAACGGCCGCGAAAAAAATAGAAACTAGGACGAGCACTTATGTCGAGGGTGGACTTACTTGTAAGAACCGACGGTTCGCAAATACGACTCTCGGTTACAGAATTACGGGGGAAACATAGGATTTTCCAACACTTAGGCATGAAACGGCCAGCCGGAGGCCCGGAATGGGAAACGGCCGCAGGAAAATCGAAAACCGGCACGAGCACTTCGCTTGAGGGTAGAGTAACTTGTAGGAACTGACGGTTCGAAAATAGGACTCCCGGTTAGAGAATTACGAGCGAAACATGGGATTTTCCAACACTTAGGATCGAAAACAGCCCGCCAAGGGCCCGGAATGGGAAACGGCAGCGGGAAAAATCGGAAACATGCACGAGCTACTCACTCGAGGGTAGAGTAACTTGTAGGAACTGACGGTTTCGCAAATAGGACTCCCTGTTAGAGAATTACGATCGAAAAATGGGATTTTCTAACACCTAGGCTCGAAAACGGCCCGGCGGGGGCCCGCAATGGGAAACGGCCACGTAAAAAATTGAAAACCGGCCGAGCACTTTCGTCCTGGGTAGTGTAAATTGTAGGCACTGACGGTTCGCGAATAGGACTCTCGGATAGAGAATTACGACCGAAAAATGGATATTCCGACACTTAGGGTCAAAACGCCCGCCGGGGCCCGGGTCGGGAAAATTCGGTAACGGGCACGAGCACTTCGTTCGAGGGTTGAGTACCTCTAGGAAATAACAGTTCACAAATAGGACTTCTGGTTAGAGAATTACAAGCGAAACTTGGGATCTTATAACATTTAGGCTCGAAAATGGCCCGCCGGAGGCCCGCAATGGGAAACGCTCGCGAAAAAAATTAGAAACTGGAACGAGCACTTATCTCGAGGTTGACTAACTTGTAAGAACAGGCGGTTCGCAAATACGACTCTCGGTTAGAGAATTACGGGCGAAACATAGGATTTTCCAACACTTAGGCACGAAACGGCCAGCCGGAGACCCGGAATGGGAAACGGCCGCGGGAAAAATCGAAAACTGACACGAGCACTTCGCTTGAGGGTAGAATAACTTGTAGGAACAGACGGTTCGCAAATAGAACTCCGGTTAGAGAATTACGAGCGAAACAAGGAATTTTCTAACACTTAAGCTCGAAAACGGCCCGCCGGGGGCCTGGAATGGGAAACGGGAACAGGAAAAATCGGAAACAGGCACGAGGTACTCGCTCGAGGGTAGAGTAACTTCTAGGAATTGACGGTTCGCAAATAGGACTCCCTGTTAGAGAATTACGATCGAAAAATGGGATTTTCCAACACCTAGGCTCGAAAACGGCCCGCCGGGGGCCCGCAATGGGAAACGGCCACGTAAAAATGGAAAACCGGCATGAGCACTTTGGTCGAGGGTAGTGTAACTTGTAGGAACCGACGGTTCGCAAATAGGACTCCCTGTTAGAGAATTACGACAGAAAAATGCGATTTTCCAACACTTAGGCTTAGAAACGGCCCGCCGGGGGCCCGGAATGGGAAACGTACATGTAAAAAATCACAGATTGGACGAGCACTTCGCTCGAGGGAAGAATAACTTGTAGGAACTGACGGTTCGCAAATACGACTCCAGGTTAGATTATACGAGCGAAACATGGGATTTTCCAACACTTACTCTCGAAACGGCCCGCCGGGGCCCGGAATGGGAAACGACCACGTAAAAATCGAAAACCGGCACGAGCATTTCGTTCGAGGGTAGAGTAACTGTAGGAAATGACGGTTCGCAAATAGGACTCCCGGTTAGAGAAATACGACTGTAAAATGGGATTTCCAAAACTTAGCCTCAAAAACGGCCCGCCGGGGCCCCGGGTCTGGAAAATTCAGTAACGGGCACGAGCACTTCGTTCAAGAGTAGAGTAACTTGTAGGAACTGATGGTTCACAAATAGGAATCCTAGTTTGAGAATTACGAGCGAAACTTGGGATCTTAGAACACTTAGGCTCTAAAATGGCCCGCCGGAGGCCCGCAATGGGAAACGGCCGCGAAAAAAATTAGAAACTAGACGAGCACTTATGTCGAGGGTGGACTTACTTGTAAGAACCGACGGTTCGCAAATACGACTCTCGTTACAGAATTACGGGGGAAACATAGGATTTTCCAACACTTAGGCACGAAAACGGCCGGCCGGAGGCCCGGAATGGAACAGCCGCAGGAAAAATCGAAAACCGGCACGAGCACTTCGCTTGAGGGTAGAGTAACTTGTACGAACTGATGGTTCGAAAATAGGACTCCCGGTTAGAGAATTACGAGCGAAACATGGGATTTTCCAACACTTAGGATCGAAAACAGCCCGCCAAGGGCCCGGAATGGGAAACGGCAGCTGGAAAAATCAGACATGCACGCGCTACTCACTCGGGTAGAGTAACTTGTAGGAACTGACGGTTCACAAATAGGACTCCCTGTTAGAGAATTACGATCGAAAAATGGGATTTTCCAACACCTTGGCGCGAAAACGGCCCGGCAGGGCCTGCAATGGGAACGGCACGTCAAAAATTGAAAACCGGCACGAGCACTTTCGTCGAGGGTAGTATAACTTGTAGGAACTGACGATCGCAAATAGGACTCCCGGATAAGAATTACGACCGAAAATTGGGAATTCCGACACTTAGCTAAAAAACGGCCCGCCGGGTGCCTGGTCGAAAAATTCGGTAACGGGCACGAGCACTTCGTTCGAGGGTAGAGTAACTTGTAGGAACTGACGGTTCACAAATACTACTCCTGGTTAGAGAATTACGAGCGTAACTTGAGATCTTACAACATTTAGGCTCGAAAATGGCCCGCCGGAGGCCCGCAATGGGAATCGGCCGTGAAAACAATTAAAACTGGGAATGAGCACTTTCTCGAGGGTGGACTAACTTGTAAGAACCGAAGGTTCGCAAATACGACGCTCGTGAGTTTACGGGCGAGAAACGGGAACATAGGATTTTCCAACACTTAGGCCCGAAAACGGCCCCGGAGGCCCGGAATGGGAAACGACCGCGGGAAAAAATTGAAAACGAGCACGGGCACTTCGCTTGAGGGTAGAGTTACTTGTAGAACTGACGGTTCGCAAATAGGACTCCCGTTAGAGAATTACGAGCGAATATGGGATTTTCCAACACTTAGGCTCGAAAACGGCCCGCCGGTGGCCCGGAATGGGAAACGGCCACGGGAAAATATCGGAAAGCACGAGCTACTCGCTCGAGGGTAGAGTGATTTCTAGGAATTGACGGTTCGCAATGGACTCCCTGTTAGAGAATTACGATCGAAAATTGGATTTTCCAACACCTAGGCACGAAAATGGCCCGTCGGGGGCCCGCAATGGGAAACGGCGACGTAAAAAGCCGAAAACCGGCATGAGCATTTTGGTCCGAGGGTTGTGTAACTTGTAGGAACCGACGGTTCGCAAATAGGACTCCTGTTAGGAGAATTTTTGACCAAAAAGTTACTCTACCCTCGAGCGAGTACCTCGTGCCTGTTTCCGATTTTCCTGTTGCCGTTTCCCATTCCAGGCCCCCGGCGGGCCGTTTTCGAGCCTAAGTGTTAGAAAATTCCTTGTTTCACTCGTAATTCTCTAACCGGGAGTTCTATTTGCGAACCGTCTGTTCCTACAAGTTATTCTACCCTCAAGCAAAGTGCTCGTGTCAGTTTTCGATTTTTCCCACGGCCGTTTCCCATTCCGGGTCTCCGGCTGGCCGTTTTCGGCCAAAGTGTTGGAATATCCTATGTTTCGCCCGTAATTCTCTAACCGAGAGTCGTATTTGCGAACCGCCTGTTCTTACAAGTTAGTCAACCCTCGAGATAAGTGCTCGTTCCAGTTTCTAATTTTTTTCGCGAGCGTTTCCCATTGCGGGCTCCGGCGGGCCATTTTCGAGCCTAAATGTTATAAGATCCCAAGTTTCGCTTGTAATTCTCTAACCAGAGTCCTATTTGTGAACTGTCATTTCCTAGAGGTTACTCAACCCCTCGAACGAAGTGCTCATGCCCGTTACTACACCGAATTTTCCCGACCCGGGCCCCCGGCGGGCCGTTTTTTTTACGCCTAAGTGTCGGAAAATCCCATTTTTTCTGTCGTAATTCTCTAATCGGGAGTCCTATTTGCGAACCGTCAGTTCCTATAAGTAACTCTACCCCTCGAACGAAATGATCCGACCGGTTTCCGCTTTTTTACATGGTCGTTTCCCATTCCGGGCCCCCGGCGGGACGTTTTCTAGACTAAGTGTTGGAAAATCCCATGTTTCGCTCGTAATAATCAAACCGGGAGTCCTATTTGCGAACCGTCAGTTCCTACAAGTTACACTTCCCTCGAGCAAAGTGCTCGTGCTGATTTCTAATTTTTACTGGGCCGTTTCCCATTCTGGGCCCCCGGCGGGCCGTTTTCCGAGCCTAAGTGTTGGAAAATCTCATTTTTCGGTCGTAATTCTCCAACAGGGAGTCCTATTTGCGAACCGTCGGTCTACAGTTATCACTACCCTCAACCAAAGTGCTCATGCCGGTATTCGATTTTTTACGTGGGCCGTTTCCCATTGCGGGCCCCCGGCGGGCCGTTTTCGAGCCAAGGTGTTGGAAAATCCCATTTTTCGATCGTAATTCTCTTAAAGGGAGTCCTATTTGCGAACCGTCAATTCCTACAAGTTACTCTACCCCTCGAGCGAGTAGCTCGTGCCTGTTTTCGGTTTTTCTCCCGCGGCCGTTTCCCATTCCGGGCCACCGGCGGGCCGTTTTCGAGCTAAGTGTGGAAAATCCCATGTTTCGCTCGTATTCTCTAACCGGGAGTCCTATTTCGAAGCGCTCAGTTCCTCAAGTTACTCTACCCTCAAGCGAAGTGCTCGTGCCGGTTTTTCAATTTTTCCCGCGGCCGTTTCCCCTTCCGGGACTCAGGCGGGCCCATTTTCATGCCTAAGTGTTGGAAAATCCTATGTTTCGCCCGTAATTCTCTAATAGAGAGTCGTTTTTGAAAACCGTCGATTCTTACAAGTTTAGTCCCACCCTCGAGATAAGTGCTCGTTCCAGTCTCTAATTTTTTTCGCGAGCGTTTCCCATTACGGGCCTCGGCGGGCCATTTTTCGAGCCTAAGTGTTATAAGATCCCCAGTTCCGCTCGTAATTCTCTAACCAGGAGTCCTTTTTGTGAACCGTACTGTTCCTACAGGTTACTCTACCCTCGAACGAAGTGCTCGTGCCCGTTATACCAGAATTTTTCCCGACCCGGGCCCCCGGCGGGCCGATTTGAGCCTAAGTGTCGGAAAATCCCATTTTTCGGTCGTAATTCTCTAATCGGGAGTCCTATTTGCGAACCCTCAGTTCCAACAAGTTACTCTATCCTCGAACGAAATGCTCGTGCCGGTTTCCGATTTTTTACGTGGTCGTTTCCCATTCCGGGCCCCCGGCGGGCCGTTTTCGAGACTAAGTGTAGGAAAATCCCATGTTTCACTCGTATAATCTAACCGGGAGTCCTATTTCCGAACCGTCAGTTCCTACAAATTACTCTTCCCTCGAGTGAAGTGCTCGTGCCGATTTCTGATTTTTTACGTGGCCGTTTTCCATTCCAGGCCCCCGGCGGGCCGTTTTCGAGCCTAAGTGTTGGGAAAATCTCATTTTCGGTCGTAATTCTCTAACAGGGAGTCCTATTTGCGAACCCTCAGTTCCAAAACAAGGTTACTCTACCCTCGAAAGAAATGCTCGTGCCGGTTTCCGATTTTTTACATGGTCGTTTCCCATTTCGGGCCCCCAGCGGGCCGTTTCGAGACTAAGTGTTGAAAAAATCACTTGTTTCGCTCGTAATATTCTAACCGGGAGTCCTATTTGCGAACCGTCAGTTCCTACAAGTTACACTTCCCTCGAGCGAAGTGCTCGTGCCAATTACTGATTTTTTACCGTGGCCGTTTCCCATTCCAGGCCCCCGGCGGGCCGTTTTCGAGCCCAAGTGTGGAAAATCTCATTTTTTCGATCGTAATTCTCTAACAGGGAGTCCTATTTGCAACCGTCGGTTCCTAGAAGTTACACTACCCTCGACCAAAGTGCTCATGCCGGTTTTCAATTTTTAAGTGGCCGTTTCCCATTGCGGGCCCCCGGCGGGCCGTTTTCAAGCCTAGGTGTTGGAAAATCCCATTTTTCGATCGTAATTCTTTAACAGGGGCGTCCTATTTGCTAACCGTCAATTTCTAAAAGTTACTCTACTACCTCAAGCGAGTAGCTCGTGCCTGTTTTCTCGATTTTTCCCGTGGCCGTTTCCCATTCCGGGCCACCAACGGGGCTGTTTTCCCCGAGACTAAGTGTTGGAAAATCCCATGTTTCGCTCGTAATATCTAAACCGGGAGTCCTATTTGCGAACCGTCAGTTCCTACAAGTTACTCTTCCCTCAAGTGAAGTGCTCGTGCCGATTTCTGATTTTTTACGTGGCCGTTTCCCATTCCAGGCCCCGGTGGGCTGTTTTCCGAGCCTAAGTGTTGGAAAATCTCATTTTTCGGTCGTAATTCTCTAACAGGGAGTCTATTTGAGAGCCGTTAGTTCCTAGAAGTTACACTACCCTCGACCAAAAGTGCTCATGGGGCCGGTTTTTCCGATTTTCTACGGTGCCGTTTCCCATTGCGGGCCCCCGGCGGGCCGTTTCAAGGCCTAGGTGTTGGAAAATCCCCCATTTTTCGATCGTAATTCTCTAACAAGGAGTCCTATTTGCGAACCGTCAATTCCCATAAGTTACTCTAACCCTCGAGCGAGTAGCTCGTGCCTGTTTTTGATTTTTCCCGCCGCCGTTTCCCATTGCTGGCCACCGGCGGGCCGTTTCCCATTCCAGGCCCCCGGTGGGCCGTTTTCCGAGCCTAAGTGTTGGAAAATCTCATTTTCGATCGTAATTCTCTAACAGGGAGTCCATTTGAGAGCCGTTAGTTCCTAGAAGTTACACTACCCTCGACCAAAGTGCTCATGCCGGTTTTCGATTTTCCTACGTGGCCGTTTCCCATTGCGGGCCCCCGGCGGGCCGTTTTCGAGCCTAGGTGTTGGAAAATCCCATTTTTCGATCGTAATTCTCTAACAAGGAGTCCTATTTGCGAACCGTCAATTCCTACAAGTTACTCTACCCTCGAGCGAGTAGCTCGTGCCTGTTTCTGATTTTTCCCGCGGCCGTTTCCCATTTCGGGCCCCCGGCGGGCCGTTTTCGAGCTTAAGTGTTGGAAAATCCCAAGTTTCGCTCGTAATTCTCTAACAGGGAGTCCTATTTGCGAACCGTCAGTTCCTACAAGTTACTCTACCCTCAAGCGAAGTGCTCGTGCGGTTTTCGATCTTTCACGGGCCGTTTCCCATTCCGGGCCTTCGGCGGGCCGTTTTCCGTGCCTAAGTGTTGGAAAATCCTATGTTTCACCCGTAATTCTCTAACCGAGAGTCGTATTTGCGAACCTTCAGTTCTTACAAGTGAGCCCACCCTCGAGAAAAGTGCTCATTCCAGTTTCTAATTGTTTTTCACGGGCCGTTTTCCCATTGCGGGCTCCGGCGGGCCATTTTCGAGCCTAAGTGTTGTAAGATCTTAAGTGACGCTCGTATTCTCTATCCAGGAGTCGTATTTGTGAACCGTCAGTTCCTACAAGTTACTCTACCCTCGAACGAAGTGCTCGTGCCCGTTACCGAATTTTCCCGACCCGGGCCCCCGGCGGGCCGTTTTTTAGCCTAAGTGTCGGAAAATCCCATTTTTCGGTCGTAATTCTCTATCCGGGAGTCCTATTTGCGAACCGTCAGTTCCTACAAGTTACACTACCCTCGACGAAAGTGCTCGTGCCGGTTTTTAATTTTTTACGTGGCCGTTTCCCATTGCGGGCCCCCGCCGGGCCGTTTTCGAGCCTAGGTGTTGGGAAATCCCATTTTTCGATCGTAATTCTCTAACAGGGAGTCCTATTTGCGAACCGTCAGTTCCTACAAGTTACTCTACCCTCGAGCGAGTAGCCCGTGCATGTTTCCGATTTTTTCCCGCTGCCGTTTCCCATTCCGGGCCCTTGGCGGGCTGTTTTCGATCCTAAGTGTTGGAAAATCCCATGTTTCGCTCGTAATTCTCTAACCGGGAGTCCTATTTTCGAACCATCAGTCCTACAAGTTACTCTACCCTCAAGCGAAGTGCTCGTGCCGGTTTTTCGATTTTTCCTGCGGCCGTTTCCCCATTCGGGCCTTCGTCCGGCCGTTTTCGTGCCCTAAGTGTTGGAAAATCCTATGTTTCCCCCCGTAATTCAGTAACCGAGAGTCGTATTTGCGAACCGTCGGTTCTTACAGGTAAGTCCACCCTCGACATAAGTGCTCGTCCTAGTTTCTACTTTTTTTCGCGGCCGTTTCCCATTGCGGGCCTCCGGCGGGCAATTTTAGAGCCCTAAGTGTTTAAGATCTCAAGTTTCGCTCGTAATTCTCAAACTAGGATTCCTATTTGTGAACCGTCAGTTCCTACAAGTTACTCTACTCTCGAACGAAGTGCTCGTGCCGGTTACTGAATTTTTCCAGACCCGGGGCCCCGGCGGGCCGTTTTTGAGCCTAAGTGTTGGAAAATCCCCATTTTACAGTCGTAATTCTCTAACCGGGAGTCCTATTTGCGAACCGTCAGTTCCTACAAGTTACTCTACCCTCGAACGAAATGCTCGTGCCGGTTTTCGATTTTTTACATGGTCGTTTCCCATTCCGGGCCCCCGGCGGGCCGTTTTCGAGACTAAGTGTTGGAAAATCCCATGTTTCGCTCGTAATAATCTAACCGGGAGTCCTATTTGCGAACCGTCAGTTCCTACAAGTTTATTCTTCCCTCGAGCGAAGTGCTCGTGCCAATTTGTGATTTTTTACATGTACGTTTCCCATTCCGGGCCCCCGGCGGGCCGTTTCTGAGCCTAAGTGTTGGAAAATCTCATTTTTCTGTCGTAATTCTCTAACTGGGAGTTCTATTTGCGAACCGTCTGTTCCTACAAGTTACGCTACCCTCAAGGGAAGTGCTCATGCCGGTTTTCGATTTTTCCCGCGGCCGTTTCCCATTCCGGGTCTCCGGCTGGCCGTTTTCAAGCCTAGGTGTTGGAAAATCCTATGTTTCGCCCGTAATTCTCTAACCGAGAGTCGTATTTGCGAACCGCCTGTTCTTACAAGTTAGTCAACCCTCGAGATAAGTGCTCGTTCCAGTTTCTAATTTTTTTCGCGAGCGTTTCCCATTGTGGGCCTCCGGCGGGCCATTTTCAAGCCTAAATGTTATAAGATCTCAAGTCTCGCTTGTAATTCTCTAACCAGGAGTCCTATTTGTGAACTGTCATTTCCTAGAGGTTACTCAACCCTCGAACGAAGTGCTCGTGCCCGTTACCGAATTTTCCCGACCCGGGCCCCCGGCGGGCCGTTTTTGACCCTAAGTGTCGGAAAATCCCATTTTTCAGTCGTAATTCTCTAATCGGGAGTCTTATTTGCGAACCGTCAGTTCCTATAAGTAACTCTACCCTCGAACGAAATGCTCCGACCGGTTTCCGCTTTTTTACATGGTCGTTTCCCATTCCGGGTCCCCGGCGGGACGTTTTCTAGACTAAGTGTTGGAAAATCCCATGTTTCGCTCGTAATAATCAAACCGGGAGTCCTATTTGCGAACCGTCAGTTCTTACAAGTTACACTTCCCTCGAGCGAAGTTCTCGTGCCGATTAAAGTTTTTTTACATGGCCGTTTCCCATTTCGGGCCCCCGGCGTGCCGTTTTCGAGCCTAAGTGTTGGAAAATCTCATTTTTCGGTCGTAATTCTCTAACAGGGAGTCCTATTTGCGAACCGTCTGTTCCTACAAGTTACACTACCCTCGACGAAAGTGCTCATGCCGATTTTCGATTTTTTACGTGGCTGTTTCCCATTGCGGGCCCCCGGCGGGCCGTTTTTGAGCCTAGGTGTTGGAAAATCCCATTTTTCGATCGTAATTCTCTAACAGGGAGTCCTATTTGCGAACCGTCAATTCCTACAAGTTACTCTACCCTCGAGCGAGTAGCTCGTGCCTGTTTCCAATTTTTCCCGCGGCCGTTTCCCATTCCGGGCCACCGGCGGGCCGTTTTCGAGCCTAAGTGTTGGAAAATCCCATGTTTCGCTCGTAATTCTCTAACCGGGAGTCCTATTTGCGAACCGTCAGTTCCTACAAGTTACTCTACCCTCAAGCGAAGTGCTCGTGCCAGTTTTAGATTTTTCTCACGGCTGTTTCCTATTCCGGGCCTCCGGTGGGCCCTTTTCGTGCCTAAGTGTTGGGAACTCCTATGTTTCGCCCGTAATTCTCTAACTGAGAGTCATATTTGAGAACCGTCGATTCTTACAAGTTAGTCCACCCTCGAGATAAGTGCTCGTTCCAGTCTCTAATTTTTTTCGCGAGCGTTTCCCATAGCGGGCCTCCGGCGGGCCATTTTCGAGCCTAAGTGTTATAAGATCCCAAGTTTCGCTCGTAATTCTCTAACCAGGAGTCCTATTTGTGAACCGTCAGTTCCTACAAGTTACTCTACCCTCGAACGAAGTGCTCGTGCCCGTTACCGAATTTTCCCGACCCAGGCCCCCGGCGGGCCGTTTTTGAGCCTAAGTGTCGGAAAATCCCATTTTTCGGTCGTAATTCTCTAATCGGGAGTCCTATTTGCGAACCCTCAGTTCCAACAAGTTACTCTACCCTCGAACGAAATGCTCGTGCCGGTTTCCGATTTTTTACGTGGTCGTTTCCCATTCCGGGCCCCCGGCGGGCCGTTTTCGAGACTAAGTGTTGGAAAATCCCATGTTTCGCTCGTAATAATCTAACCGGGAGTCCTATTTGCGAACCGTCAGTTCCTACAAGTTACTCTTCCCTCAAGCGAAGTGCTCGTGCCGATTTCTGATTTTTTACGTGGCCGTTTCCCATTCCAGGCCCCCAGCAGGCCGTTTTTTAGCCGAAGTGTTGGAAAATCTCATTTTTCGGTCGTAATTCTCTAACAGGGAGTCCTATTTGCGAACCCTCAGTTCCAACAAGTTACTCTACCCTCGAACGAAATGCTCGTGCCGGTTTCCGATTTTTTACGTGGTCGTTTCCCATTCCGGGCCCCCGGTGGGCCGTTTTCGAGACTAAGTGTTGAAAAATCCCATGTTTCGCTCGTAATATTCTAACCGGGAGTCCTATTTGCGAACCGTCAGTACCTACGAGTTACACTTCCCTCGAGCGAAGTGCTCGTGCCGATTTCTGATTTTTTACGTGGCCGTTTCCCATTCCAGGCACCCGGCGGGCCATTTTCGGGCCTAAGTGTTGGAAAAATCTCATTTTTCAGTCGTAATTCTCTAACAGGGAGTCCTATTTGCGAACCGTCGGTTCCTAGAAGTTACACTACCCACGACCAAAGTGCTCATGCCGGTTTTTTTAAATTTTTACGTGGCCGTTTCCCATTGCGGGCCCCCGGCGGTCAGTTTTCAAGCCTAGGTGTTGGAAAATCCCATTTTTCGATCGTAATTCTTTAACAGGGCGTCCTATTTGCGAACCGTCAATTTCTAAAAGTTACTCTACCCTCGAGCAAGTAGCTCGTGCTGTTTTCGATTTTTCCCGTGGCCGTTTCCCATTCCGGGCCCCCGGCGGGCCGTTTTCGAGCCTAAGTGTTGGAAAATCCCATGTTTCGCTCGTAATAATCTAACCGGGAGTCCTATTTGCGAACCGTCAGTTCCTACAAGTTACTCTTCGCTCGATCGAAGTGCTCGTGCCTATTTCTGATCTTTTACGTGGCCATTTCCCATTTCGGGCCCCCGGCGGGCCGTTTTCGAGCCTAAGTGTTGGAAAATCTCATTTTTAGGTCGTAATTCTCTAACATGGAGTCCTATTTGAGAGCCGTTAGTTCCTAGAAGTTACACTACCCTCGACCAAAGTGCTCTTGCCGGTTTTCGATTTTCTACGTGGCCGTTTCCCATTGCGGGCCCCCGGCGGGCCGTTTTCAAGCCTAGGTGTTGGAAAATCCCATTTTTCGATCGTAATTCTCTAACAAGGAGTCCTATTTGCGAACCGTCAATTCCCACAAGTTACTCTACCCCTCGAGCGAGTAGATCGTGCCTGTTTCTGATTTTTCCCGTTGCCGTTTCCCATTCCGGGCCACCGACGGGCCATTTTCGAGCCTAAGTGTTGGAAAATCCCATGTTTCGGTCGTAATTCTCTAACCGGGAGTCCTATTTACGAACCGTTAGTTCCTACAAGTTACTCTACCCTCAAGCGAAGTGCTCGTGCCGGTTTTCGATCTTTCCCGCGGCCGTTTCCCATTCCGGGCCTTCGGCGGGCCGTTTTCGTGCCTAAGTGTTGGAAAATCCTATGTTTCGCCCGTAATTCTCTAACCGAGAGTCGTATTTACGAACCTTCGGTTCTTACAAGTTAGTCCACCCTCGAGAAAAGTGCTCATTCCAGTTTCTAATTGTTTTCACGGCCGTTTCCCATTGCGGGCCTCCGGCGGGCCATTTTCGAGCCTAAGTGTTGTAAGATCTCAAGTTACGCTCGTAATTCTCTAACCAGGAGTCGTATTTGTGAACCGTCAGTTCCTACAAGTTACTCTACCCTCGAACGAAGTGCTCGTGCCCGTTACCGAATTTTCTCGACCCGGGCCCCCGGCGGGCCGCTTTTAGCCTAAGTGTCGGAAATTCCCATTTTTCGGTCGTAATTCTCTAACCGGGAGTCCTATTTGCGAACCGTCAGTTCCTACAAGTTACACTACCCTCGACCAAAGTGCTCGTGCCGGTTTTCAATTTTTTACGTGGCCGTTTCCCATTGCGGGCCCCCGCCGGGCCGTTTTCGAGCCAAGGTGTTGGAAAATCCCATTTTTCGATCGTAATTCTCTAACAGGGAGTCCTATTTGCGAACCGTCAGTTCCTACAAGTTACTCTACCCTCGAGTGAGTAGCTCGTGCATGTTTCTGATTTTTCCCGCTGCCGTTTCCCATTCCGGGCCCCTGGCGGGCTGTTTTCAAACCTAAGTGTTGGAAAATCCCATGTTTCGCTCGTAATTCTCTAACCGGGAGTCCTATTTGCGAACCATCAGTTCCTACAAGTTACTCTACCCTCAAGCGAAGTGCTCGTGCCGGTTTTCAATTTTTCCCGCGGCCGTTTCCCATTCCGGGCCTCCGGCGGGCCGTTTTCGTGCCTAAGTGTTGGAAAATCCTATGTTTCCCCCGTAATTCTGTAACCGAGAGTCGTATTTGCGAACCGTCGGTTCTGACAAGTAAGTCCACCCTCGACATAAGTGCTCGTCCTAGTTTCTAATTTTTTTCGCGGCCGTTTCCCATTGCGGGCCTCCGGCGGGCCATTTTAGAGCCTAAGTGTTGTAACATCCCAAGTTCGCTCGTAATTCTCAAACTAGGATTCCTATTTGTGAACCGTCAGTTCCTACAAGTTACTCTACTCTCGAACGAAGTGCTCGTGCCCGTTACTGAATTTTCCAGACCCGGGGCCCCGGCGGGCCGTTTTTGAGCCTAAGTGTTGGAAAATCCCATTTTTCGGTCGTAATTCTCTAACCGGGAGTCCTATTTGCGAACCGTCAGTTCCTACAAGTTACTCTACCCTCGAACGAAATGCTCGTGCCGGTTTTCGATTTTTTACGTGGTCGTTTCCCATTCCGGGCCCCCGGCGGGCCGTTTTCGAGACTAAGTGTTGGAAAATCCCATGTTTCGCTCGTAATAATCTAACCGGGAGTCCTATTTGCGAACCGTCAGTTCCTACAAGTTATTCTTCCCTCGAGCGAAGTGCTCGTGCCGATTTCTGATTTTTTACATGGCCGTTTCCTATTCCGGGCCCCCGGCGGGCCGTTTCTGAGCCTAAGTGTTGGAAAATCTCATTTTTCTGTCGTAATTCTGTAACAGGGAGTCCTATTTGCGAACCGTCGGTTCCTACAAGTTACACTACCCTCGACCAAAGTGCTCATGCCAGTTTTCGATTTTTTACGTGGCCGTTTCCCATTGCGGGCCCCCGGCGGGCCGTTTTCAAGCCTAGGTGTTGGAAAATCCCATTTTTCGATCGTAATTCTCTAACAGGGAGTCCTATTTGCGAACCGTCAATTCCTACAAGTTACTCTACCCTCGAGCGAGTAGCTCGTGCCTGTTTCCGATTTTTCCCGTTGCCGTTTCCCATTCCAGGCCCCCGGCGGGCCGTTTTCGAGCCTAAGTGTTAGAAAATTCCTTGTTTCGCTCGTAATTCTCTAACCGGGAGTTCTATTTGCGAACCGTCTGTTCCTAGAAGTTACTCCACCCTCAAGCGAAGTGCTCGTGTCAGTTTTCGATTTTTCCCGCGGCCGTCTCCCATTCCGGGTCTCCGGCTGGCCGTTTTCGTGCCTAAGTGTTGGAAAATCCTATGTTTCGCCTGTAATTCTCTAACCGAGAGTCGTATTTGCGAACCGCCTGTTCTTACAAGTTAGTCAACCCTCGAGATAAGTGCTCGTTCCAGTTTCTAATTTTTTTCGCGAGCGTTTCCCATTGCGGGCCTCCGGCGGGCCATTCTCGAGCCTAAATGTTATAAGATCCCAAGTTTCGCTTGTAATTCTCTAACCAGGAGTCCTATTTGTGAACTGTCATTTCCTAGAGGTTACTCAACCCTCGAACGAAGTGCTCGTGCCCGTTACCGAATTTTCCCGACCCGGGACCCCGGCGGGCCGTTTTTGACCCTAAGTGTCGGAAAATCCCATTTTTCGGTCGTAATTCTCTAATCGGGCGTCCTATTTGCGAACCGTCAGTTCCTATAAGTAACTCTACCCTTGAACGAAATGCTCCGACCGGTTTCCGCTGTTTTACATGGTCGTTTCCCATTCCGGGCCCCCGACAGGACGTTTTCTAGACTAAGTGTTGGAAAATCCCATGTTTCGCTCATAATAATCAAACCGGGAGTCTTATTTGCGAACCATCAGTTCCTACAAGTTACTCTACCCTCGAACGAAATGCTCGTGCTGATTTCTAATTTTTTACTGGCCGTTTCCCATTCCGGGCCCCCGGCGGGCCATTTTCGAGCCTAAGTGTTGGAAAATCTCATTTTTCGGTCGTAATTCTCTAACAGGGAGTCCTATTTGCGAACCTTCCGTTCCTACAAGTTACACTACCCTCGACGAAATTTTTCATGCCGGTTTTCGATTTTTTACGTGGCTGTTTCCCATTGCGGGCCCCCGGCGGGCCGTTTTCGAGCCTAGGTGTTGGAAAATCCTATTTTTCGATCGTAATTCTCTAACAGGGAGTCCTATTTGCGAACCGTCAATTCCTACAAGTTACTCTACCCTCGAGCGAGTAGCTCGTGCCTGTTTCCGATTTTTCCCGCGGCCGTTTCCCATTCCGGGCCACCGGCGGGCCGTTTTCGAGCTAAGTGTTGGAAAATCCCATGTTTCGCTCGTAATTCTCTAACCGGGAGTCCTATTTGCGAACCGTCATTTCCTACAAGTAACTCTACCCTCAAGCGAAGTGCTCGTGCCGGTTTTCGATTTTTCGCGTGGCCGTTTCCAATTCCGGGCCTCCGGCGGGCCATTTTCGTGCTTAACTGTTGGAAAATCCTATGTTTCGCCCGTAATTCTCTAACCGAGATTCGTATTTTGCAAACCGTTGATTCTTACATGTTAGTCCACCCTCGAGATAAGTGCTCATTCCAGTCTCTAATTTTTTTCGCGAGCGTTTCCCATTGCGGGCCTCCGGCGGGCCATTTTCGAGCCTGAGTGTTGTCAGATCCCAAGTTTCGCTCGTATTTCTCTAACCAGGTGTCCTATTTGTGAACCGTCGGTTCCTAAAAGTTACTCTACCCTCGAACGAAGTGTTCGTACCCGTTACCGAATTTTCCTGACCCGGGCCCCCGCGGGCCGTTTTTGAGCCTAAGTGTCGGAAAATCCCATTTTTCGGTCGTAATTCTCTAATCGGGAGTCCTATTTGCGAACCCTCAGTTCCAACAAGTTACTCTACCCTCGAACGAAATGCTCATGCCGGTTTCCGATTTTTTACGTGGTCGTTTCCCATTCCGGGCCCCCGGCGGGCCGTTTTCGAGACTAAGTGTTGGAAAATCCCATGTTTCGCTCGTAATAATCTAACCGGGAGTCCTATTTGCGAACCGTCAGTTCCTACAAGTTACTCTTCCCTCGAGCGAAGTGGTCGTGCCGATTTCTGATTTTTTACGTGGCCGTTTCCCATTCCGGGCCCCCGGCGGGCCGTTTTCGAGCCTAAGTGTTTGAAAATCTCATTTTTCGGTCGTAATTCTCTAACAGGGAGTCCTATTTGCGAACCCTCAGTTCCAACAAGTTACTCTACCCTCGAACGAAATGCTCGTGCCGGTTTCCGATTTTTTACGTGGTCGTTTCCCATTCCGGGCCCCCGGCGGGCCGTTTTCGAGACTAAGTGTTGAAAAATCACTTGTTTCGCTCGTAATATTCTAACCGGGAGTCCTATTTGCGAACCGTCAGTTCCTACGAGTTACTCTTCCCTCGAGCGAAGTGCTCGTGCCGATTTCTGATTTTTTACGTGGCCGTTTCCCATTCCAGGCCCCCGGCGGGCCGTTTTCGAGCCTAAGTGTTGGAAAATCTCATTTTTCGGTCGTAATTCTCTAACAGGGAGTCCTATTTGCGAACCGTCGGTTCCTAGAAGTTACACTACCCTCGACCAAAGTGCTCATGCCGGTTTTCAATTTTTTACGTGGCCGTTTCCCATTGCGGGCCCCCGGCGGGCCGTTTTCAAGCCTAGGTGTTGGAAAATCCCATTTTTCGATCGTAATTCGTGCCTCTTTCCGATTTTTCCCGTGGCCGTTTCCCATTCCGGGCCCCCGGCGGGCCGTTTTCGAGACTAAGTGTTGGAAAATCCCATGTTTCGCTCGTAATAATCTAACCGGGAGTCCTATTTGCGAACCGTCAGTTCCTACAAGTTACACTTCCCTCGAGCGAAGTGCTCGTGCCGATTTCTGATTTTTTACGTGGTCCGGGCCCCCGGCGGGCCGTTTTCGAGCCTAAGTGTTGGATAATCTCATTTTTCGAACGTAATTCTCTAACAGGTAGTCCTATTTGCGAACCGTTAGTTCCTACAAGTTACACTACCCTCGACCAAAGTGCTCATGCCGGTTTTCGATTTTCTACGTGGCCGTTTCCCATTGCGGGCCCCTGGCGGGCCGTTTTCAAGCCTAGGTGTTGGAAAATCCCATTTCTCGATCGTAATTCTCTAACAGGGAGTCCTATTTGTGAACCGTCAATTCCTACAAGTTACTCTACCCTCGAGCGAGTAGCCCGTGCATGTTTCCAATTTTTCCCGCTGCCTTTTCCCATTCCGGGCCCCCGGCGGGCCGTTTTCGAGCCTTAGTGTTGGAAAATCCCATGTTTCGCTCGTAATTCTCTAACCGGCAGTCCTATTTGCGAACCATCAGTTCCAACAAGTTACTCTACCCTCAAGCGAAGTGCTCGTGCTGGTATTCAATTTTTAAAAAAAAGATAAAGTTGCTGATGGAGAGGTCAAGTTGGAATATGTTCCAACAACTGAGCAAGTGGCTGATATTTTCACGAAACCTCTGCCAAAGGAAGTCTTCGAGTATCTCCGGAAAAAGTTAGGAGTTACTCACTCTCCTAAACCGTAGGAGTTGTGCTTGAAAGGGGGAGCAATGCATTCATTGAATATCCTATTCGCTCCTCGGTTTGGTCCCTTTGGACTTGTTGTCAAAGGGGGAGAGATGTTATGCTATGATAGCAAGGAGAGATGTTATGCTATGAAAGCTAGGGGGAGATTGTTGACAGTGCATGGTTGTTATTTCAGAATTTCAGAATTGGTTCCAAGTGAGTGTTGAAGTTCCAATAGTGTTGCCAACAATTCCAAAGGGGGAGATTGTTGGAATTTGAGATGACTTGAAAGTCTTTTGACGAATTGAAGAAGATAGTATCTCAAGTATTGATTTGAGTTGGAATTATTGTCAACACAATGTCACAAGCATGATGATAATAAGCTGGTATTGATAGAGCTGAAAAGAAGAATCAGAATTGAAACAGTCAGGAATTCAGAAGTCCTGAAGCAGAGCACGCGGTCGACCGGGCACCCCATGCGGTCGACCGAGCAAAGAGAAACCTGCAGAAACAGATTCAGGCACCTCTCAGTTACTTTCGTGACACAGTGTGTCTTCGGTCGACCGGGACCCCAGGATGTCGACCGAGCACGAAAGTTTTCCGTTTCCAGACAGTGTCTTCGGTCGACCGAGCAAGCAAGGATGTCGACCGAGCACGGGAACCAGAGTTGCGCAGAATTAGAAGTTGTGCACGAAAATTCAGCACTCTTATCTAATTTGTTTGGGACTCTTTCTAAATGAATTGTAGCTTGTTTTAAATACAATTAAGGGTTACTATAACCTATATAAAGGCATGTATGGGTCGTTCTAAAAAGACACCAGAGAGAGAAAGAAGAGAAGAGAAAAGAGAGAGAGTTTTGGAGAGAAGAAGAGTGCTGGTGCTGTGTGCTGTTGTGCTGCATCTTTCTACAGCAAGTGTGGACGAGGATATGCTCTGAAGATGATGTTTCGTCCATAAGATAAGTGTCTCTCTGTTTATGTTTTATTTTCAATTTGTAAGGGATTGAGAGAGAGAGAATTGTAGAGGGGAAGGGCTGTAGACAGAGTTTATCTTCTATTCTGTTTTTACATCAAGTTGGTGCTTGGTGTCTGGGGTTTGGTGATCCTATCTGTTGGTGCAGATAAATTGTAAAGGGAGTCGGTGCTTCCTAGATAGTTGGTGCTATCTGAAACTAAGGGTTGGTGCTCTTTGTCGTTGGTGCGACTAAATAAGATTCAGATCTGTCCCGGATTGGTGTTCGGACAGTCTTTGAACCGTGGACGTAGCCTTTCGGTGAACCACGTTAAATCTGGTGTCATTGTGTGGTTTGACTTGTTTTGTTGTTGAATTGGACCTGTTTTTAGAAATCACTGATTCACCCCCCCTCTCAGTGATCGCGATATCCAACAATTGGTATCAGAGCGAGGCTCCCTTGATCAGTTTAATACGCTAAGGGTGATCTCTTGTCAAATCACATGGCAGTCAATACAGGGAATATGAAAGCACCTCTGTTTGATGGTTCTAATTACTCTTTTTGGAAGATTAGGATGCAAGCCTTCATCAAATCTCTTGGCTATGATGTTTGGGAGGCTGTCAGAGCCGGTTACAATGCTGCCACCGTACCCAATGATACTGCATCGAAGAAGTTGGCAAACAACGACTCCAAGGCGCAGAATGCACTCTTTAGTGGCCTTGTGGACAGCGAGCTTGTCAAAGTAATTGCATGCAAAACAGCCAAGGAAATTTGGGACAAGTTGCAAAGCATACATGAAGGTGATGAGAAGATTAAAGAAGCCAAATTGCAAACTCATCGCTCTCAATTCGAGTCTCTTCGCATGGAGGAAAGCGAGAATGTTGACTCGTATATGCAACGAGTGAATGAAGTCACGAATGACATTCGTGGACTAGGGGAGGAGATTAAAGAGCCGGTCATCGTCAAAAAGGTTCTAAGATCTCTTCTTCCCCGGTTTGATTCAAAAGTCTCAGCCATCGAAGAAGCCAAAGATCTGAATGCATTTTCCATGGATGAATTACATGGTTCTCTAACTGCCTATGAGATGCGCATAGGAAAGACGTCTTCATCTGATAAAGAAGCGGCCTTCAAAGTTCAGAAAAAGGCAAAAGAGACTGCTGGTCATGATGTTGATACCGATGATGATGAGCTTGAGGCTCAATTTGTTAGAAAGTTGAAGAAAGGAAGCAATGGCAAGTATAAAGGGAAGCTACCCTTTAAATGCTTCAATTGTGGAGGTGTTGGTCACTTTCCTGCGAAGTGTCCGCTAAAAGAAGACAATGATAATGACTCTTATGCTGAAAAGAGTAAAGGAAAGAGAAATTTTAGAAAAAGGGGCAAAGCTAAAAACTTTCTATGTCAACAAGATGACAGCACGTCTGAATCTTCAGACGATGATGAATCAACCGAAGCTCTCTTCATGGTCACTGTTGAAGAAGAAGAAGAGCTAGATCCGGAAGAGGATGAGGAGGCTGAAGTCAATCTTGAAGAGGAACTCATAGCCGCACTTGAGGAGCTTAGCATGGAACGCAAAACAAGTAAGAAAAATCTGAAACTTCTCCATGAATCTGAAAGTTCTATTATTGCTTTGAAAACTCAAGTAGAAGAATATAAAAGAATGGTAGAAGTCCTTGAAAACCAAAAAAAGTATCAAAAAGGAAGAGGCTATGAAACTTGAAACTGAGATCGCTAGAGCAAAGGCTGAAAATTTGGAAAATAGCAAAAAACTCAAAGCACTCCAAGCGATTGAAGGGACTATGAAACTCGATGAACTACTGAAAGTTCAAAGACCTGCCCACTTCAGATTTGGTCTAGGATTTGAGAAAGGTGAATCCTCTAAGATTGCACCTCCTGAAAAGAAAGAGTTTGTGAAGCAAGTCACTGCACCTTCTAACTCTATGAAGCCCACTCAACCTAGAAAGGTAATGAAGACTAACCAGCCACAAAGAAGATACAAATTCTATGGTTATTGCTTTCATTGTAATATGTTTGGACATAAAAGAGCTGATTGTAGATTCTATGTTAGAAACAGCCCACTTGTGACTAGGAACCCTTTTTCAATCCTAAACAGCCACAAAATTGAGTGCCGTAAGTGCTATAATTATGGACACTTGGCTAGGGATTGTAGGTTGCCTATAGCTAACCAATTTCAGGTTGAAAAGAAACACAAGTTAGTCAAGGCTTGGAGAGCAAAGCAAAGTGCAGAAAGTCCCAAAGAATCTCTCATTGTGCAAATGGCATTCAATGCACAAAAGAAGGCAGCACCATGGGTCCTTGATAGTGGTTGTTCAAGCCATATGACTGGTGATAAAAAGAAATTCATCAAATTACAGCACTATGAAGGCGGTTCAGTGAACTTTGGCAACAATGATGGTGCCAAAATCTGCGGAAAAGGTGTTATTCAGCTTATGGCAAACAAGATCAGATCGGAAAAAGTCTTATATGTGTCTGGATTGAGACACAATCTGCTTAGTGTGAGCCAGATCTGTGACAAGGGTCACGAAGTTATCTTCACAAAGAATGGGTTTGCCATCAAGAAGAGTAGCAACGGCAAAACAGTGGCAACTGGATCAAGAACTGCTGGAAATCTCTATACATTGACAGATGGAGCTGAAAAGACCTGCTTGATGAGTCGGACAGAGGAAAGTTGGTTGTGGCACAAACGCCTTGGGCATCTAAGCTTTGATAACATGTCAAAGATTTGCAATTCAAAGGCTGTAAGAGGCATGTCTACAGTTGAAAAGCCTTCCAATCCCATTTGCGACTCTTGCCAAAAGGGAAAGCAAACGAGGGTTATGTTCAAGTCAAAGGAGCATCATTCCAAGAAACCTCTTGAGCTAGTGCACACTGATCTCTGTGGACCGATGCGAACTCAAAGCACCAATGGAGATAAGTATTTCATGTTATGCATTGATGATTATACTCGTATGACATGGGTATTGTTTCTTAAGCATAAGCATCAAGCACTTGATCGTTTTAAAGTGTTTAAAGCACAGGTTGAAAATCAATTGGAAAAACGTATCAAGATTTTAAGGTCTGATCGTGGAGGCGAGTTCACATCTGAAGAGTTCACTAAATATTGTGAACATCATGGCATTCAAAGACAGTACTCAGCCCCTAGAACTCCACAGCAAAATGGAGTTGTGGAACGGAAGAATCGCACCGTACAAGAGATGGCTCGTACGATGCTAAGTGAAAGCAAGATGGCTGACAAGTATTGGAAAGAGGCAATTCATACGGCTGTATTCATTCAAAATCGATGCTTGATCAGGCCACATGAAGCCAAAACTCCCTATGAGCTATGGTTTGGAAGAAAAGCAATAGTCAAGCACTTCAAAGTCTTCGACAGCAAGTGTTACATCAAGCGGCTCGAACAAAATCCGGGCAAATTTGAAGAAAGAGCTGACGAAGGTATATTTCTGGGTTACTCCTCTACTAGCAAGGCATATAGGTGTCTTAACAAAAGAACCAAAGAATGCAACTCATAATGACAGTCCAGTTTATGAGGACTCGAGTGAGATTGATGATGAGATGGCTGAATCTAATGATTCTGAGAAATCAAAGGATGACTCAGAAGATACTTCACCTAAGAAGCACAGCACTTGGGTAGAGCAACACCCTAAGGATCAAATTATTGAGATCCTAAGGCAGGCGTTCAAACTAGACAAAGTGTAGTTAGCAATTACTCACTTGTGTCACCCATTGAACCCAAGACTGTGGCTGAAGCCAGTCTCGATGAAAGTTGGTTGAAATCTATGCATGAGGAGTTGGAGCAAATTGAGAAGAACTCCACATTGGAACTTGTTCCTAGACCTACTGATAAGAATGTTATTGGTACTAAATGGGTCTTTCGGAATAAGCTGAATGAAGATGGTCAAGTCATTTAGAACAAAGCAAGGTTGGTTTGTAAAGGCTATGCTCAAGTTGAAGGCATAGATTTTGAAGAGACCTTTGCACCGGTGGCTTCGTCTGGAAGCTATTCGTATGTTTCTTGCATTGGCAGCATACAAAAACCTTCAAGGTATTTCAGATGGACGTAAAGTCAGCTTTCTTGAATGGTTTACTTGAAGAAGAGGTCTACATTGAGCAACCTGATGGTTTTCTCATCAGCAAAAACTCAGATCTAGTGTGCAAGTTGAAAAAGGCTCTTTATGGACTGAAACAAGCGCCAAGGGCTTGGTATGCAAGGCTGGATCTCTATCTCCGCAAGATCGGTTTGGAAAAGGAATGGTTGATAGCAATCTGTATGTCAAAACTGAGTTAAGCAAACAGCTGGTTGTCATTGTTTATGTTGATGACATAATCTTTGGTGGCAATGATAAGGAGATGTGCAGGAATTTTGCTGAAGAGATGAAGAAAGAATTTGAGATGTCGATGCTTGGAGAACTAAACTTCTTTCTTGGTTTACAAGTGCAGCAGCTGAAACATGGCATCTTCATATCACAAATGAAGTACATTAAGGAAATGCTGTGAAACGGTTCAATATGGAAGACAGCAAGCCAGTGAGCACACCAATGTCAACGAACACGAAGCTTAGCAAAGATGATAAGGCCTCGTCCGTTGATCAAACCACCTATCGCTCTATGATAGGAAGCTTGCTCTACTTGACTGCTACAAGACCAGATCTTCTACAAGCAGTATGTATGGTTGCACGTTTTCAAGCAGCACCAACTGAAACACACCTTACAGCAGTGAAAAGAATCTTTCGATATTTGAAAGGTACTATGGAGCTTGGTATCTGGTATCCCAAGGAAAATCCTTCACTCTTGTTGCATATTCTGATGCCGATTGGGCTGGATGCGTAGATGATCGCAAGAGTACTAGCGGCGGCGCATTTTATCTTGGAGAAAGATTAGTTGCTTGGCATAGTAAGAAGCAAGACTCAGTATCCCTTTCGACAGCGGAAGCGGAATATATTGCAGCGGCAACTTGTTGTACGTAAGTGTTATGGATGCGGCAAATGCTCTCTGATCTAGGAGTTCCTACAACGGATCCTACGCCGATCCTATGTGACAACACGAGTGCAATTCATATATCTAAGAATCCTGTTCAGCACTCTCGAACAAAGCATGTAGCAATTCGTTATCATTTTCTTAAAGATAAAGTTGCTGATGGAGAGGTCAAGTTGGAATATGTTCCAACAACTGAGCAAGTGGCTGATATTTTCACGAAACCTCTGCCAAAGGAAGTCTTCGAGTATCTCCGGAAAAAGTTAGGAGTTACTCACTCTCCTAAACCGTAGGAGTTGTGCTTGAAAGGGGGAGCAATGCATTCATTGAATATCCTATTCGCTCCTCGGTTTGGTCCCTTTGGACTTGTTGTCAAAGGGGGAGAGATGTTATGCTATGATAGCAAGGAGAGATGTTATGCTATGAAAGCTAGGGGGAGATTGTTGACAGTGCATGGTTGTTATTTCAGAATTTCAGAATTTCAGAATTGGTTCCAAGTGAGTGTTGAAGTTCCAATAGTGTTGCCAACAATTCCAAAGGGGGAGATTGTTGGAATTTGAGATGACTTGAAAGTCTTTTGACGAATTGAAGAAGATAGTATCTCAAGTATTGATTTGAGTTGCAATTATTGTCAACACATTGTCACAAGCATGATGATAGTAGGCTGGTTTTGATAGAGCTGAAAAGAAGAATCAGAATTGAAACTGTCAGGAATTCAGAAGTCCTGAAGCAGAGCACGCGGTCGACCGGGCACCCCATGCGGTCGACCGAGCAAAGAGAAACCTGCAGAAAACAGATTCAGGCACCTCTCAGTTACTTTCGTGACACAGTGTGTCTTCGGTCGACCGGGACCCAGGATGTCGACCGAGCACGAAAGTTGTCCGTTTCCAGACAGTGTCTTCGGTCGACCGAGCAAGCAAGGATGTCGACCGAGCACGGGAAACCAGAGGTGCGCAGAATAGAAGTTGTGCACGAAAATTCAGCACTCTTATCTAATTTGTTTGGGACTCTTTCTAACGAATTGTAGCCTGTTTTAAATACAATTAAGGGTTACTATAACCTATATAAAGGCATGTATGGGTCGTTCTAAAAAGACACCGAGAGAGAAAGAAGAGAAGAGAAAAGAGAGAGAGTTTTGGAGAGAAGAAGAGTGCTGGTGCTGTGTGCTGTTGTGCTGCATCTTTCCACAGCAAGTGTGGACGAGGATATGCTCTTGAAGATGATGTTTCGTCCATAAGATAAGTGTCTCTCTGTTTATGTTTTATTTTCAATTTGTAAGGGATTGAGAGAGAGAGAATTGTAGAGGGGAAGGGCTGTAGACAGAGTTTATCTTCTATTCTGTTTTTACATCAAGTTGGTGCTTGGTGTCTGGGGTTTGGTGATCCTATCAGTTGGTGCAGATAAATTGTAAAGGGAGTCGGTGCTTCCTAGATAGTTGGTGCTATCTGAAACTAAGGGTTGGTGCTTTTTGTCGTTGGTGCGACTAAATAAGATTCAGATCTGTCCCGGATTGGTGTTCGGACAGTCTTTGAACCGTGGACGTAGCCTTTCGGTGAACCACGTTAAATCTGGTGTCATTGTGTGGTTTGACTTGTTTTGTTGTTGAATTGGACCTGTTTTTAGAAATCACTGATTCACCCCCCCCTCTCAGTGATCGCGATATCCAACAATTCTCTAACCAGGAGTCCTATTTGTGAACCGTTAGGTCCAACAGGTTACTCTACCCTCGAACGAAGTGCTCGTGCCCGTTACCAAATTTTCCCGACCCGCACCCCTGGCGTGCCGTTTTTGAGACTATGTGTCGGAAAATCCCATTTTTCGGTCGTAATTCTCTAATCGGGAGTCCTATTTGCGAACCCTCAGTTCCAACAAGTTACTCTACCCTCGAACGAAATGCTCGTGCCGGTTTCCATTTTTTTACGTGGTCGTTTCCCATTCCGGGCCCCCGGCGGGCCGTTTTCGAGACTAAGTGTTGGAAAATCCCATGTTTCGCTCGTAATAATCTAACCAGGAGTCCTATTTGCGAACCGTCAGTTCCTACAAGTTACTCTTCCCTCGAGTGAAGTGCTCGTGCCGATTTCTGATTTTTTACGTGGCCGTTTCCCATTCCAAGCCCCCGGCGGGCCATTTTCGAGCCTAAGTGTTGGAAATCTCATTTTTTGGTCGTAATTCTCTAACAAGGAGTCCTATTTGCGAACCCTCAGTTCCAACAAGTTACTCTACCCTCGAAAGAGTAGCTCGTGCCTGTTTCCGATTTTTCCCGCGGCCGTTTCCCATTCCGGGCCAGCGGCGGGTCGTTTTCGAGCCTAAGTGTTGGAAAATACCATGTTTCGCTCGTAATTCTCTAACCGGGAGTCCTATTTGCGAACCGTCAGTTCCTACAAGTTACTGTACCCTCAAACGAAGTGCTCGTGCCGGTTTTCGATTTTTCCCGCGGCCGTTTCCCATTCCGGGCCTCCGGCGGGCCATTTTCGTGCCTAACTGTTGGAAAATCCGATGTTTCGCCCGTAATTCTCTAACCGAGAGTCGTATTTGCGAACCATCGATTCTTACAAGTTAGTCCACCCTCGAGATAAGTGCTCGTTCCAGTCTCTAATTTTTTTTCGCGAGCGTTTCCCATTGCGGGCCTCCGGCGGGGCATTTTCGAGCCTAAGTGTTATAAGATCCCAAGTTCCGCTCGTAATTCTCTAACCAGGAGTCCTATTTGTGAACCGTCATTTCCTACAAGTTACTCTACCCTCGAACGAAGTGCTCGTGCCCGTTACCGAATTTTCCCAACCCGGGCCCCCGGCGGGCCGTTTTTGAGCCTAAGTGTCGGAAAATCCCATTTTTCGGTCGTAATTCTCTAATCGGGAGTCCTATTTGCGAACCCTCAGTTCCAACAAGTTACTCTACCCTCGAACGAAATGCTCGTGCCGGTTTCCGATTTTTTACGTGGTCGTTTCCCATTCCGGGCCCCCGGCGGGCCGTTTTCGAAACTAAGTGTTGGAAAATCCCATGTTTCGCTCGTAATAATCTAACCGGGAGTCCTATTTGCGAACCGTCAGTTCCTACAAGTTACTCTTCCCTCGAGCGAAGTGCTCGTGCCGATTTCTGATTTTTTACGTGGCCGTTTCCCATTCCAAGCCCCCGGCGGGCCATTTTCGAGCCTAAGTGTTGGAAATCTCATTTTTTGGTCGTTAATTCTCTAACAAGGAGTTCCTATTTGCGAACCCTCAGTTCCAACAAGTTACTCTACCCTCGAACGAGTAGCTCGTGCCTGTTTCTGATTTTTCCCGCGGCCGTTTCCCATTCCGGGCCACCGGCGGGCCATTTTCGAGCCAAAGTGTTGGAAAATCCCATGTTTCACTCGTAATTCTCTAACCGGGAGTCCTATTTGCGAACCGTCAGTTCCTGCAAGTTACTCTACCCTCAAACGAAGTGCTCGTGCCGGTTTTCGATTTTTCCCGCGGCCGTTTCCCATTCCGGGCCTCCGGCGGGCCATTTTCGTGCCTAACTGTTGGAAAATCCTATGTTTCGCCCGTAATTCTCTAACCGAGAGTCTTATTTTGCGAACCGTCGATTCTTACAAGTTAGTCCACCCTCGAGATAAGTGCTCGTTCCAGTCTCTAATTTTTTTCGCGAGGGTTTCCCATTGCGGGCTTCCGGCGGGGCATTTTCGAGCCTAAGTGTTGTAAGATCCCAAGTTTCGCTCGTAATTCTCTAACCAGGAGTCCTATTTGTGAACCGTCAGTTCCTACAAGTTACTCTACCCTCGAACGAAGTGCTCGTGCCTGTTACCGAATTTTCCCGACCCGGGCCCCCGGCGGGCCGTTTTTGAGCCTAAGTGTCGGAAAATCCCATTTTTCGGTCGTAATTCTCTAACCGGGAGTCCTATTTGCGAACCCTCAGTTCCAACAAGTTACTCTACCCTCGAACGAAATGCTCGTGCCGGTTTCTGATTTTTTACGTGGTCGTTTCCCATTCCGGGCCCCCGACGAGCCGTTTTCGAGACTAAGTGTTGGAAAATCCCATATTTCGCTCGTAATAATCTAACCGGGAGTCCTATTTGCGAACCGTCAGTTCCTACAAGTTACTCTTCCCTCGAGTGAAGTGCTCGTGCCGATTTCTGATTTTTTACGTGGCCGTTTCCCATTCCAAGCCCCCGGCGGGCCGTTTTTCGAGCCTATGTGTTGGAAATCTCATTTTTTGGTCGTAATTCTCTAACAAGGAGTCCTATTTGCGAACCCTCAGTTCCAACAAGTTACTCTACCCTCGAATGAGTAGCTCGTGCCTGTTTCCGATTTTTCCCGCGGCCGTTTCCCATTCCGGGCCACCGGCGGGCCATTTTCGAGCTAAGTGTTGGAAAATCCCATGTTCGCTCGTAATTCTCTAGCCGGGAGTCCTATTTTCGAACCGTCAGTTCCTGCAAGTTACTCTACCCTCAAACAAAGTGCTCGTGCCGGTTTTCGATTTTTCCCGCGGCCGTTTCCCATTCCGGGCCTCCGGCGGGCCATTTTCGTGCCTAACTGTTGGAAAATCCTATGTTTCGCCCGTAATTCTCTAACCGAGTGTCGTATTTGCGAACCGTCGATTCTTACAAGTTAGTCCACCCTCGAGATAAGTGCTCGTTCCAGTCTCTAATTTTTTTCGCGAGGGTTTCCCATTGCGGGCCTCCGGCGGGGCATTTTCGAGCCTAAGTGTTATAAGATCCCAAGTTCCGCTCGTAATTCTCTAACCAGGAGTCCTATTTGTGAACCATCAGTTCCTACAAGTTACGCTATGCACGACCGAAGTGATCATGCCGGTTTCCGAATTTTCCCGACCCGGGCCCCTGGCGGGCCGTTTTTGAGCCTAAGTGTCGGAAAATCCCATTTTTCGGTCGTAATTCTCTAATCGGGAGTCCTATTTGCGAACCCTCAGTTCCAACAAGTTACTCTACCCTCGAACGAAATGCTCGTGCCGGTTTCCGATTTTTTACGTGGTCGTTTTCCATTCCGGGCCCCCGGCGGGCCGTTTTCGAGACTAAGTGTTGGAAAATCCTATTTGCGAACCGTCAGTTCCTACAAGTTACTCTTCCCTCGAGCGAAGTGCTCGTGCCGATTTCTGATTTTTTACGTGGCCGTTTCCCATTCCAAGCCCCCGGCGGGCCGTTTTCGAGCCTATGTGTTGGAAATCTCATTTTTTGGTCGAAATTCTCTAACAAGGAGTCCTATTTGCGAACCCTCAGTTCCAACAAGTTACTCTACCCTCGAACGAGTAGCTCGTGCCTGTTTCCGATTTTTCCCGCGGCCGTTTCCCATTCGGGGCCACCGGCGGGCCGTTTTCGAGCCTAAGTATTGGAAAATCCCATGTTTCGCTCGTAATTCTCTAACCGGGAGTCCTATTTGCGAACCGTCAGTTCCTGCAAGTTACTCTACCCTCAAACGAAGTGCTCGTGCCGGTTTTCGATTTTTCTCGCGGCCGTTTCCCATTCCGGGCCTCCGGTGGGCCCTTTTCGTGCCTAAGTGTTGGAATCTCCTATGTTTCGCCCGTAATTCTCTAACCGAGAGTCATATTTGCGAACCGTCGGTTCTTACAAGTTAGTCCACCCTCGAGATAAGTGCTCGTTCCAGTCTCTAATTTTTTTCACGTGCGTTTCCCATTGCGGGCCTCCGGCGGGCCATTTTCGAGCCTAAATGTTATAAGATCCCAAGTTCTGCTCGTAATTCTCTAACCAGGAGTCCTATTTGTGAACCGTAAGTTCCTACAAGTTACTCTAGCCACAACTGAAGCGCTCGTGCCGGTTTCCGAGTTTTCCCGACCCGGGCCCTCGGCGGGCCGTTTTTGAGCCTAAGCGTCAGAAAATCCCATTTTTTCGGTCGTAATTCTCTAATCGGGAGTCCTATTTGCGAACCCTCAGTTCCAACAAGTTACTCTACCCTCGAACGAAATGCTCGTGCCGGTTTCCGATTTTTTACGTGGTCGTTTCCCATTCCGGGCCCCCGGCGGGCCGTTTTCGAGACTAAGTGTTGGAAAATCCAATGTTTCGCTTGTAATAATCTAACCGGGAGTCCTATTTGCGAACCGTCAGTTCCTACAAGTTACTCTTCCCTCGAGGTGAAGTGCTCGTGCCGATTTCTGATTTTTTACTTGGCCGTTTCCCATTGAAGGCCCTCGGCGGGCCATTTTCGATCCTAAGTGTTGGAAAATCTTATTTTTCGGTCGTAATTCTCTAACAGGGAGTCCTATTTGCAAACCTTCAGTTCCTACAAGTTACACTAACCTCGACCGAAGTGCTCGTGCCGGTTTTCGATTTTTTACGTGGTCGTTTCCCATTCTGGGCCCCCAGCGGGCCGTTTTCGAGACTAAGTGTTGAAAAATCACTTGTTTCGCTCGTAATATTCTAACCGGGAGTCCTATTTGCGAACCGTCAGTTCCTACGAGTTACACTTCCCTCGAGCGAAGTGCTCGTGCCGATTTTTGGTTTTTTACGTGGCCGTTTCCCATTCCAGGCCCCCGGCGGGCCGTTTTCGAGCCTAAGTGTTGGAAAATCTCATTTTTCGGTCGTAATTCTCTAACAGGGAGTCCTATTTGCGAACCGTCGGTTCCTAGAAGTTACACTACCCTCGACCAAAGTGCTCATGCCGGTTTTCGATTTTTTACGTGGCCGTTTCCCATTGCAGGCCCCCGGCGGGCCGTTTTCAAGCCTAGGTGTTGGAAAATCCCATTTTTCGATCGTAATTCTGTAACAGGGAGTCCTATTTGCGAACCGTCAATTTCTATAAGTTACTCTACCCTCGAGCGAGTAGCTCGTGCCTGTTTTCGATTTTTCCCCTGGCCGTTTCCCATTCCGGGCCACCGGCGGGCCGTTTTCGAGACTAAGTGTTGGAAAATCCCATGTTTCGCTCGTAATAATCTAACCGGGAGTCCTATTTGCGAACCGTCAGTTCCTACAAGTTACTCTTCCCTCAAGCGAAGTGCTCGTGCCAATTTCTGATTTTTTACGTGGCCGTTTCCCATTCCCGGCCCCCGGCGGGCCGTTTTCGAGCCTAAGTGTTGGAAAATCTCATTTTTCGGTCGTAATTCTCTAACAGGGAGTCCTATTTGAGAGCCGTTAGTTCCTAGAAGTTACACTACCCTCGACCAAAGTTCTCATGCCGGTTTTCGATTTTCTACGTGGACGTTTCCCATTGCGGGCCCCCGGCGGGCCGTTTTCGAGCCTAGGTGTTGGAAAATTCCATTTTTCGATCGTAATTCTCTAACACGGAGTCCTATTTGCGAACCGTCAATTCCCACAAGTTACTCTACCCTCGACGAGTAGCTCGTGCCTGTTTTTGATTTTTCCCGCGGCCGTTTCCCATTCTGGGCCACCGGCGGGCCATTTTCGAGCCTAAGTGTTAGAAAATCCCATGTTTCGCTCGTAATTCTCTAACCGAGAGTCCTATTTGCGAACCGTCAGTTCCTACAAGTTACTCTACCCTTAAGCGAAGTGCTCGTGCCGGTTTTCGATTTTTCATGCGGCCGTTTCCCATTCCGGGCCTCTGGCGGGCCGTTTTCGTGCCTAAGTGTTGGAAAATCCTATGTTTCGCCCGTAATTCTCTAACCGAGAGTCATATTTACGAACCTTCGGTTCTTACAAGTTAGTCCACCCTCGAGAAAAGTGCTCATTCCAGTTTCTAATTGTTTTCACGGCCGTTTCCCATTGCGGGCCTCCGGCGGGCCATTTTCGAGCCTAAGTGTTATAAGATCCCAAGTTATGCTCGTAATTCTCTAACCAGGAGTCGTATTTGTGAACCGTCAGTTCCTACAAGTTACTCTACCCTCGAACGAAGTGCTCGTGCCCGTTACCGAATTTTCTCGACCCGGGCCCCCGGCGGGCCGTTTTTTAGCCTAAGTGTCGGAAATTCCCATTTTTCGGTCGTAATTCTCTATCCGGGAGTCCTATTTGCGAACCGTCAGTTCCTACAAGTTACACTACCCTCGACGAAAGTGCTCGTGCCGGTTTTCAATTTTTTACGTGGCCGTTTCCCATTGCGGGCCCCGCCGGGCCGTTTTCAAGCCTAGGTGTTGGAAAATCCCATTTTTCGATCGTAATTCTCTAACAGGGAGTCCTATTTGCGAACCGTCAATTCCTACAAGTTACTCTACCCTCGAGCGAGTAGCTCGTGCATGTTTCCGATTTTTCCCACTGCCGTTTCCCATTCCGGGCCCTCGGCGGGCCGTTTTCGAGCCTAAGTGTTGGAAAATCCCATGTTTCGCTCGTAATTCTCTAACCGAGAGTCCTATTCGCGAACCATCAGTTCCTACAAGTTACTCTACCCTCAAGCGAAGTGCTCGTGCCGGTTTTCGATTTTTCCTGCGGCCGTTTCCCATTCCGGGCCTTCGGCCGGCCGTTTTCGTGCCTAAGTGTTAGAAAATCCTATGTTTCCCCCGTATTTCTGTAACCGAGAGTCGTATTTGCGAACCGTCGGTTCTTAGAAGTTAGTCCACCCTCGAGATAAGTGCTCGTTCTAGTTTCTAATTTTTTTCGCGGCCGTTTCCCATTGCGGGCCTCCGGCGGGCCATTTTAGAGCCTAAGTGTTGTAAGATCCCAAGTTTCGCTCGTAATTCTCTAACCAGGATTCCTATTTGTGAACCGTCAGTTCCTACAAGTTACTCTACTCTCGAACGAAGTGCTCGTGCCCGTTACTGAATTTTCCAAACCCGGGGCCCCGGCGGGCCGTTTTTGAGCCTAAGTGTTGGAAAATCCCATTTTTCGGTCGTAATTCTCTAACCGGGAGTCCTATTTGCGAACCGTCATTTCCTACAAGTTACTCTACCCTCGAACGAAATGCTCGTGCCGGTTTTCAATTTTTTACGTGGTCGTTTCCCATTCCGGGCCCCCGGCGGGCCGTTTTCGAGACTAAGTGTTGGAAAATCCCATGTTTCGCTCGTAATAATCTAACCGGGAGTCCTATTTGCGAACCATCAGTTCCTACAAGTTACTCTTCCCTCGAGCAAAGTGCTCGTGCCAATTTGTGATTTTTTACATGTACGTTTCCCATTCCGGGCCCCCGGCGGGCCGTTTTCGAGCCTAAGTGTTGGAAAATCTCATTTTTCGGTCGTAATTCTCTAACAGGGAGTCCTATTTGCGAACCGTCGGTTCCTACAAGTTACACTACCCTCTACCAAAGTGCTCATGCCGGTTTTCGATTTTTTACGTGGCCGTTTCCCATTGCGGGCCCCCGGCGGGCCGTTTTCAAGCCTAGGTGTTGGAAAATCCCATTTTTCGATCGTAATTCTCTAACAGGGAGTCCTATTTGCGAACCGTCAATTCCTACAAGTTAGTCTACCCTCGAGCGAGTAGCTCGTGCCTGTTTCCGATTTTTCCCGTTGCCGTTTCCCATTCCAGGCCCCCGGCGGGCCATTTTCGAGCCTAAGTGTTAGAAAATTCCTTGTTTCGCTCCTAATTCTCTAACCGGGAGTTCTTTTTGCGAACCGTCTGTTCCTACAAGTTACTCTACCCTCAAGCGAAGTGCTCGTGTCAGTTTTCGATTTTTCCCGCGGCCGTTTCCCATTCCGGGTCTCCGGCTGGCCGTTTTCGTGCCTAAGTGTTGGAAAATCCTATGTTTCGCCCGTAATTCTCTAACCGAGAGTCGTATTTGCGAACCGCCTGTTCTTACAAGTTAGTCAACCCTCGAGATAAGTGCTCGTTCCAGTTTCTAATTTTTTTTCCGCGAGCGTTTCCCATTGCGGGCCTCCGGCGGGCCATTTTCGAGCCTAAATGTTATAAGATCCCAAGTTTCGCTTGTAATTCTCTAACCAGGAGTCCTATTTGTGAACTATCATTTCCTAGAGGTTACTCAACCCTCGAACGAAGTGCCCGTGCCCGTTACCGAATTTTCCCGACCCGGGCCCCCGGCGGGCCGTTTTTGACCCTAAGTGTCGGAAAATCCCATTTTTCGGTCGTAATTCTCTAATCGGGAGTCCTATTTGCGAACCGTCAGTTCCTATAAGTAACTCTACCCTTGAACGAAATGCTCCGACCGGTTTCCGCTTTTTTACATGGTCGTTTCCCATTCCGGGCCCCCGGCGGGACGTTTTCTAGACTAAGTGTTGGAAAATCCCATGTTTCGCTCGTAATAATCAGACCGGGAGTCCTATTTGCGAACCGTCAGTTCCTACAAGTTACACTTCCCTCGAGCGAAGTGCTCGTGCTGATTTCTAATTTTTTACATGGCCGTTTCCCATTCCGGGCCCCCGGCGGGCCGTTTTCGAGCCTAAGTGTTGGAAAATCTCATTTTTCGGTCGTAATTCTCTAACAGGGAGTCCTATTTGCGAACCGTCGGTTCCTACAAGTTACACTACCCTCGACCAAAGTGCTCATGCCGGTTTTCGATTTTTTACGTGGCTGTTTCCCATTGCGGGCCCCCGGCGGGCCGTTTTCGAGCCTAGGTGTTGGAAAATCCCATTTTTCGATCGTAATTCTCTAACAGGGAGTCCTATTTGCGAACCGTCAATTCCTACAAGTTACTCTACCCTCGAGCGAGTAGCTCGCGCCTGTTTCCGATTTTTCCCGCTGCCGTTTCCCATTCCGGGCCCCCGGCGGGCCGTTTTCGAGCCTAAGTGTTGGAAAATCCCATGTTTCGCTCTTAATTCTCTAACCGGGAGTCCTATTTTCGAACCGTCAGTTCCTACAAGTTACTCTACCCTCGAGCGAAGTGCTCGTGCCGGTTTTCAATTTTTCCCGCGGCCGTTTCCAATTCCGGGCCTCCGGCAGGCCATTTTCGTGCCTAATTGTTGGAAAATCCTATGTTTCGCCCGTAATTCTCTAACCGAGAGTCGTATTTGCGAACCGTCGGTTCTTACAAGTTAGTCCACCCTCGAGATAAGTGCTCGTTCCAGTCTCTAATTTTTTTCGCGAGCGTTTCCCATTGCGGGCCTCCGGCGGGCCATTTTCGAGCCTAAGTGTTATAAGATCCCAAGTTTCGCTCGTAATTCTCTAACCAGGAGTCCTATTTGTGAACCGTCAGTTCCTACAGGTTACTCTACCCTCGAACGAAGTGCTCGTGCCCGTTACCGAATTTTCCCGACCCGGGCCCCCGGCGGGCCGTTTTTGAGCCTAAGTGTCGGAAAATCCCATTTTTCGGTCGTAATTCTCTAATCGGGAGTCCTATTTGCGAACCCTCAGTTCCAACAAGTTACTCTACCCTCGAACGAAATGGTCGTGCCAGTTTCTGATTTTTTACGTGGTCGTTTCCCATTCCGGGCCCCCGGCGGGCCGTTTTCGAGACTAAGTGTTGGAAAATCCCATGTTTCGCTCGTAATAATCTAACCGGGAGTCCTATTTGCGAACCGTCAGTTCCTACAAGTTACTCTTCCCTCGAGCGAAGTGCTCTTGCCGGTTTTCGATCTTTCACGTGGCCATTTCCCATTATGGGCCTCCGGCGGGCTGTTTTCGTGCCTAAGTGTTGGAAAATCCTATGTTTCGCCCGTAATTCTCTAACCGAGAGTCGTATTTGCGAACCGTCGGTTCTTACAAGTTAGTCCACCCTCGAGATAAGTGCTCGTTCCAGTTTCTAATTTTTTTCGCGAGCGTTTCCCATTGCGGGCCTCCGGCGGGCCATTTTCGAGCCTAAGTGTTATAAGATCCCAAGTTTCGCTCGTAATTCTCTAACCAGGAGTCCTACTTATGAACCGTCAGGTCCAACAGGTTACACTACCCTCGAACGAAGTGCTCGTGCCCATTACCGAATTTTCCCGACCCGGGCCCCCGGCGGGCCGTTTTTAAGCCTGAGTGTCGGAAAATCTCATTTTTCAGTTGTAATAAATAATCGGGAGTCTTATTTGCGAACCCTCAGTTCCAACAAGTTACTCTACCCTCAAACGAAATGCTCGTGCCGGTTTCCGATTTTTTACGTGGTCGTTTCCCATTGCGGGCCTCCGGCGGGTCATTTTCGAGCCTGAGTGTTATAAGATCCCAAGTTCCGCTCGTAATTCTCTAACCAGGAGTCCTATTTGTGAACCGTTAGGTCCAACAAGTTACTCTACCCTCGAACGAAGTGCTCGTTCCCGTTACCGAATTTTCCCGACCCGGGCCCCCGGCGGGCCGTTTTTGAGCCTAAGTGTCGGAAAATCCCATTTTTCGGTCGTAATTCTCTAATCGGGAGTCCTATTTGCGAACCGTCAGTTCCTACAAGTTACACTACCCTCGAATGAAATGCTTATGCCGGTTTCCGATTTTTTACGTGGTCGTTTCCCATTCCGGGCCCCCGGCGGGCCGTTTTCGAGACTAAGTGTTGGAAAATCCCATGTTTCGCTCGTAATAATCTAACTGGGAGTCCTATTTGCGAACCGTCAGTTCCTACAAGTTACTCTTCCCTCGAGCGAAGTGCTCGTGCCAATTTGTGATTTTTTACATGTACGTTTCCCATTCCGGGCCCCCGGCGGGCCGTTTCTGAGCCTAAGTGTTGGAAAATCTCATTTTTTCTGTCGTTATTCTCTAACAGGGAGTCCTATTTGCGAACCGTCGGTTCCTACAAGTTACACTACCCTCGACCAAAGTGCTCATGCCAGTTTTCGATTTTTTACGTGGCCGTTTCCCATTGCGGGCCCCCGGCGGGCCGTTTTTAAGCCTAGGTGTTGGAAAATCCCATTTTTCGATCGTAATTCTCTAACAGGGAGTCCTATTTGCGAACCGTCAATTCCTACAAGTTACTCTACCCTCGAGCGAGTAGCTCGTGCCTGTTTCCGATTTTTCCCGTTGCCGTTTCCCATTCCGGGCCCCCGGCGGGCCGTTTTCGAGCCTAAGTGTTAGAAAATTCCTTGTTTCGCTCGTAATTCTCTAACCGGGAGTTCTATTTGTGAACCGTCTGTTCCTACAAGTTACTCTACCCTCAAGCGAAGTGCTCGTGTCAGTTTTCAATTTTTCCCACGGCCGTTTCCCATTGCGGGTATCCGGTGTGCCGTTTTCGTGCCTAAGTGTTGGAAAATCCTATGTTTCGTGCGTAATTCTCTTACCGAGATTTGTATTTGCGAACCATCGGTTCTTACAAGTTAGTCCACCCTCGAGATAAGTGCTTGTTCCAGTTTCTAATTTTTTTCGCGAGCGTCTCCCATTGCGGCCCTCCGGCGGGCCATTTTCGAGCCTAAATGTTATAAGATCCCAAGTTTCGCTTGTAATTCTCTAACCAGGAGTCCTATTTGTGAACTATCATTTCCTAGAGGTTACTCAACCCTCGAACGAAGTGCCCGTGCCCGTTACCGAATTTTCCCGACCCGGGCCCCCATCGGGCCGTTTTTGACCCTAAGTGTCGGAAAATCCCATTTTTCGGTCGTAATTCTCTAATCGGGAGTCCTATTTGCGAACCGTCAGTTCCTATAAGTAACTCTACCCTCGAACGAAATGCTCCGACCGGTTTTCCGCTTTTTTACATGGTCGTTTCCCATTCCGGGCCCCCGGCGGGACGTTTTCTAGACTAAGTGTTGGAAAATCCCATGTTTCGCTCGTAATAATCAAACCGGGAGTTCTATTTGCGAACCGTCAGTTCCTACAAGTTACACTTCCCTCGAGCGAAGTGCTCGTGCTGATTTCTAATTTTTTACTGGCCGTTTCCCATTCCGGGCCCCCGGCGGGCCGTTTTCGAGTCTAGGTGTTGGAAAATCTCATTTTTCGGTCGCAATTCTCCAACATGGAGTCCTATTTGCGAACCGTCGGTTCCTACAAGTTACACTACCCTCGACAAAAGTGCTCATGCTGGTTTTCGATTTTTTACGTGGCCGTTTCCCATTGCGGGCCCCCGGCGGGCCGTTTTCGAGCCTAGGTGTTGGAAAATCCCATTTTTCGATCGTAATTCTCTAACAGGGAGTCCTATTTGCGAACCGTCTATTCCTACAAGTTACTCTACCCTCGAGCGAGTAGCTCGTGCCTGTTTCCGATTTTTCCCGCGGCCGTTTCCCATTCCGGGCCACCGGCGGGCCGTTTTCGAGCTAAGTGTTGGAAAATCCCATGTTTCGCTCGTAATTCTCTAACCGGGAGTCCTATTTGCGAACCGTCAGTTCCTACAAGTTACTCTACCCTCAAGCGAAGTGCTCGTGCCGGTTTTCGATTTTTCCCGCGGCCGTTTCCCATTCCGGGCCTCCGGCGGGCCATTTTCGTGCCTAACTGTTGGAAAATCCTATGTTTCGCCCGTAATTCTCTAACCGAGAGTCGTATTTGCGAACCGTCGGTTCTTACAAGTTAGTCCACCCTCGAGACAAGTGCTCGTTCCAGTCTCTAATTTTTTTTCACGAGCATTTCCCATTGCGGGCCTCCGGCGGGCCATTTTCGAGCCTAAGTGTTGTAAGATCCCAAGCTTCGCTCGTAATTCTCTAACCAGGAGTCCTATTTGTGAACAGTCAGTTCCTACAGGTTACTCTACCCTCGAACGATGTGCTCGTGCCCGTTACCAAATTTTCCCGACCCGGGCCCCCGGCGGGCCGTTTTTCGAGCCTAAGTGTCGGAAAATCCCATTTTTCAGTCGTAATTCTTGAACCGGGAGTCTAATTTGCGAACCCTCAGTTCCAACAAGTTTCTCTACCTTCGAACGAAATGCCCGTGCCAGTTTCCGATTTTTTACGTGGTTGTTTCCCATTCCGGGCCCCCGGCGGGCCGTTTCGAGACTAAGTGTTGGAAAATCCCATGTTTCGCTCGTAATAATCTGACCGGGAGTCCTATTTGCGAACCGTCAGTTCCTACAAGTTACTCTTCCCTCGAGTGAAGTGCTCGTGCCGATTTCTGATTTTTTACATGGCCGTTTCCCATTCCAAGCCCCCGGCGGGCCGTTTTCGAGCCTAAGTGTTGGAAAATCTCATTTTTCGGGTCGTAATTCTCTAACAGGGAGTCCTATTTGCGAGCCCTCAGTTCCAACAAGTTACTCTACCCTCGAACGAAATGCTCGTGCCGGTTTCCGATTTTTTACGTGGTCGTTTCCCATTCCGGGCCCCCAGCGGGCCGTTTTCGAGACAAAGTGTTGAAGAATCACTTGTTTCGATCGTAATATTCTAACCGGGAGTCCTATTTGCGAACCGTCAGTTCCTACAAGTTAGTCTTCCCTCGAGCGAAGTGCTCGTGCCGATTTCTGATTTTTTACGTGGCCGTTTCCCATTCCCGGCCCCCGGCGGGCCGTTTTCGAGCCTAAGTGTTGGAAAATCTCATTTTTCGATCGTAATTCTCTAACAGGGAGTCCTATTTGCGAACCGTCGGTTCCTAGAAGTTACACTACCCTCGACCAAAGTGCTCATGCCGGTTTTCAATTTTTTACGTGGCCGTTTCCCATTGCGGGCCCCCGGCGGGCCGTTTTCGAGCCTAGGTGTTGGAAAATCCAATTTTTCGATCGTAATTCTTTAACAGGGCGTTCTATTTGCGAACCGTCAATTTCTAAAAGTTACTCTAGCCTCAAGCGAGTAGCTCGTGCCTGTTTCCGATTTTTCCGGTGGCCGTTTCCCATTCCGGGCCCCCGGCGGGCCGTTTTCGAGACTAAGTGTTGGAAAATCCCATGTTTCGCTCGTAATAATCTAACCGGGAGTCCTATTTGTGAACCGTCAGTTCCTACAAGTTACTCTTCCCTCGAGCGAAGTGCTCGTGCCGATTTCTGATTTTTTACATGGCCGTTTCCCTTTCCGGGCCCCCGGCGGGCCGTTTTCGAGCCTAAGTGTTGGAAAATCTCATTTTTCGGTCGTAATTCTCTAACAGGGAGTCCTATTTGAGAACCGTCGGTTCCTAGAAGTTACACTACGCTCGACCAAAGTGCTCATGCCAGTTTTTGATTTTCTACGTGGCCGTTTCCCATTGCGGGCCCCTGGCGGGCCGTTTTCAAGCCTAGGTGTTGGAAAATCCCATTTTTCGATCGTAATTCTCTAACAGGGAGTCCTATTTACGAACCGTCAGTTCCTACAAGTTACTCTACCCTCGAGCGAAGAGCTCGTGCCGGTTTTCGATTTTTACCATGGCCGTTTCCCATTCCGGGCCTCCGGCGGGTTGTTTTCGAACCTAAGTGTTGTAAAATCCCATGTTTCGCTCGTAATTCTCTACCCGAGAGTCCTATTTGCTAACCGTCAGTTCCAACAAGTTACTCTACCCTCAATCGAATTCCTCGTGCCGGTTTTCGATCTTTTACGTGGCCGTTTCCCATTCCGGACCTTCGGCGGGCCGTTTTCATGCCTAAGTGTTGAAAAATCCTATGTTTCGCCCGTAACTCTCTAACCGAGCGTCGTATTTGCGAACCGTCGGTACTTACAAGTTAGTCCACCCTCGAGATAAGTGCTCGTTCCAGTTTCTAATTTTTTTCGCGAGCGTTTCCCATTGCGGGCCTCCGGCGGGCCATTTTCGAGCCTTGTTGTTATAAGATCCCAACTTTCGCTCGTAATTCTCTAACCAGGTGTCCTATTTGTGAACCGTCAGTTCCTACAAGTTACTCTACCCTCGAACGAAGTGCTCGTGCCCGTTACCGAATTTTCCCGACCCGGGGCCCCGGCGGGCCGTTTTTGAGCCTAAGTGTCGGAAAATCCCATTTTTCGGTCGTAATTCTCTAACCGGGTGTCCTATTTGCGAACCGTCAGTTCCTATAAGTTACACTACCCTCGAACGAAGTGCTCGTGCCGGTTTCCGATTTTTCGAGACTAAGTGTTGGAAAATCCCATGTTTCGCTCGTAATAATCTAACCGGGAGTCCTATTTGCAAACCGTCAGTTCCTAAAAGTTACTCTTCCCTCAAGCGAAGTGCACGTGCCGTTTTCTGATTTTTACGTGGCCGTTTACCATTTCAGGCCCCCGACGGGCCGTTTTCGAGCCTGAGTGTTGGAAAATCTAATTTTTCGGTCGTAATTCTCTAACAGGGAGTCCTGTTTGCAAACCGTCGGTTCCTAGAAGTTACACTACCCTCGACCAAAGTGCTCAAGCCGGTTTTCAATTTTTTACATGGCCGTTTCCCATTGCGGGCCCCCGGCGGGCCGTTTTCAATCCTAGGTGTTGGAAAATTCCATTTTCGATCCTAATTCTCTAACAGGGAGTCCTATTTGCGAACCGTCATTTCCTACAAGTTACTCTACCCTCGAGCGAAGTGCTCGTGCCTGTTTCTAATTTTTACGGCGGCCGTTTCCCATTCCAGGCCACCGGGGGGCCGTTTTCGAGCCTAACTGTTGGAAAATCCCATGTTTCGCTCGTAATTCTCTAACCGGGAGTCCTATTGCGAACCGTCAGTTCCTACAAGTTACTCTACCCTCAAGCGAAGTGCTCGTGCCGGTTTTCGATCTTTCACGTGGCCATTTCCCATTTCGGGCCTCCGGCGGGCCGTTTTCGTGCCTAAGTGTTGGAAAATCCTATGTTTCGCCCGTAATTCTCTAACCGAGAGTCGTATTTGCGAACCGTCGGTTCTTACAAGTTAGTCCACCCTCGAGATAAGTGCTCGTTCCAGTTTCTAATTTTTTTCGCGAGCGTTTCCCATTGCGGGCCTCCGGCGGGCCATTTTCTAGCCTAAGTGTTGTAAGATCCCAAGCTTCGCTCGTAATTCTCTAACCAGGAGTCCTATTTGTGAACCGTCAGGTCCTACAGGTTACACTACCCCTCGAACGAAGTGCTCGTGCCCATTACCGGAATTTCCCGACCCGGGCCCCCGGCGGGCCGTTTTTAAGCCTGAGTGTCGGAAAATCTCATTTTTCAGTCGTAATAAATAATCGGGAGTCTTATTTGCGAACCCTCAGTTCCAACAAGTTACTCTACCCTCAAACGAAATGCTCATGCCGGTTTCCTATTTTTTACGTGGTCGTTTCCCATTCCGGGCCCCCGGCGGGCCAATTTCGAGACTAAGTGTTGGAAAATCCCATGTTTCGCTCGTAATAATCTAACCGGGAGTCCTATTTGCGAACCGTCAGTTCGTATAAGTTACTCTTCCCTCGAGCAAAGTGCTCGTGCCGATTTCAAATTTTTTACGTGGCTGTTTCCCATTCCAGGCACCCGGCGGGCCGTCTTCGAGCCTAAGTGTTGGAAAATCTCATTTTTCGGTCGTAATTCTCTAACAGGGAGTCCTATTTGCGAACCGTCGGTTCCTAGAAGTTACACTACCCTCGTCCAAAGTGCTCATGCCGGTTTTTGATTTTTTACCTGGCCGTTTCCCATTGCAGGCCCCCGGCGGGCCGTTTTAAAGCCTAGGTGTTGGAAAATCCCATTTTTCGATCGTAATTCTCTAACAGGGAGTCCTATTTGCGAACCGTCAATTCCTACAAGTTACTCTACCCTCGAGCGAGTAGCTCGTGCCTGTTTCCGATTTTTCCCGCGGCCGTTTCCCATTCCGGGCCACCGGCGGGCCGTTTTCGTGCCTAAGTGTTGGAAAATCCCATGTTTCGCTCGTAATTCTCTAACCGGGAGTCCTATTTGTGAACCGTCAGTTCCTACAAGTTACTCTACCCTCAAGCGAAGTGCTCGTGCCGATTTTTGATTTTTCCCGTGGCCGTTACCCATTCCGGGCCTCCGGCGGGCCGTTTTCGTGCCTAAGTGTTGGAAAATCCTATGTTTCGCCCGTAATTCTCTAACCGAGAGTCGTATTTGCGAACCGTCGGTTCTTACAAGTTAGTCCACCCTCGAGATAAGTGCTCATTCCAGTTTCTAATTTTTTTCGCGAGCGTTTCCCATTGCGGGCCTCCGGCGGGCCATTTTCGAGCCTAAGTGTTATAAGATCCCAAGTTTCGCTCGTAATTCTCTAACCAGGAGTCCTATTTGTGAACCGTTAGGTCCAACAGGTTACTCTACCCTCGAACGAAGTGCTCGTGCCCGTTACCGAATTTTCCCGACCCGGGCCCCCGGCGGGCCGTTTTTGAGCCTAAGTGTCGGAAAATCCCATTTTTCGGTCGTAATTCTCTAATCGGGAGTCCTATTTGCGAACCCTCAGTTCCAACAAGTTACTCTACCCTCGAACGAAATGCTCGTGCCGGTTTCCGATTTTTTACGTGGTCGTTTCCCATTACGGGCCCCCGGCGGGCCGTTTTCGAGACTAAGTGTTGGAAAATCCCATGTTTCGCTCGTAATAATCTAACCGGGAGTCCTATTTGCGAACCGTCAGTTCCTACAAGTTACTCTTCCCTCGAGTGAAGTGCTCGTGCCGATTTCTGATTTTTTACGTGGCCGTTTCCCATTCCAAGCCCCCGGCGGGCCGTTTTCGAGCCTAAGTGTTGGAAAATCTCATTTTTCGGTCGTAATTCTCTAACAGGGAGTCCTATTTGCGAGCCCTCAGTTCCAACAAGTTACTGTACCCTCGAACGAAATGCTCGTGCCGGTTTCCGATTTTTTACGTGGTCGTTTCCCATTCCGGGCCCCCAGCGGGCCGTTTTCGAGACAAAGTGTTGAAAAATCACTTGTTTCGCTCGTAATATTCTAACCGGGAGTCCTATTTGTGAACCGTCAGTTCCTACGAGTTTTACTTCCCTCGAGCGAAGTGCTCGTGCCGATTTCTGATTTTTTACGTGGTCGTTTCCCATTCCAGGCCCCCTGCGGGCCGTTTTCGAGCCTAAGTGTTGTAAAATCTCATTTTTCGGTCGTAATTCTCTAACAGGGAGTCCTATTTGCGAACCGTCAATTCCTATAAGTTACACTACCCTCGACTAAAGTGCTCATGCCGGTTTTCAATTTTTTACGTGGCCGTTTCCTATTGTGGGCCCCCGGCGGGCCTTTTTCGAGACTAGCTGTTGGAAAATCCCAATTTTCGATCGTAATTCTTTAACAGGGCGTCCTATTTGCGAACCGCCAATTTCTAAAAGTTACTCTACCCTCAAGCGAGTAGCTCGTGCCAGTTTCCGATTTTTCTTGTGGCCGTTTCCCATTCCGGGCCACCGGCGGGCCGTTTTCGAGACTAAGTGTTGGAAAATCCCATGTTTCGCTCGTAATAATCTAACCGGGAGTCCTATTTGCGAACCGTCAGTTCCTACAAGTTACTCTTCCCTCGAGCGACGTGCTCATGCCGATTTCTGATTTTTTACAGGGCCGTTTCCCATTCCGGGCCCCCGGCGGGCCGTTTTCGAGCCTAAGTGTTAGAAAATCTCATTTTTCAGTCGTAATTCTCTAACAGGGAGTCCTATTTGCGAGCCGTTAGTTCCTACAAGTTACACTACCCTCGACCAAAGTGCTCATGCCGGTTTTCGATTTTTTACGTGGCCGTTTCCCATTGCGGGCCCCAGCCGGGCTGTTTTCAAGCCTAGGTGTTGGAAAATCCCATTTTTCGATCGTAATTCTCTAACAGGGAGTCCTATTTACGTACCGTCAATTCCTACAAGTTACTCTACCCTCGAGCGAGTAGCTCGTGCCTGTTTCTGATTTTTCCCGTGGCCGTTTCCCATTCCGGGCCACCGGCGGGCCGTTTTCGAGCCTAAGTGTTGGAAAATCCCATGTTTCGCTCGTAATTCTCTAACCGGGAGTCCTATTTGCGAACCGTCAGTTCCTACAAGTTACTCTACCCTCAAGCGAAGTGCTCGTGCCGGTTTTCGATCTTTCACGTGGCCGTTTCCCATTCCGGGCCTCCGGCGGGCCATTTTCGTGCCTAAGTGTTGGAAAATCCTATGTTTCGCCCGTAATTCTCTAACCGAGAGTCGTATTTGCGAACCGTCGGTACTTACAAGTTAGTCCACCCTCGAGATAAGTGCTCGTTCCAGTTTCTAATTTTTTTCGCGAGCGTTTCCCATTGCGGGCCTCCGGCGGGCCATTTTCGAGCCTTGTTGTTATAAGATCCCAACTTTCGCTCGTAATTCTCTAACCAGGTGTCCTATTTGTGAACCGTCAGTTCCAACAGGTTACTCTACCCTCGAACGAAGTGCTCGTGCCCGTTACCTAATTTTCCCGACCCGGGGCCCCGGCGGGCCGTTTTTGAGCCTAAGTGTCGGAAAATCCCATTTTTCGGTCGTAATTCTCTAACCGGGTGTCCTATTTGCGAACCGTCAGTTCCTATAAGTTACACTACCCTCGAACGAAATGCTCGTGCCAGTTTCCGATTTTTCGAGACTAAGTGTTGGAAAATCCCATGTTTCGCTCGTAATAATCTAACCGGGAGTCCTATTTGCAAACCGTCAGTTCCTAAAAGTTACTCTTCCCTCAAGCGAAGTGCACGTGCCGTTTTCTGATTTTTTACGTGGCCGTTTACCATTTCAGGCCGCCGACGGGCCGTTTTCGAGCCTGAGTGTTGGAAAATCTAATTTTTCGGTCGTAATTCTCTAACAGGGAGTCCTGTTTGCGAACCGTCGGTTCCTAGAAGCTACACTACCCTCGACCAAAGTGCTCAAGCCGGTTTTCAATTTTTTACATGGCTGTTTCCCATTGCGGGCCCCCGGCGGGCCGTTTTCAATCCTAGGTGTTGGAAAATCCCATTTTTCGATCGTAATTCTCTAACAGGGAGTCCTATTTGCGAACCGTCAATTCCTACAAGTTACTCTACCCTCGAGCGAGTAGCTCGTGCCTGTTTCCAATTTTTCCGGTGGCCGTTTCCCATTCCAGGCCACCGGCGGGCCGTTTTCGAGCCTAACTGTTGGAAAATCCCATGTTTCGCTCGTAATTCTCTAACCGGGAGTCCTATTTGCGAACCGTCAGTTCCTACAAGTTACTCTACCCTCAAGCGAAGTGCTCGTGCCAGTTTTCAATTTTTCACGCGGCCGTTTCGCATTCTGGGCCTCCGGCGGGCTGTTTTCGTGCCTAAGTGTTGGAAAATCCTATGTTTCGCCCGTAATTCTCTAACCGAGAGTCGTATTTGCGAACCGTCGGTTCTTACAAGTTAGTCCACCCTCGAGATAAGTGCCCGTTCCAGTTTCTAATTTTTTTCGCGAGCGTTTCCCATTGCGGGCCTCCGGCGGGCCATTTTCGAGCCTAAGTGTTGTAAGATCCCAAGTTTCGCTCGTAATTCTCTAACCAGGAGTCCTATTTGTGAACCGTCAGTTCCTACAGGTTACACTACCCTCGAACGAAGTGCTCGTGCCCACTACCGAATTTTCCCGACCCAGGCCCCCGGCGGGCCGTTTTTAAGCCTGAGTGTCGGAAAATCTCATTTTTCAGTCGTAATAAATAATCGGGAGTCCTATTTGCGAACCCTCAGTTCCAACAAGTTACTCTACCCTCGAACGAAATGCTCGTGCCGGTTTCCGATTTTTTACGTGGTCGTTTCCCATTCCGGGCCCCCGGCGGGCCATTTTCGAGACTAAGTGTTGGAAAATCCCATGTTTCGCTCGTAATAATCTAACCGGGAGTCCTATTTGCGAACCGTCAGTTCCTACAAGTTACTCTTCCCTCGAGCAAAGTGCTCGTGCCGGTTTCTGATTTTTTACGTGGCCGTTTCCCATTCCAGGCCCCCGGCGGGCCGTTTTCGAGCCTAAGTGTTGGAAAATCTCATTTTTCGGTCGTAATTCTCTAACAGGGAGTCCTATTTGGGAACCGTCGGTTCCTAGAAGTTACACTACCCTCGTCCAAAGTGCTCATGCCGGTTTTCGATTTTTTACCTGGCCGTTTCCCATTGCAGGCCCCCGACGGGCCGTTTTAAAGCCTAGGTGTTGGAAAATCCCATTTTTCGACCGTTATTCTCTAACAGGGAGTCCTCTTTGCGAACCGTCAGTTCCTACAAGTTACTCTACCCTCGAGCGAAGTGCGCATGCTGCTTTCCGATTCTTCCAGCGGCCGTTTCCCATTTCGGGCCACCGGCGGGCCGTTTTCGTGCCTAAGTGTTGGAAAATCCCATGTTTCGGTCGTAATTCTCTAACCGGGAGTCCTATTTTTGAACCGTCAGTTCCTACAAGTTACTCTACCCTCAAGCGAAGTGCTCGTGCCGATTTTTTATTTTTCCCGTGGCTGTTACCCATTCCGGGCCTCTGGCGGGCCGTTTTCGTGCCTAAGTGTTGGAAAATCCTATGTTTCGCCCGTAATTCTCTAACCGAGAGTCGTATTTGCGAACCGTCGGTTCTTACAAGTTAGTCCACCCTCGAGATAAGTGCTCGTTCCAGTTTCAAATTTTTTTCGCGAGCGTTTCCCATTGCGGGCCTCCGGCGGGCCATTTTCGAGCCTGAGTGTTATAAGATCCCAAGTTTCGCTCGTAATTCTCTAACCAGGAGTCCTATTTGTGAACCGTTAGGTCCAACAGGTTACTCTACCCTCGAACGAAGTGCTCGTGCCCGTTACCAAATTTTCCCGACCCGCACCCCTGGAGTGCCGTTTTTTGAGCCCAAGTGTCGGAAAATCCCATTTTTCGGTCGTAATTCTCTAACCGGGAGTCCTATTTGTAAACCATCAGTTCCTACAAGTTACTCTACCCTCGAACGATATGGTCGTGCCGGTTTCCGATTTTTTACTTGGTCGTTTCCCAATCCGGGCCCCCGGCGGGCCGTTTTCGAGACTTTTTACGTGGTCGTTTCCCATTCCGGGCCCCCGGCGGGCCGTTTTCGAGACTAAGTGTTGGAAAATCCCATATTTCGCTCGTAATAATCTAACCGGGAGTCCTATTTGCGAACTGTCAGTTCCTACAAGTTACTCTTCCCTCGAGCGAAGTGCTCGTGCCGATTTCTGATTTTTTACGTGGCCGTTTCCCATTCCAGGCCCCCGGCGGGCCATTTTCGAGCCTAAGTGTTGGTAAATCTCATTTTTCGGTCGTAATTCTCTAACAGGGAGTCCTATTTGTGAACCGTCGGTTCCTAGAAGTTACACTACCCTCGACCAAAGTGCTCATGCCGGTTTTCGATTTTTTACGTGGCCGTTTCCCATTGCGGGCCCCCGGCGGGCCGTTTTCAAGCCTAGGTGTTGGAAAATCCCATTTTTCGATCGTAATTCTCTAATAGGGAGTCCTATTTGTGAACCGTCAATTCCTACAAGTTACTCTACGCTAGAACGAGTAGATCGTGCCTGTTTCCGATTTTTCCCACGGCCGTTTCCCATTCTGGGCCACCGGCGGGCCGTTTTCGAGCCTAAGTGTTGGAAAATCCCATGTTTCCCTCGTAATTCTCTAACCGGGAGTCCTATTTGCGAACCATCAGTTCCTATAAGTTACTCTACCCTCAAGCGAAGTGCTCGTGCCGGTTTTTGATCTTTCACATGGCCGTTTCCCATTCCAGGCCTCCGGCGGGCTGTTTTCATGCCTAAGTGTTGGAAAATCCTATGTTTCGCCCGTAATTCTCTAACCGAGAGTCGTATTTGCGAACCGTCGGTTCTTACAAGTGTTGGCACCAAAAATGTCACTTTGCCTCTTCAAGATCGAAAGAGCTACATGAAGTCACAACCTGCCATAAATAGGCAATGCTGCTTCCAAAAAATCAAATCTTGTCAGAATCAAACAAAAACTGCAAGATCCTTCAAGACAGCCAAAAGAGGAGTACACAAGAAGTTTCGGGCCATTTCAAAATCATTTGGCCTAACTTCACTTCTCCGACAGCCGAAAAGGAGCTCTCGGCGGCGAAAGCATCGGAGACACCAAATCTTCAATTAGAGCCGATGGATGGTCTCAAAATACTTCCAAAATGCTCCACGTCAAGTTCCGAGTCAAACCGACAACGTTTGACCCTACATCAACTTTCGAACAGCTAAATCAAGCCTCTCGGTGGCGAGAACCACCGAGGCCATTACTCATCAGATAGAGCACATGGATGGCTTCAAAATGCTTATAAAGGGCTACACGTCAAATTTCAGGTCATTTCGACAACATTTGACCATAGTTTGACGCTCGGAAGCCAAATCAGGCCTCTCGGCGGCAAAGCTCTCCGGGACCATGGTTTCCAAGACAGAGCCTATGGATCATCTTAAAATGACTCCAATAGGTTCCCTGTCAAATCTCAAGTCAATCGGACATCGGTTGACCGCACATCAAACCGCGACATCTTCATCACGACAAAAGTGAGTCTACTAGAGAAAGGACCCCAAACGGCTTCAAAACTCAAACAAAAGCCTATGTTGGTCTTATTTATTGCTCAAGAGGCTTCACACCAAATTTCAGGTCATTCCGACATCGTTTGGCCCAGTTTCAGCTTTTGACGGAAAATCGGCAGCTCTGCGCGATAAAGTCTTCGACTTTCTCAGGAAATTGGAAATTTTACAAAATAAAATGCAAGGATTCTCATCAGGTTTCCTACAGGGAAATCAGGCCAATAAATGGTCAAAAATGTCAAGGAAAAATACAGAATAAAAAAGAATCGAAAAACAGCAAAAACGGACACAAAACGTGATAAAAAGGGGGAAAACCCCCCCAGGGTCGAAGACCCCTGCGACCCTGGCCTAAGGTCGCAGGCCCCTGCGACCCTGGAGCCCGGGGTCGCCGGGAAGGCCCCGGAAACCCCGGTTTTCGCCGTTTTTTTGCGATTCGAAGCGCCCAGCCTCTGGTATTTTCCAAAATTCATACCTTTGAGACACCAAATCCTCTGACATCCGTCCAAAATACGGGTCAATCATCAAGAGTATCGAAAACAATATTGGTCGCCACCCGGTCAACCAAAAAAAGTGTGCTTTCTACCCGACCGATCGAGAAATCGACAGGACAGATGGCACCGACCTGCTGTTGGCAACTAACACCTGAAATTACATGGTCATCCGATGTCGATCTACATGAAGATCCATCGATGATCATCGCCAGAAGAATCCCAAAAGACACGGCACGGCCCGCGACTCTTCAGATGCTCGGCGACCACTTAATGCGATTAATTGACTAGCTTTATTACAGTCATTAATCCATTTCTTTGGACGGACCAATCAGAAGCAAGCATCCGGGAGTTACAAGTCAAGAGATTCATGGCATTTAACCCATGAAACTCCTCCCATCATGGCGATTAAATGCCCTCAATCTCCTCCGGCCAATCAGAAGCCAAGAAAAAGGAGTTACAAAATAAAGAATTCAATTTTGTAACTCCTCCCTTTATGTAGCTTTATGACAATCAAGGCTCATAAACCCTCCTAAATGGCTACCTAAGAACCTATAAATAGGAGAGCTCTCCAAGAAAAAAAAACAGCAGACACACAGAAAATCCGGAAACTCAGACAGAAAGAGGCATCAGAAATCTAAGAGAGAAAACTCTGCGGAAATCCTACACCGACCACCACTACAAGGTGACAAAAGTCCCTTGGGGGGCACCCCCCCCAAGGTCCTTGCCTTCTCCTTCTGCCGCCAATGGCTTAGACATGGCTTTTCAAGCCCGTCTACTCGGCTTTTTATTGGACATAGGACCTTCTTTTGGTCTTTGTTCTCTAAAAACCTGAGGTTATAGCCAAGCCAAGCGAATCAATAGCATCCTCTGTTCTCATCTGCATGGATGATGGCGAAGCCCACATATGGCTTGCGACCGTCAATCTAAACGGGTCCCCCACAATCTCCTGAGAAGTTAGATCCTCCTTTTCTTGCTTTTCATTGTAGTTTGTATTTTTTCAAAAGAGACAAAAATCACAACTCTTCTCTTTCATTATTGATAAGGATTGTAAATCGGCTATAAACGCCAAAATCGGCTATAAACGCCAGAAACCGGCTATAAATGCCAAAATCGGCTATAAATGCCAAAAAAAATCGCCTTTCACGGCAAGCCAAGAAAATGTCTCTTTTCTTAAATATATGTGCAATGGAAAACTTGAAAGAAGTTGATTTCCTTTTTACTTGCGAAGGTTGATCTCCGGATCACCACTTGCAATTCCAAGTAAAATAGAAAATCTGGCACACCCACACAAAAAAAGATATGTTGATGCACGCCCTTGCCCCCCGGTTATGAAAGGGTCGGACCCGAGACTCCCACGTCCGTCGACCTCGGTAGAACCGAGCAGGAGCGCGGTCCATCAAGCTGGCACACCCGGTGGGACCCGTTTATTTGAGAACACGATGCTAGAAATGAAATATTTGCATATCATATATTTTGCTCTATGCTTATATTTCTTTTCTCGATTCCTTGGCTACTTTATAATTGGTGGCCTATGTTGGATTCCGCATCTAAAAAAATGAGATGAGATTTTTTGGAAATTTTTAATTCTTTGAATTTATTTCCACTCTTTCTCTTTTCAAAAAAAAAACAAAAAAACAAAAAAATCAGATTTTTCAGTTTGGATTCAAAATTGAGAAACCTTGATCCGTTCCTATCGTTCATCGCGCATGCAGAAATGTTGAGCCTGTTCGACTAAGGTTTTGGGCCATCGTTTCTCTTCGATGAGTTCATTAAAGATCTAAAAAAAAAATGAGATGAGATTTTTTGTTTGGAAATTTCTAATTCTTTGAATTTATTTCCACTCTTTCTCTTTTCAAAAAAAAAAAAAACAAAAAATCAGATTTTTTCATTTTGAATTCAAAATTGAGAAACCTTGATCCGTTCCTATCGTTCATCGCGCTTGCAGAAATGTTGAGCCTGTTCGACTAAGGTTTTGGGCCATCGTTTCTCTTCGATGAGTTCATTAAAGATCTAAAAAAAAATAAAAAAAATAAAAAAATAAAAAAATCAGATTTTTTCATTTCGAATTCAAAATTGAGAAACCTTGATCCGTTCCTATCGTTCATCGCGCTTGCAGAAATGTTGAGCCTGCTCGACTAAGGTTTTGGGCCATCGTTTCTTTTCGATGAGTTCATTAAAAAAATATAATAAAATAAAAATATAATTGAAAAAAAAGACATAGACCACTAAGGTTAAACCAACTGCGTGCTTTGATCATGATTGATTCAAGAAAAGCCTTGTCCAGAGTGTGGAGACAGCTTGACTGTTCTAGGCAAGGGTCCTCCAAACGGGTTCATTAAGTAATCCTACCCTTACCTGGGGGCAATTCTATCAATCAAGATTTCATAAGACCGGGTTAGGAGGCCTATGTGTACTCTCTCGTCTTTTAAATAAATTTTTTTTAAAAAAAAAATAAATTTTTTTAAAAAAAATAAAAATAAAAATTTTAAAATAAAAAATAAAAAAAAAATTTCAAAAAAGAAATTAAAAAAAATAAAAAAATAAATAAAAATAAATAAATAAAAAAAAGATTTTTTAAAAAAAAAAGGAAGAAAAAAAATCTTCCAAAAAAAAATCTTCAAAAAAAAACCTTCCGTCATTTTGGGTTTAGATTGGAGAAATCTTGGTTTTCTCCTTTCTGAGCACTGGCGCTCGCGGAAATCGCTGAGCCCGTGTTCAGATTGGAGTGCCTTTTGCTCTCTTTGATGAACCCGATATTGGCCTTTCAAAAAAAAAAAAACTTGTCATTTTTAGATTCAGATCCGATAAATTATGGTTCATTTCTTTCTAAGCACTGGCGCTCGCGGAAATCGCTGAGCCCGTGTTCAGATCGGAATACCATCTGCTCTCTTTGATGAATCCAATCTTGACCTTTCAAAATAGAGAATCACATCTCATAGATGCGGTCTCAAAACATTTGTGTCGAGCGGTACTAGTACGCCCTTTCAGGGTCTACTGTATTGCGACCGGCACATCTGTAACTCCAACTTTATATTCTTCTTACCTCGAGCAAGCTCTGCTTCTCGATAAGTCGAATTTAAGTTCACAATTGCTTCTAGCAGTCACTGGGATGCCCATTCTGGGCTTACCATACCTGCGATCAGAATAATTGTACCCTCTATGGAGTTTTGCTTTCTTCATGTTGCTTGGGTCATTTTCCTCTAGCAATTTGAAAAGACAAAACCATAGAACTTCCCATTTATGATCATTATATTCTTGTGATTACTAATGGATGTGGTCTTGTTTCAGAAATTTTCGAAAACTAACAATGGCAGCTTCACTAACCATTACTTTCGATGAAAACAAGCACCAACTCATGCTTCAACAGAAGCAAACTGCGCGCACCTACAAGCGCCCCATCAGCTGCCGAAGCATCAACTCCCTCGGCAACTCTCTGAACTCCGGGTCGACCTCGACTCCCCGGACTATCGTCTTTGGGACGCTGGGACCATTCCCACTTCCTGAGGAACAAACTACTCCTTCCAAGAAGCAGAAACTCGCCTCTCAACGTGTCACTACCGTGACACCAAAGGCGAGCACCAGAAGGCCTGAAGCCCGTGGCAGCCCCACGAAGCCTCGACCTGCAAACGACCAGGTCTATCCCAAGACTTGGTCCCCAAGACCTTCACCAAAACAAAGAAGGTCCCAAACATCCACTAAGCCAGCATTCCTAGCCCCACTCAAGGAGAACCAATTCTACCCTCTTGCCTACATGAAAGAGGAGAAACCCATCTCCAACCTGACTCCCAAGTCAACCCAGCATGAACCGGCTTGTTCCTACAAGCCCAAAATCAAGTCATGCATCACAAGGCCTCTACAAGCACCTGCTAAGGCCTACAAACCTGCAGTTTGACCCTTCATCTCTACAGGGGCCGAACTCCAAAAATTCAAAGCTTCGCTACAACAGGCGAAGGACAGGGTTCGCATCCTGTCCTTGCCCAGCTGCAAAGAAGACAGGCTCGGCTGCTGCGCCCGAGGAAGCACATCCTTCATCGTCAAAGCCCAACCAGAGCTGACCGAAGCTTAAATTGCCCGTCGCATACGCCGCCGCTCGTTATACCGGCAAAAGAGACTAGAGAAGCAAAGGACCCAGCCTCCTACACTCCAAGTCTCTCCCAAATGGGTCGAAAAAGAAAGACCCAACCAAGTTGCTGCCGTCCATATGGTTGGAAAAACCAGAAGGCGCCAAAAATCAGCAACAAAAATCCATGTCTGACGTCCGATGACCCGCAGCGTCTCAAGGACAAGAAGACATTCAGAAGAATCCCCTGCTCCTTCAAGCAAAGGACAGCACAGTGATCCTTCCTCAAGCTCTTCTTCAAAAAGAATGAGCCCCAGCTCAGTCACCAGGACAGTTTCTTCGTTCGAATCATGAAGGATGAATGTCTTGGCTACAAACTCTGAGCCACCACCCCGCAATCCACCTCCAGAAGATGCGATCACCCGCATCCAGCAGTTGGAACAGGGCCAGCAGAGGATTGAAACTCTGATGGAAAACCTTCTCCTCGCCTTCCAAAATCGGGCGAACAATGAACCTCCTCCGAATCATCAAAACGACGAGGTAAATGGAGAAGAAAATGAGTCATGCGCCCTTACCAAAAAGGACGTAGACAGTATCCTCGCCAAAGCAAAAGAAGAGGATATACTCAAGGAGCATGGGATCAAGCCACCATATCCCTTATGGATGGACTCGGTCCCGTTCCCCACCAAATTCAAGCATCCTACTCTCCAAACATATACGGGGATAGGATCAGCCAGACAGCACATCATCCACTTCAAGATCCTGACGGGAGCTATCGCGGATCAAGATGCACTCAAGATCCGCCTCTTTGCAAGTACCCTAAAAGGTACGGCCTTCGATTGGTACTCCACTCTACCGGAGGACTCAATCCAAAACTGGGCCATGCTAGAGACACGCTTCATGACTCACTTCAAAGGTGAAGATCATCCCGCTACTATGGCTCAGCTGTGCAGCCTAAAACAGGGGGAGAATGAATCAACATATGACTTCATTCACAAGTGGAAAGCAATGGCATACAAATGCTCTGATGTATTGCCACAAGCGTCGCTAGTCGACATTTGCCGAAACAACATGAGAGCCAGAATCCACTCCATGATCATCGGCAACAAATCAAAAAACCTGGGACAACTCCTAGAAGCTTCCATGGAAGCTGAAACGATGATTAAAGACCTCAACAGTCAGAAATCATCAAGAAAAGAGCCAACCGCCATTGCAACCTCTAAACCAAAGAAAAAAGAGGTCCTCGATGTGCAGACCAAGTCAGCTCCTCAGCCACCAAAGAAAGCTGAAAATAAAGTTGCTGGTAAGAGACCTGAACTCTCATATGCCTTCAAAGAATGAGTAGAGAAGAAATACCCGTTTGATGAAGATGTTGATGAAATCTTCGGGGCCCTTATGGCAAACGGCAAACTCACCTTGCCTGAACCAAAAAGACCGGGTGATGTTGGCAAAACCAACGATCCTCGGTACTGTCCATACCACCAGATGATCTCGCATCCTCTCAATCAATGCTTCGTTGTGAGAGAAAATAAATGAGATGTGGAAAAACGGAGTCATCACCTTTGACAAAAACTATGGGTCTGCCTCCGTCAACATGGTGACATGTGGACAAACATCAAAATCACCGAAGAAGAAGATCATTACTTCCTTCAAGGTGATAAACTCAACCCAAGCGTCCGAGGAACTGGTTCCTTACCCGACACCAGACGGACAACCGATATGGGTACATCCCGATCTCCTGGAAGATGAAAATTGGGAGGTCGTGAAAACAAAGCCTACAGCTCAACAGCGAAGGCAGGCTAGGAAACATCTCCTCAAGCTCAACCGGCAAGAGAAGACCCAGCCAAAACTAGAGGTCAAAGAAAAGGCAGAGGCTTCCTCTACCGCTTCACTGGAGGCAACAAAAACATCCCTTCCAGAGACTTCAAAGGGGGTAAGGAAATTCACTCTCAGTGATTTCATGCCACCTCAATTCAAAGAAGCCATGCAGGAGGCATCATACTCTTGTAATTCGGTAGTTGGATTCTCCATTGATGGATACGAATCCAGCGACACCGATGATGGATTCGAATCCAACTACACAGATGAGTGGGAGGAGTCCCTTGAAACAGGAGAATATCTCTCCGATGAAGAATGGGCTCCTGAGTCTCATCTTATGCCAGTAATCTGGTACAACCCCCTACAGCCACAAGGATCCTGGTCTGATGATGAAGAAGACCAAGAAGCTGTACAAGAAAATGTTGCTGACCCAGCACCTCTCATTACTCCAGTGGAAATCAACCATGTTGAGCCACAAAGAGTTGATGATGAAGAAGATCCGGCTCCCATGCCTAATCTTGAAGAATATGCAAGGATCTTGCAGCGACTCGCTCTAGAAAAAGAGTAAGAACGCGTCAACGAGCCTCCTCGCAATCCAAAGCCTGAAGTCCCTGAAGACCATCAGGTACATCCTCCTTTAACTCCTGAAAATGGAGAAAATTGCTGGATAGACGATCCTCTTACATCCGAGGATGAGTCTGACTCCGATCAGGCAACGTCTCCCATCAGAGCTTCCTGTAATATGATAATTCGGGATTATAGCTCTTCCGAAGCATCGTCTGATGAAAGCACTTACACTCCGGCGACGCCTAGCAATGTATCTTCTGAAGCCACCTCGTCTCACGTGACTTTCACTGAGATGACACCCTCTTAGGTTTCTTCTCCTGAGACTGTGACTTCAAAGTTCACACCCTTCCTGACTGAAGAATTCCCAGCCATTGATGCTTGGGACGATGAATTAGTCAACGAAGAAGAAAGGTTGCTGGATGCTGTTCAGGATTTGTTCCCGGAAAATGCTCCGTGCAACACGATCACTGAGGATGGCAACTCTGCTGCTGATTCATCCTCAGCAAATGAAAAACGACAGCCTCTTGATCCTGAAGACAATCTTCCAAACGAAGACCCTTCTCAAGAAGCTCTCGAAGTTGGTAGAGGCACCCGCTCTGGCCGGGACTACCATAAAAATTACAACCAATCTTCCTTTACATATGTAAATCCTTCGGGAAAAGATGTTGTAAGCGCCCCTAGTGGCAACAATGATGAACATGCAGGCCCTAAGGAGGCTTTCAAGTATGACTTGATTGAACACTTCAAGCACATACCTGCATGTCTGCACATCCTAGATTTGTTGCGAATGTCTCCACACACTAGTAATAATCTCATCTCGGAATTACAAAAGCTGAATGAGGATGTCGACAAATATGCCCCGCAAGTCCTCCAAATTGAAATGGATTACCGGGTCAAAAACTCAGAAGCCTCCTCAAAGGGAGAAAATAAGAAAACTGAGGGATCATGCATTGAATGCCTCTCGGTTAAAAAAGCAGCCAGTGCAACCATCGCCTTCACAAAGGACGACCTCCTACTTGGAGAAACCAGGCATAACCGACCCCTGTACTTCACAGGGTATATCAAGGAAATGCCTATGCACAGAGTTTAGATCGACCCAAGTTCTGCACTCAACCTCATCTCCACATCGGCTCTTGAAGAGTTGGGCATCCCACCCAGCAAGCTGAGCCACACATCTGTATCTATCTTTGGATACGATGGGAGTACTCAAAGGCCTATCGGCAAAATCAGGTTCAAGTTGCAGATCGGTGATCTTATCTCTGAGGTCACAGTGTTTGCAATAAAAACCCCTTCATGCTACAACATCCTTCTCGGACGCCCTTGGATCCACGAGAATGGTGTTATCCCTTCAACTCTACATCAATGCATCAAGTTTGTTGGCGACGACGGCATGATACATCAAGTCTTTGTGGACAGAAAACCCTTCAAAGGTAAAGAAGTCCACTTCGCAGACTCACAGATGTATGAAGGTGAAAAAGAAGAAGAGGATAAGCACACAGCATCCTTTGCCGAAAATCTCCAGAAAGATAAAGGTGAAGCTCCTCAACGATCACCGGAAGAAAACAAATCATCCGATAAATCCGAACAGAGCATTCAAACTCCCTTCATCATCTCCCTCAAACCTTCAAAGCCTTTGGTCATCACAACTAAAGTGAAGAAGGCAAAGCAAAAGCCTGGGGGCAAATTTGTTGTCTCTTTCGTGTCTATCATGCAAGACACGGACTCGGATTCAGAGCCAGAAGACGATGCATCGTCAAGCCAAGCTGACACTCAGCAAGTTCAGCCTGCTCTCACTCCAATGGAGACAACTTCTGACATAGAAGATCCTACGTCAGCTTCCTTCGTTGTTCCAGCAACTTCAGCAAAGGAAAAGCCGATCTTCTTCCATAGATCGGATGCTTCTTCATCAAACTCCATGCTTGAACCTTTCCAAAATGAAGGTATGCCTCAACTATCCTTATATAGTTCTGTGGCACAAGCTATTATGAAGAAATGGGCTATGACGCTCAAAACCCAGTCAGTTTGGGAGAAGGACGCGGTATTCTCACGCCATTGGGGCCCGTCTTGACCAAAAGCCAGCTGGAAGATTGGAGACTCTACGGCTATGTAGAAAAGTCTTCACACGGGTTAGGGTATGATCCCGACACTCCCTTGAGACAGTTGACACAAAGGCTTAAAAGTCAATATACTGACCAAGCCTCAACATCTCAAGTCCATGAAGACATCGATCTCCCTGGATATCTCTTTGATGAGTCACCTGACAAAGATCCAGGAAGCTCATCCAATTGGCACGATTTCTCCGAAAATGAAGAGGAGTTGTCCGATGGCACAGACATGTGGACTTCTAACCCAGAAGAACCCTCATCTCCAAAAGAAGTAGCCTACTTCAACCCGGTTTCAACAGGCAATTGGGATCATCTCATAGCAAGCCTTGGGAAAATTACCGATCAAGAAGACCAGTGGAAAGGAACAAAACCTTGGTCTGGAAATGCCTTTGAAAACCCAGAAGGTTTCGTTGAGCTGGAAGCCTCTAAAAATATTGTGGAGGAACCACCTTCGAACCTTCTAATAGAAGATCCTGTTCAAAAGATAGACTTAGGAACACCAGATAACCCACGTCCTGTATTCATAAGAAAGAATATAAAGGATGATGAGTTACCCGAGTATATCGCCTTCCTTCGTGAGTTCGTTGATTGCTTTGCATGGTCTTACGCTGAAATGCCAAGTTTAGACCCCAAAATAGCGGTTCACAAACTCAATCTTCAAGAAGACATCAAGCCTGTCAAGCAAGGCCAAAGAAGATTCCGTCCAGATGTGATGGATAAAATTGAACAAGAAGTTCAAAAACTCAAAAGCGTCGGCTTCATCCGTGAGGAACAACATCCTGAATGGTTGCCCAACATTTTCCCCGTGACAAAGAAGAACGGGCAGATCAGGGTCTGTATTGACTATAGAGACCTGAATGGCGCATGCCCTAAAGATAAATTTCCGCTCCCCATACCAGAGGTAATGATTGATAACACCTATGGATTCGAGCGAATGACATTCATGGATGGTTTCTGTGGCTACAATCAGATAAAGATGCATCCTGAAGATGAAAAACATACATCTTTTCGGACCCCATTTGGTGTGTATTGCTACACTGTCATGCCATTTGGTCTGAAAAATGCTGGTGCCACATATCAGAGGGCTATGATGAAAATATTCCAAGATATGCAGCACAAGACGGTTGAATGTTACGTTGATGACCTCGCCGTCAAAAGCAAAAGAAAAGAAGATCATCTCGAAAACCTTCGAGAAGTCTTCCTCCGGCTTCGCAAACACAAACTGCGAATGAATCCTTTGAAATGCTTCTTCGGCGTCTCGTCGGGTAAGTTTCTCGGATTCTTAGTTCGGAAAGCTGGAATAGAGCTTGACCCCATAAAAGTCAAAGCCATTCTAGAAATGCCCTCTCCAAGAACCTTGAGAGAACTCAAAGGGCTTCAAGGGAGATTGGCCTACATCAGACGGTTCATCTCCAATCTTTCGGGGAAATGCCGTCCATTCTCCCGATTGATGAAAAAAGGTGTAAACTTTGTCTGGGATGCTGACTGTGAAGCTGCTTTCCAAGACATCAAGTCATACCTGACAAAACCTCCAGTGTTAGATGCTCCTACCACTGGAAAACCATTCATCTTGTACACAAGAGCCGTTGATCACTCTTTGGGAGCTCTGCTTGCACAAGAAAATGATCAAAGAAAAGAAGCTGCTCTATATTACCTCAGCCGCATGCTAGTAGGTGCAGAGCATCGCTACTCTCCAGTCGAAAAAGAATGTCTTACAGTGATGTTCGCCGTACAAAAGCTGCGTCACTACTTGCTTTCCAACACAGTATACCTGGTCTCGAGGGTCAACCTCTTAAAGGTCCTTGTCACAAAGGCAGGTTCTCTCAATGCTCGACTGGCAAAATGGTCCATCCTTCTATCACAATTTGATATTAGGTATGTACCACAAAAAGCAATCAAAGGGCAAGCTCTAGCGGACTTCCTTGCAGAGCATCCATTGCCTAAAGATTCTCCGCTCAGAGATGATCTCCCAGACGAACCAGTCTATAATGTGGAGACTTTCTCACAAAGTGCCTCCTAGGACTTGTACTTTGACGGTGCAACCATGACAAATGAAAAAAGACAGCTGATCTCGGGAGTTGGCATCCTGTTTGTTAGCCCCGACAAATACATGATTCCACACGCTTTCTCGCTACTGGAACCATGCACAAACAATGCAGCTGAATATCAAGCTCTGATCTTAGGATTGGAACTCGCCATCGAATCCGGTATCACCATGCTGGAAGTCTTTGGAGACTCTCAACTGATCGTCAACCAGATGAATCAGAAATTTGAAGTCAGGAAGCCAGATTTGTTGCCTTACTACAACAAGGCACAATCACTTCTACAAAAGTTTGACATCTGTCACATCACCCACATTCGCAGAGGTGAAAACATACGTGCAGATGCCCTAGCCGGACTTGCCGCATCCATGGCAATCCAGGAAGGGGAAAACATGCAAATCACAGTGTGCGAAAGAAGAATCCTTCCTCCTCTTAACACACACCAAGCAGTGGCTGAATGCCACCAAGTGGTCGGAAGTCGGATTTCAATCCTTCAAACTTCAATCAGCAACTGGAGGGATCCATTCATTGATTACATTATGTTCGGAATCCTACCTGAAGATCCAAAAGAACGGGTAAGCACCCAAAGGCAAACCCCAAGCTTTCATTTGGATATTCCTTCAAAAATCCTTTACAGGAAATCCTTCAACGGAGTACTTCTACGCTGCTTGTCACAACAAGAGGCTGAAGAAACACTCAAAGAAGTTCATGCTGGTCTTTGCGGAGCTCATCAGGCTAGACCTAAGCTCTATGATCAGATAAAAAGGTTAGGATATTACTGGCCTACCATGGTAGCTGACGCAATGCAATTTGCTAAGCGCTGCCAACAATGCCAAGTTCATGGAGATTACATTCACATGCCTCCAGAATGGCTGCATCCTACAGCGATTTCATGGCCTTTCGAAGCCTGGGGTATGGACATCATAGGTCATATTTCTCCCCCTTCGAGCAAAGGTCATCGCTTCATCTTCGCCGCTACGGATTATTTCTCCAAGTGGTCAGAAGCATTTGCGTTTAACGAAATGAAGACCTCATCAGTCCTTCAGTTCCTGCGCACCAACATCATTTGTCGTTTCGGCATGCCCAAAAGATTCGTCCACGATAACGGACCACAGTTCCGGGATCATCGATTCTACAGGTTCTGCGACAAATACAAAATCCAAAGCTGTCCTTCGACTCCATACAATTCGGCAGCAAACGGGTTAGCAGAAGCTTTCAACAAGACACTCTGCAAAATCCTCAAAAAAATGGTCTCTAGTCACAAAAGAGACTGGACCGACAAAATATCTGAAGCTTTGTGGGCCTATCAAACCACCATTCGAGGACCAACCCATAGCACACCATTCTCCTTAGTCTATGGATGCGAAGCTGTCGTGCCCTTGGAAGTACAAATTCCTTCCTTGAGGGTATCCTTGCAAAATGACATGACTCAAGAAAGCAATGTCAAATTGCGACTCCATGAGCTGGACAATCTCGATGAGAGACGGCTTGAAGCTCAACAAAGCATTGAACTTTACCAAGCACGCATGGCAGGATCTTTCGATAAAAAGGTTAGGCAACGCACCTACAAAAAGAGTGACTTGGTTCTTGCGGTAAAAAGACCAATGGCCTTCGCTCACAAGTCCAAAGGCAAATTTGAGCCAAAATGGGAGGGACCCTACGTCATCGATAAGGTTTTCTCTAATGGCGCATATGCACTCCGAAACATGGAAGGTGACAGATGTATGTTGCCCATCAACGGCAAGTTCTTAAAGCGGTACTACCCTTGAAGACTTACACAACTGGAGCAATGCCTGTATGGCCAAAACCGGTTTCCAGGTACACGCTCGCTAAACCCACCCTTTTTTTAGAATTTTCATATCAAATGTTGAAATTTCTAGAAATTTAAAATAATGCTTACTTTCATTGTTTCATTGTTCAAAAAAAAAATATCCAAGTTTAGGAACCTTTCCCTAACTTGACCAAAATTTTCGACCCTTGAACCCAAAATTCGTGGTTTGAAACAAAATCCGGATTCAGGGATTTCCACCCTAGTCCACCCTGCCTTTTACCGCCAAAATGATTTTAGGTCAAAACTTATGACCCTTGTGTCTTTAAACAAAAAAAAATGGTTTTTCAAAAAAAAAAAAAACCGCGGGGAAGCGACGCTTAGTCGATACTCGCACAAATCGGAAGCATACGAACCACGTTCGACACTTCCAAAATTGCAGGGAAGCGACATTTCGTCGATACTTACAAAATCCAAAACTGTGGAGACGCAACATTTAAGTTGATATCCACAACCCAAATTTCAAAGGTCCGAAAAAACCTAAAAAACCATGGAGACGCAACATTTCAGTTGATACCCATAACTCAAAGGTTCGAGAAAACCGCAAATTTAAAAAATCATGGGGAAACGACATCAAGTCAGTACCCGCAAAACCAAAATTTTTGAAAAGCAAGGATGTGACATTCCATCGATACTTGCACCCAAATCCGCGAGGATGCGACATTTCATCGATACTCGCAACCGAATGAGCAAGGATGCGACATTCCATCGATACTTGCAAGAACATTCAGCAGGGAGGTGACTTTTAGTCGATCTTGCATTTTTGAAAACCAAACCGGCTATAAATGCCATCAAAACAGGCTATAAATGCCACAAACCGGCTATCAATGCCACCAAAACAAAACAGGCTATAAATGCCCCAAACCGGCTATCAATGCCACCAAAACAAAACCGGCTATCAATGCCACAAAAAAAAAAACTTGGATTTCAAAAAACCCGGCTATCAATGCCACCAAAACAAAACAGGCTATCAATGCCACCAAAACTGGCTATAGATGCCAAAAAAAAAAAAAAAAACTCGGCTATCAATGCCACAAGAAAAGCTGGCTCTCATGCCAAAATTGGCTTCCATGCCACAAACAAAAACCTGGCTTCCATGCCAAAACAATCATTTGACAAAAGATTTTCACAAAATGACAACCTTTTGATCAAATCCCATTTAGCAATTACTTTTATCACAAAAAGATTCAAGTGAGCGTAGGGATAAAAAAAAGAGTACAAAAAAAAAATATACATGTGGTACCAAAAAAAAAAAAAGAAAGTGTTCACAGGCACTACAAAAAAATAAGTACCAAAAATTACAAGTGGTACCAAAAAAGAGAGAACGATGGTTTATGTTAAAAAAAAAATACAGGAGCTCAATCAAAAATGGTCTCCAGCCAAGAGTTCAGCTCCTCAAGCAAACTTTTAGCCTCAGCCGTCAAGGATTCCAAGGCACGCTTCTTCAGGAATTTGCCATGAGATGCTGGAGTGGGCTGTACCCCTTCTTTCGCACCAGGAAGCTTATCTCGAGTAGTTCGCCATTGTTTGTTCTCATCAGACTTCCTTTTAAGAACCCGATCGGCATCTGCAACCCGGTGAATCAGAGCAGTCTCCCTTTCACGAGCCTCTATTATTGCAGTCCACTTAGCAGTGACTTGTGCCTGCAGATGCTCAAGACGTCTCCTGGCCTCATCGACCTCCCTATCAAGGATGTTCAGGTCATGTGTCAGCCCAATGATGTTTAGCTCTTCTAAGTTCTTCTAAGTTCTTCTCTCGGACTACCTGCTTCCTGCTTTCTGTAGCCTCATTCAGGTTAGACTGAGCCATATTCGCAGGGTCCAGGAACATCTCCTTGAAGAACTGATCATCAGGAAAACCAATGGTCTCAAACCACCTATCACCCAGCTCAATGATCCTATCAACGATCGCCCTGGCACTTGTGACATCTAGACCAGCCTCTTCAGCATCACCGAGAATCTCACGCACATGCTGGATCATCCCAAATCCGGCATCTAAGTGCCCAGAAAGCAGAGTCTCAATCCAAGAGCTCAGAACTCGCACCACCACCTTCTTCGCAAAAAGAAGAGATGGCCCAGCTGAAGATTCGCCCAACTCCCTTGGTCGGCTGCTCATATCATCATCTGTTGGAAGAGTAACAAAAGAACTCTTTCCAGTTGAAGCTGCTCCTGCTCGGGAAGGAATCTCAGCACGAGGTATCTCCTCAACATTGTCAGAATTGGTCCCAGGAGTCTCTACCTCTGGATCAACCTCTGGCATCCCTTGCTCTGGTTCTGAAGGAAGCGACGGACCCTCCTCTGTCACTTCAAAACCTGCCAAAGAAACACAAAAAGGTATGAATATGATCCTGTTTGAAAATCATTATCAGGGTTATAACTACAAAATACCTTCTTCGACGACTGGCGGAACACTTTCCTCCTCCATGAACTCATTGGAAGCATCATCAACATTTGCATCCATCGAGGGTTCAAAGTCATCGGAATCCTGTGGCAAGTCAGCTGGCAAGAAATGTGTTAGCAAACCAAGTCACAGACAAAAAAAAGGGAAGTCGTACCAATTGGAGATTCTGGATTCACTCTAGAGTCCCTCGGTTCTTCTTCAGGTGCCTCGACAGGATCCGTCACCACCTCATCGACTGGAACCTCAGGCATCGCCAAGTCTTCCTCTGCTAAAAAAAAAAGAAAAGCAGAAACAAGAAGCAAATCAGAACATGGAAAGATCCCATGAAAAGAAATGGAAAGAGAAAGAGAAAGAATCATACCTTTACCAACGGTCTCTTCCTCTCGGCTTCTCTTCTTTGGAGGCTCGTCAGCATCCAATGGCACATCCTCATTGATAGTAAGAGGAACTTCCAAGTCAGGAGAGTCCTCATGCTGCCCCTTGCTGCGATGATGACTCCTCCTCCTCTTACTCCTGCGGGCTCGCTTCTTAGAGGAACCTACCCTGCTATCAGAGTCAGGTTTCCCACTTGACTCCTCACTGGATGGTCTACTCTTGCTAATAGACTCCACGGAAGCTTGCCACTGTGCCACTTGCATCCAAGCGCCAAGTTTGGCTTCCTCCTGTTCTAGCTGCTCTAAAGCCTCATCAGGTATTTCTCGAACAGCTTCAGAACCAATGACGCCCTGGTCACCGAGAAAGCCTATCTTGTGCTTCTCTCCAGAAAGGAAGGCCCAAACTTCCTCTCGCCGGACGCCATCCGACTTTCCAAGGCCCTTTCCAGATGCCAGCTTCATATCAAGCTCCTTCTTGGAAAGCCCCCGATATGCCGAAAAGCTCTCCGCGAACCACTTCGCAAAGCCGGCAGTCTGGGAAGTCAGCAACACAGGATAAGAAATCATGGCTGTAGTGTCTTCAGCACTATAGAAAGCCCATGCATTTCTCCCGTCCTGTAAGCCTCCAAAGCGCTTCACCATGCTTGAAGGCGCTCCAACAACGCCTTGAGAAAAGCCCAGCTGCAAAGCAAAGCGATAGGGTACATACGGCTGGATGTCGACAAAAAGATGTCTACGGTACACCATCGTGCCGACACGTATGCTAAAAAGCCACTCTCTCTGTGCATTCGTCAAGGAATAATGCCTTCCCGACCCCACCCTGGTAGAGTCTCGGGAGGCACCAAAATCAAAAGCCTTCTTCCGCAACTCCGGAGAAAGCTTCACTGAAGACTGCCCCATCTCGACGTCCCTGAACCGTCGGATCCTCATGCGGGCAAACAAAAGTGATTCGGACACGGCTTTGCCCTTAGCCAGTCGAATCATCAGAGGATCATCATCCTGTGCAGCACCCAGCCGGTGGAAGCTAGGACAGTGGTATACATACCACGAATAAAAGATGTGGGCTGAAAATACCCTATTCATGGGAAGCCCAAGCCGAACCAAAAAAGCAGCAGCCTGCAGTTCGGTACACAGGTAGGAGTAAAGAGCTGGCACCAAAGCAAGCTGCTCTCCAAACGCCATCTGATAAGCCGGAAAAATACAATGCGGCCTGATGTGCGTTCCATCTCCTCCAGCAAAAATAGCCTCACCAAGCCAATAAGTGAGGTAAACAGCGAGATCTCTCCGCAGTACAATGTCAGGACATATGGCGTTTGTACTGGCACAGAAATCTCTCAACTCTTCTTGCATGGCCAAGATCTTCTTTGAACTTGGATCCTGAGCTCCGGCTTCTTGGGTCACGCTATCAGAAGACTCCATGCTATCAAAAAAGTTGGGGAATGAAGAGCTAGAACTCTTCCAACTGCTGGATCTAACTTTCAAACCCTCCTTTTCCTTCAAAAAATCATAGAAGGCGACGAGCTAAAAGTACAGAAGCCTGAACTCCTCAGACTGCCCCTCGAGGACGCTGTCAATCGGCATAAACTCCTCATAGAGTTTGCCGAGGATGGGCAATCCAGTAATGACGCTCAGCTCCTTCAAAGAAAAACCAATCTCACCATTCGTCACAACGAAGTTATTGGTTTGTGGGAGGAATGATTCCAGCATAGCCATGAAGGCCTCGTCGGAAAAGATCACGGTCTCCCTAAAGGCGCGGACCGCATCAAAAATCCCGGCTTCCTTCAAAACGGCGCCACCAATCAGCAGGACGCGATCAGTCCACGACTTCCACTCGGAGTCAGCATTGAAACAGCCACGAAGTCGAAAAGGCTTGATCCAATTGCTGCCGTCACCGCTGAAAATACCAAGGCCCACCGGTCTCAAATCGACCGACGGATAATCAGAGCCCTGGTAGCCGCTGGATGGCATCAACAGGTCCATGTCAACAGGCGACCTCTCCGTATATCCAGGAGAACCGCCAACAAAAACCCCGGTCTTGATTACATTTGTCCTTCTCACCCAGCTTGGAGGATCTTCCCTCTTAGAGCACATGGGGGCAAGGCTCATGATCTAGACGGAGCGATCAAACGTCGACCGGGTAGCAACAGTCTTCTTCTCACCATTTGCTGTGAAAGAGAACTGAAAACATCTCCTTTGGTATGTCATGTCATCAGGGACTGCATCACCAAAGAAGAAGGTAGGCTTGGGTAAAACACTCTGATCTTCCATCACCCATGGACGACTGCTTACCATGATCTTATAGAATTCCTCTCCCTTGAGAGTGATCAGTCGCTGCCTCATCTCATCTCTGTTGAGGGAGTCACGTTCTTCCAGAATTCTCTCAACATACTGGACCTTCTCAAAGGCCTGCTGAACAGCCGGATTAGAAGATCTAGAAGATCGACGAGGTACGCTTGTAGCAGGCTATTTACCCTTGTTCGTTCTGGAGGAACCACTTGCAAAGGATAGAAAAGAAAAAGATCAAACATCAAAATGACAGAATCTCGCTAAAAAAAAAAAGAAATTTTGGCGAAATTTTGACATGATGACGGGGCAATTCCGAAGAAAAGGAATTATCCCGAAAGAAATAGAAAGCTTGAAGATGGGCTCAACATCGCTGCAAGCTCCGAAACTCCAAACTTTCGAAACCTCAAAGTCTCCGCAAAATCAGGAAGGGCTCAACATCGCTGCGAGCTCCAAATTCCCAAATTTGCAAAAACTTTCAGGTATGCTATCACATCATGCTACAAATTTAATTTACAATAGAATGCATGCATGAACATCTAGGTTTGCCAAAAAAAAAAGGGCATTATCATGATGAGCAAAAAAAAAAAAAAGAAGGAAACTTTCTCAAAAAAAAAAGAGGAGAAAGGAGGAAAAAAAAGAAAACTTTCTCAAAAAAAAAAAGAGGAGAAAGGAGAAAAAAAAAAGAAAAAAAAAAAAGGAGGATGACCCACAGGCCGTGGCCCACAGGCCACGTGGCCGTACGGATCTGTCCGTACGGCCCACAAAAGAAACAAAAAAAAATGCAAAAAAAAAAGAAAAGAAAAGAAAGCAAAAAGAAAACACGTGTTAAAAAAAAAGAAAACACGTGGAGAAAAAAAAAGAAAAGAAAAAGAAAGAAACAAAAAAAAAAAGAGAGAAAGAACTTTTTATTTTTCCTACAATGGAGTTTTCTTGAAAAAGGGGAACTTACTTGAAGCCATTGATGGAGAAGAAGAAGAAAAGTCTTGAAGATCTTGAAGAAGAAGAACTCTTGGTCTTGAAGCCCTCTTGAGATTATTGCAAAAGAAAGTAATAAGAGCAAGAGATCCAACCTCCTCCTTGCTTTTATAGAAGAGAGCAAACCAAAGAAGGAAAGAAGAAAGAGGTAAGTGTTATTAATTAGTAACCTTACCAAAAGAAAGAGATTAGAAAGATTCTTTCCCAAAAGAAAGATATCTTGAGAGATTTTCTCCCAAAAAGAAATCAATGAAGGATTCTTTCCCAAAAGAAAGATATCTTGAGATATCCTATCCCAAAATAAAGGGAATATGAGAGATTCTCTCCAAGTAAAGATATTCTTAGATATTCTCTATCCAAATGAGATATTTTTGGATATTCTTTACAAAAATGACACCATATGAGATCTAAGCCATTTCAAAAGCTTAAGGTCCCATGGGTTAGCCCATATGAGCCAGGTTTGACCACCTAGGCACTTAAAAAAAAAATTTTTGGGGCTTTTAGTCAAAGAGAAATCCCTCTTACCAAGAGCATACAAAAATGGTTCCATGCCTCTTTTGAGTTGATTGGACCATACAAAGAAAATTCCAAGCCCCATGACCTTCCAAAAATCAAACCATCCAGCCTCATATACCAAATTGAGCCAAAATCTTGAAATTGACATTCCACAAAAATCCAAACCAAAACCTGGTCCCCTAACTTGCCACATACAGCTTGTTAGGTCACAAGACCAAAACCAAAAACCAAAACCTGATCCCCTAACTTGCCACATACAGCCTGTTAGGTTACAAGATCAAAACCAAAATTGATCCCCCAACATTCCACATACAGCTTGTTGGGTCACACGATCAAAACCAAACCCGACCCCCTAACCTGCCACATACAGCCTGTTAGGTCACAAGGTCAAAATCCAAATCCACATCCTTGATGTCATCTTCAAAACTTTGCCTCGAGATGGTACGTGATCCTTTTCACTACCATAAAATTCCCCTGGAAGCTCAAAAGGCTACAAATACAAAAAAAAAGTAGGGATTGCTCAAAGACTCTTGGTCCAGTCAGACGCTCTCCTTCAAAAATCTCTTCGAGGCACATCGACTACCAATGATAAGCAACTCGTCGCTGTACCTCGAGGGGGCATTTGTTGACACCAAAAATGTCACTTTGCCTCTTCAAGATCGAAAGAGCTACATGAAGTCGCAACCTGCCATAAATAGGCAATGCTACTTCCAAAAAATCAAATCTTGTCAGAATCAAACAAAAACTGCAAGATCCTTCAAGACAGCCAAAAGAGGAGTACACAAGAAATTTTGGGCCATTTCAAAATCATTTGGCTTAACTTCGCTTCTCCGACAGCTGAAAAGGAGCAATCGGCGGCGAAAGCATCGGAGACACCAAATCTTCGATCTGAGCCGATGGATGGTCTCAAAATACTTCCAAAAGGCTCCACGTCAAGTTCCGAGTCAAACCGACAACGTTTGACCCTACATCAACCCTCGAACAGCTAAATCAAGCCTCTCGGCGGCGAGAACCACTGAGGCCATTACTCATCAGATAGAGCACATGGACGGCTTCAAAATGCTTATAAAGGGCTACACGTCAAATTTCAGGTCATTTCGACAACATTTGACCATAGTTTGACGCTCGGGAGCCAAATCAGGCCTCTCGGCAGCAAAGCTATCTGGGACCATGGTTTCCAAGACAGAGCCTATGGATCATCTTAAAATGACTCCAATAGGTTCTCTGTCAAATTTCAAGTCAATCGGACATCGGTTGACCGCACATCAAACCGCGACATCTTCATCGCGACAAAAGTGAGTCTACTGGTGATAGGACCCCAAACGGCTTCAAAACTCAAACAAAAGCCAACGTTGGTCTTATTTATTGCTCAAGAGGCTTCACACCAAATTTCAGGTCATTCCGACATCGTTTGGCCCAGTTTCAGCTTCTGACGGAAAATCGGCAGCTCTGCGCGACAAAGTCTTCGGCTTTCTCAGGAAATTGGAAACTTTGCAAAATAAAATGCAAGGATTCTCATCAGGTTTCCTACAGGGAAATCAGGCCAATAAATGGTCAAAAATGTCAAGGAAAAATACAGAAGAAAAAAGAATCGAAAAACAGCAAAAACAGACACAAAACGGGACAAAAAGGGGGAAAACCCCCCCAGGGTCGCAGGCCCCTGCGACCCTGGCCCAGGGTCACCGGCGACCCTGGAGCCCGGGGTCACCGGGAAGGCCCCGGAAACCCCGGTTTTCGCCGTTTTTTCGTGATTCGAAGCGCCCAGCCTCTGGTATTTTCCAAAATTCATACCTTTGAGACACCAAATCCTCTGACATCCGTCCAAAATACGGGTCAATCATCAAGAGTATCGAAAACAATATTGGTCGCCACCCGGTCAACCAAAAAAAAGTGTGCTTTCTACCCGACCGATCGAGAAATCGACAGGACAGATGGCACCGACCTGCTGTTGGCAACTAACACCTGAAATTACATGGTCATCCGATGTCGATCTACATGAAGATCCATCGATGATCATCGCCAGAAGAATCCCAAAAGACACGGCACGGCCCGCGACTCTTCAGATGCTCGGCGACCACTTAATGCGATTAATTGACTAGCTTTATTACAGTCATTAATCCATTTCTTTGGACGGACCAATCAGAAGCAAGCATCCGGGAGTTACAAGTCAAGAGATTCATGGCATTTAACCCATGAAACTCCTCCCATCATGGCGATTAAAGGCGATTAAATGCCCTCAATCTCCTCCGGCCAATCAAAAGCCAAGAAAAAGGAGTTACAAAATAAAGAATTCAATTTTGTAACTCCTCCCTTTATGTAGCTTTATGACAATCAAGGCTCATAAACCCTCCTAAATGGCTACCTAAAAGCCTATAAATAGGAGAGCTCTCCAAGAAGAAAAAACAGCAGACACAGACAATAGACTGCAGAAAATCCGGAAACTCAGATAGAAAGAGGCATCAGAAATCTAAGAGAGAAAACTCTGCGGAAATCCTACACCGACCACCACTACAAGGTGACAAAAGTCCCTTGGGGGGCACCCCCCCCAAGGTCCTTGCCTTCTCCTTCTGCCGCCAATGGCTTAGACATGGCTTTTCAAGCCCGTCTACTCGGCTTTTTATTAGACATAGGACCTTCTTTTGGTCTTTGTTCTCTAAAAACCTGAGGTTATAGCCAAGCCAAGCGAATCAATAGCATCCTCTATTCTCATCTGCATGGATGATGGCGAAGCCCACATATGGCTTGCGACCGTCAATCTAAACGGGTCCCCCACAATCTCCTGAGAAGTTAGATCCTCCTTTTCTTGCTTTTCATTGTAGTTTGTATTTTTTCAAAAGAGACAAAAATCACAACTCTTGTCTTTCATTATTGATAAGGATTGTAAATCGGCTATAAACGCCAAAATCGGCTATAAACGCCAGAAATCGGCTATAAATGCCAAAAAAATCGCCTTTCACGGCAAACCAAGAAAATGTCTCTTTTCTTAAATATATGTGCAATGGAAAACTTGAAAGAAGTTGATTTCCTTTTTACTTGTGAAGGTTGATCTCCGGATCACCACTTGCAATTCCAAGTAAAATAGAAAATCTGGCACACCCACACAAAAAAAGAAATGTTGATGCACGCCCTTGCCCCCCGGTTACGAAAGGGTCGGACCCGACGGACTCCCACGTCCGCCGACCTCGGTAGAACCGAGCAGGAGCGCGGTCCATCAACAAGTTAGTCCACCCTCGAGATAAGTGCTCGTTCCAGTTTCTAATTTTTTTCGCGAGCGTTTCCCATTGCGGGCCTCCGGTGGGCCATTTTCGAGCCTAAGTGTTGTAAGATCCCAAGTTTCGCTCGTAATTCTCTAACCAGGAGTCCTATTTGTGAACCGTCAGTTCCTACAGGTTACTCTACCCTTGAACGAAGTGCTCGTGCCCGTTACCGAATTTTCCCGACCCGGGCCCCCGGCGGGCCGTTTTTGAGCCCAAGTGTCAGAAAATCCCATTTTTCGGTCGTAATTCTCTAATCGGAAGTCCTATTTGCGAGCCGTCAGTTCCTATAAGTTACTCTATCCTCGAACGAAATGCTCGTGCCGGTTTCTGATTTTTTACGTGGTCGTTTCCCATTCCGGGCCCCCGGCGGGCCGTTTTCGAGACTAAGTGTTGGAAAATCCCATGTTTCGCTCGTAATAATCTAACCGGGAGTCCTATTTGCGAACCGTCAGTTCCTACAAGTTACTCTTCCCTCGAGCGAAGTGCTCGTGCCGATTTCTGATTTTTTACATGGCCGTTTCCCGTTCCAGGCCCCCGGCGGGCTGTTTTCGAGCCTAAGTGTTGGAAAATCTCCTTTTTCGGTCGTAATTCTCTAAGAGGGAGTCCTATTTGCGAACCGTCGGCTCCTAGAAGTTACACTACCCTCGACCAAAGTGCTGATGCCGGTTTTCAATTTTTTACGTGGCCGTTTCCCATTGAGGGCCCCCGGCAGGCCGTTTTCAAGCCTTGGTGTTGGAAAATCCCATTTTTCGATCGTAATTCTCTAAAAGGAAGTCCTATTTGCGAGCCGTCAATTCCTACAAGTTACTCTACCCTCGAGCGAGTAGCTCGTGCCTGTTTCCGATTTTTCCCACGGCCGTTTCCCATTCCGGGCCACCGGCGGGCCGTTTTCGAGCCTAAGTGTTGGAAAATCCCATGTTTCGCTCGTAATTCTCTAACCGGGAGTCCTATTTGCGAACCGTCAGTTCCTACAAGTTACTCTACCCTCAAGCGAAGTGCTCGTGCCGGTTTTCGATCTTTCACGCGGCCGTTTCCAATTCCGGGCCTCCGGCAGGCCGTTTTCGTGCCTAATTATTGGAAAATCCTATGTTTCGCCCGTAATTCTCTAACCGAGAGTCGTATTTGCGAACCGTCGGTTCTTACAAGTTAGTCCACCCTCGAGATAAGTGCTCGTTCCAGTTTCTAATTTTTTTCGCGAGCGTTTCCCATTGCGGGCCTCCGGCGGGCCATTTTCGAGCCTAAGTGTTATAAGATCCCAAGTTTCGCTCGTAATTCTTTAACCAGGAGTCCTATTTGTGAACCGTCAGTTCCTATAGGTAACTCTACCCTCGAACGAAGTGCTCGTGCCTGTTACTGAATTTTCCCGACCCGGGCGGGCCTTTTTTGAGCCTCAGTGTCGGAAAATCCCATTTTTCGGTCGTAATTCTCTAATCGGGAGTCGTATTTGCGAACCCTCAGTTCCAACAAGTTACTCTACCCTCGAACGAAATGCTCGTGCCAGTGTTCGATTTTTTAGGTGGTCATTTCCCATTCCGGGCCCCCAGCGGGCCGTTTTCGAGACTAAGTGTTAGAAAATCCCATGTTTCGCTCGTAATAATCTTACCGGGAGTCCTATTTGCGAACCGTCAGTTCCTACAAGTTACACTTCCATCGAGCGAAGTGCTCGTGCCGATTTCTGATATTTTACGTGGCCGTTTCCCCTTCCGGGCCCCCGGCGGGCCGTTTTCAAGCCTAAGTGTTTGAAAATCTCATTTTTCGGTCGTAATTCTCTAACAGGGAGTCCTATTTGCGAACCGTCGGTTCCTACAAGTTACACTACCCTCGACCAAAGTGCTCATGCCGGTTTTTGATTTTTTACGTGGCCGTTTCCCATTGCGGGGCCCCGCCGAGACGTTTCGAGCCTATGTGTTGCAAAATCCTATTTTTCGATCGTAATTCTTTAACAGGGAGTCCTATTAGCGAACCGTCAATTCCTACAAGTTACTCTACCCTCGAGCGAGTAGCTCGTGCCTATTTCCGATTTTTCCCGCGGCCGTTTCCCATTCCGGGCCACCGGCGGGCCGTTTTCGAGCCTAAGTGTTGGAAAATCCCATGTTTCGCTCGTAATTCTCTAACCGGGAGTCCTATTTGCGAACCGTCAGTTCCGACAAGTTACTCTACCCTCAAGCGAAGTGCTCGTGCCAGTTTTCGATCTTTCACGCGGCCGTTTCCCATTCCGGGCCTCCGGCGGGCCGTTTTCATGCCTAAGTGTTGGAAAATCCTATGTTTCGCCCGTAATTCTCTAACCGAGAGTCGTATTTGCGAACCGTCGGTTCTTACAAGTTTGTCCACCCTCGAGATAAGTGCTCGTTCCAGTTTCTAATTTTTTTCGCGAGCGTTTCCCATTGCGGGCCTCTGGCGGGCCATTTTCGAGCCTAAGTGTTATAAGATCCAAAGTTTCGCTCGTAATTCTCTAACCAGGAGTCCTATTTGTTAACCGTCAGTTCCTATAGGTTACTCTACCCTCGAACGAAGTGCTCGTGCCCGTTACCGAATTTTCCCGACCCGGGCTGGCCTTTTTTGAGCCTCAGTGTTGGAAAATCCCATTTTTCGGTCGTAATTCTCTAATCGGGAGTCCTATTTGCGAACCCTCAGTTCCAAACAAGTTACTCTACCCCCGAACGAAATGCTCGTGCCGGTTTCAGATTTTTTAGGTGGACGTTTCCCATTCCGGGCCCCCAGCAGGCCGTTTTCGAGACTAAGTGTTGGAAAATCCCATGTTTCGCTCGTAATAATCTTACCGGGAGTCCTATTTGCGAACCGTCAGTTCCTACAAGTTACTTTTCCCTCGAGCGAAGTGCTCGTGCCGATTTCTGATTTTTTACGTGGCCGTTTCCCCTTCCGGGCCCCCGGCGGGCCGTTTTCGAGCCTAAGTGTTTGAAAATCTTATTTTTCGGTCGTAATTCTCTAACAGGGAGTCCTATTTGCGAACCCTCAGTTCCAACAAGTTACTCTACCCTCGAACGAAATGCTCGTGCCGGTTTCCGATTTTTTACGTGGTCGTTTCCCATTCCGGGCCCCCGGCGGGCCGTTTTCGAGACTAAGTGTTGGAAAATCCCATGTTTCGCTCGTAATAATCTTACCGGGAGTCCTATTTGTGAACCGTCAGTTCCTACAAGTTACTCTTCCATCGAGCGAAGTGCTCATGCCGATTTCCGATTTTTTAGGTGGCCCTTGTTGGATATCGCGATCACTGAGAGGGGGGGGGGGTGAATCAGTGATTTCTAAAAACAGGTCCAATTCAACAACAAAACAAGTCAAACCACACGATGACACCAGATTTAACGTGGTTCACCAAAAGGCTACGTCCACGGATCAAAACCGTCCGAACACCGATCCGGTACAGGTCTGAATATATTTAGTCGCACCAACGACAAAGAGCACCAACCCTTAGTTTCAGATAGCACCAACTATCTAGGAAGCACCGACTCCCCTTACAATTTATCTGCACCCACAGATAGGATCACCAAACCCCAAACACCAAGCACCAACTTGATGTAAAAACAGAATAGAAGATTAACTCTGTCTACAGCCCTTCCCCTCTACAATTCTCTCTCTCTCAATCCCTTACAAATTGAAATTAAAGCATAAACAGAGAGACACTTAACTCATGGACGAATCACCATCTTCAAGAGCACATCCTCGTCCTTACTTGCTGTAGAAAGATGCAGCACAACAGCACACAGCAACAGCACTCTTCTTCTCTCCAAAACTCTCTCTCTTTTCTCTTCTCTTCTTTCTCTCTTCTGGTGTGTCTTTAGAACGACCCATACATGCCTTTATATAGGTTATAGTAACCCTTAATTGTATTCAAAACAGGCTACAATTCGTTTAGAAAGAGTCCCAAACAAATTAGATAAGAGTGCTGAATTTTCGTGCACAACTTCTAATTCTGCGCAACTCTGGTTCCCGTGCTCGGTCGACATCCTTGCTTGCTCGGTCGACATCATACACTGTCTGGAATCAGACAACTATCGAGCTCGGTCGACATCCTGGGGTCCCGGTCGACCGAAGACACACTGTGTCACGAAAATAACTGGGAGCTACCTGAATCTGTTTCTGCAGGTTTCTTCTTGCTCGGTCGACCGCATGGGGTGCCCGGTCGACCGCGTGCTCTGCTTCAGGAATTCTGAATTCCTGACTGTTTCAATTTTGATTCTTCTTTTCAGCTCTATCAACACTAGCTTACTATCATCATGCTTGTGACAATGTGTTGACAATAATTCCAACTCAAATCAATACTTGAGATACTATCTTCTTCAATTCGTCAAAAGACTTTCATGTCATCTCAAATTCCAACAACCTCCCCCTTTGGAATTGTTGGCAACACTATTGGAACTTCAACACTCACTTGGAACCAATTCTAAAATTCTGAAATAACAACTCTCCCTGCTATCATAGCATAACATCTCTCCCCCTTTGACAACAAGTCCAAAGGGACCAAACCGAGGAGCTAATAGGATATTCAATGAATGCATTGCTCCCCCTTTCAAGCACAACTCCTACAGTTTAGGAGAGTGAGTAACTCCTAACTTTTTTCGGAGATACTCGAAGACTTCCTTTGGCAGAGGTTTCGTGAAAATATCAGCCACTTGCTCAGTTGTTGGAACATATTCCAACTTGACCTCTCCATCAGCAACTTTATCTTTAAGAAAATGATAACGAATTGCTACATGCTTTGTTCGAGAGTGCTGAACAGGATTCTTAGATATATGAATTGCACTCGTGTTGTCACATAGGATCGGCGTAGGATCCGTTGTAGGAACTCCTAGATCAGAGAGCATTTGCCGCATCCATAACACTTGCGTACAACAAGTTGCCGCTGCAATATATTCCGCTTCCGCTGTCAAAAGGGATACTGAGTCTTGCTTCTTACTATGCCAAGCAACTAATCTTTCTCCAAGATAAAATGCGCCGCCGCTAGTACTCTTGCGATCATCTACGCATCCAGCCCAATCGGCATCAGAATATGCAACAAGAGTGAAGGATTTGCCATTGGGATACCAGATACCAAGCTCCATTGTACCTTTCAGATATCGAAAGATTCTTTTCACTGCTATAAGGTGCGTTTCAGTTGGTGCTGCTTGAAAACGTGCAACCATACATACTGCTTGTAGAAGATCTGGTCTTGTAGCAGTTAAGTAGAGCAAGCTTCCTATCATAGAGCGATAGGTGGTATGATCAACGGACGAGGCCTTATCATCTTTGCTAAGCTTCGTGTTCGTTGACATTGGTGTGCTCACTGGCTTGCTGTCTTCCATATTGAACCGTTTCAGCATTTCCTTAATGTACTTCATTTGTGATATGAAGATACCATGTTTCAGCTGCTGCACTTGTAAACCAAGAAAGAACTTTAGTTCTCCAAGCATCGACATCTCAAATTCTTTCTTCATCTCTTCAGCAAAATTCCTGCACATCTCCTCATCATTGCCACCAAAGATTATGTCATCGACATAAACAATAACAACCAGCTGTTTGCTTAACTCAGTTTTGACATACAGATTGCTATCAACCATTCCTTTTCCAAACCGATCTTGCGGAGATAGAGATCCAGCCTTGCATACCATGCCCTTGGCGCTTGTTTCAGTCCATAAAGAGCTTTTTTCAACTTGCACACTAGATCTGAATTTTTGCTGATGAGAAAACCATCAGGTTGCTCAATGTAGACCTCTTCTTCAAGAAAACCATTCAAGAAAGCTGACTTTACGTCCATCTGAAATACCTTGAAGGTTTTGTATGCTGCCAATGCAAGAAACATACGAATAGCTTCCAGACGAGCCACCGGTGCAAAGGTCTCTTCAAAATCTATGCCTTCAACTTGAGCATAGCCTTTACAAACCAACCTTGCTTTGTTTCTAATGACTTGACCATCTTCATTCAGCTTATTCCGAAAGACCCATTTAGTACCAATAACATTCTTATCAGTAGGTCTAGGAACAAGTTCCCATGTGGAGTTCTTCTCAATTTGCTCCAACTCCTCATGCATAGATTTCAACCAACTTTCATCGAGACTGGCTTCAGCCACAGTCTTGGGTTCAATGGTGGACATAAGTGAGTAATTGCTAACTACACTTTGTCTAGTTTGAACGCCTGCCTTAGGATCTCCAATGATTTGATCCTTAGGGTGTTGCTCTACCCAAGTGCTGTGATTCTTAGGTGAAGTATCTTCTGAGTCATCCTTTGATTTCTCAGAATCATTAGATTCAGCCATCTCATCATCAATCTCACTCGAGTCCTCATAAACTGGACTGTCATTATGAGTTGCATTCTTTGGTTTAATATTTTCATCTATTCTCACATCAGCACTTTCTATGATTTTTCTGGTTCTTTTGTTAAGACACCTATATGCCTTGCTAATAGAGGAGTAACCCAGAAATATACCTTCGTCAGCTCTTTCTTCAAATTTGCCCGGATTTTGTTCGAGCCGCTTGATGTAACACTTGCTGCCGAAGACTCTGAAGTGCTTGACTGTTGCTTTTCTTCCAAACCATAGCTCATAGGAGTTTTGTCATCATGTGGCCTGATCAAGCATCGATTTTGAATGTATACAGCCGTATGAATTGCCTCTTTCCAATACTTGTCAGCCATCTTGCTTTCACTTAGCATCGTACGAGCCATCTCTTGTACGGTGCGATTCTTCCGTTCCACAACTCCATTTTGCTGTGGAGTTCTAGGGCTGAGTACTGTCTTTGAATGCCATGATGTTCACAATATTTAGTGAACTCTTCAGATGTGAACTCGCCTCCACGATCAAACCTTAAAATCTTGATACGTTTTTCCAATTGATTTTCAACCTATGCTTTCAACACTTTAAAACAATCAAGTGCTTGATGCTTATGCTTAAGAAACAATACCCATGTCATACGAGTATAATCATCAATGCATAACATGAAATACTTATCTCCATTGGTGCTTTGAGTTCGCATCGGTCCACAGAGATCAGTGTGCACTAGCTCAAGAGGTTTCTTGGAATGATGCTCCTTTGACTTGAACATAACCCTCGTTTGCTTTCCCTTTTGGCAAGAGTCGCAAATGGGATTGGAAGGCTTTTCAACTTTAGACATGCCTCTTACAGCCTTTGAATTGCAAATCTTTGACATGTTATCAAAGCTTAGATGCCCAAGGCGTTTGTGCCACAACCAACTTTCCTCTGTCCGACTCATCAAGCAGGTCTTTTCAGCTCCATCTGACAATGTATAGAGATTTCCAGCAGTTCTTGATCCTGTTGCCACTGTTTTGCCGTTGCTACTTTTCTTGATGGCAAACCCATTCTTTGTGAAGATAACTTCGTGACCCTTGTCACAGATCTGGCTCACACTAAGCAGGTTGTGTCTCAATCCAGACACATATAAAACTTCTTCCGATCTGATCTTGTTTGCCATAAGCTGAATAACACCTTTTCCGCAGATTTTGGCACCATCATTGTTGCCAAACTTCACTGAACCGCCTTCATAGTGCTGTAATTTGATGAATTTCTCTTTATCACCAGTCATATGGCTTGAACAACCACTATCAAGGACCCATGGTGCTGCCTTCTTTTGTGCATTGAATGCCATTTGCACAATGAGAGATTCTTTGGGACTTTCTGCACTTTGCTTTGGTCTCCAAGCCTTCACTAACTTGGGTTTCTTTTCAACCTGAAATTGGTTAGCTATAGGCAACCTACAATCCCTAGCCAAGTGTCCATAATTATAGCACTTATGGCACTCAATTTTGTGGCTACTTAAGATTGAAAAAGGGTTCCTAGTCACAAGTGGGCTGTTTCTAACATAGAATCTACAATCAGCTCTTTTATGTCCAAACATATTACAATGAAAGCAATAACCATAGAATTTATATCTTCTTTGTGGCTGGTTAGTCTTCATTATCTTTCTAACTGGAATGGACTCCTTTCTAGGTTGAGTGGGCTTCATAGAGTTAGAAGGTGCAGTGACTTGCTTCACAAGCTCTTTCTTTTCAGGAGGTGCAATCTTAGAGGATTCACCTTTCTCAAATCCTAGACCAAATCTGAAGTGGGCAGGTCTTTGAACTTTCAGTAGTTCATCGAGTTTCATAGTCCCTTCAATCGCTTGGAGCGCTTTGAGTTTTTTGCTATTTTCCAAATTTTCAGCCTTTGCTCTAGCGATCTCAATTTCAAGTTTCATAGCCTCTTCCTTTTTTATACTTATTTGGTTTTCAAGGACTTCTACCATTCTTTTATATTCTTCTACTTGAGTTTTCAAAGCAATAATAGAACTTTCAGATTCATGGAGAAGTTTCAGATTTTTCTTACTTGTTTTGCGTTCCATGCTAAGCTCCTCAAGTGCGGCTATGAGTTCCTCTTCAAGATTGACTTCAGCCTCCTCTTCCTCTTCCGGGTCTAGCTCTTCTTCTTCTTCAACAGTGACCATGAGAGAGCTTCGGTTGATTCATCATCGTCTGAAGTTTCAGACGTGCTGTCATCTTGTTGACATAGAAAGTTTTTAGCTTTGCCCCTTTTTCTGAAATTTCTCTTTCCTTTACTCTTTTCAGCATAAGAGTCATTATCATTGTCTTCTTTTAGCAGACACTTCGCAGCAAAGTGACCAACACCGCCACAATTGAAGCATTTAAAGGGTAGCTTCCCTTTGTACTTGCCATTGCTTCCTTTCTTCAACTTTCTAACAAATTGAGCCTCAAGCTCATCATCATCAGAATCAACATCATGACCAGCAGTCTCTTTTACCTTTTTCTGAACTTTGAAGGCCGCTTCTTTATCAGTTGAAGACGTCTTTCCTATGCGCATCTCATAGGCAGTTAGAGAACCATGTAATTCATCCACGGAAAATGCATTCAGATCTTTGGCTTCTTCGATGGCTGAGACTTTTGAATCAAACCGGGGAAGAAGAGATCTTAGAACCTTTTTGACGATGACCGGCTCTTTAATCTCCTCCCCTAGTCCACGAATGTCATTCGTGACTTCATTCACTCGTTGCATATACGAGTCAACATTCTCGCTTTCTTCCATGCGAAGAGACTCGAATTGAGAGCGATGAGTTTGCAATTTGGCTTCTTTAATCTTCTCATCACCTTCATGTATGCTTTGCAACTTGTCCCAAATTTCCTTGGCTGTTTTGCATGCAATTACTTTGACAAGCTCGCTGTCCACAAGGCCACTAAAGAGTGCATTCTGCGCCTTGGAGTCGTTGTCTGCCAACTTCTTCGATGCAGTATCATTGGGTACGGTGGCAGTCTTGTAACCGACTCTGACAGCCTCCCAAACATCATAGCCAAGAGATTTGATGAAGGCTTGCATCCTAATCTTCCAAAAAGAGTAATTAGAACCATCAAACAGAGGTGCTTTCATATTCCCTGTATTGACTGCCATGTGATTTGACAAGAGATCACCCTTAGCGTATTAAACTGATCAAGGGAGCCTCGCTTTGATACCAATTGTTGGATATCGCGATCACTGAGAGGGGGGGGGGGTGAATCAGTGATTTCTAAAAACAGGTCCAATTCAACAACAAAACAAGTCAAACCACACAATGACACCAGATTTAACGTGGTTCACCAAAAGGCTACGTCCACGGATCAAAAAAGTCCGAACACCGATCCGGTACAGGTCTGAATATATTTAGTCGCACCAACGACAAAGAGCACCAACCCTTAGTTTCAGATAGCACCAACTATCTAGGAAGCACCGACTCCCCTTACAATTTATCTGCACCCACAGATAGGATCACCAAACCCCAAACACCAAGCACCAACTTGATGTAAAAACAGAATAGAAGATTAACTCTGTCTACAGCCCTTCCCCTCTACAATTCTCTCTCTCTCAATCCCTTACAAATTGAAATTAAAGCATAAACAGAGAGACACTTAACTCATGGACGAATCACCATCTTCAAGAGCACATCCTCGTCCTTACTTGCTGTAGAAAGATGCAGCACAACAGCACACAGCAACAGCACTCTTCTTCTCTCCAAAACTCTCTCTTATCTCTTTTCTTCTTTCTCTCTTCTGGTGTGTCTTTAGAACGACCCGTACATGCCTTTATATAGGTTATAGTAACCCTTAATTGTATTCAAAACAGGCTACAATTCGTTTAGAAAGAGTCCCAAACAAATTAGATAAGAGTGCTGAATTTTCGTGCACAACTTCTAATTCTGCGCAACTCTGGTTCCCGTGCTCGGTCGACATCCTTGCTTACTCGGTCGACATCATACACTGTCTGCAATCAGACAACTATCGAGCTCGGTCGACATCCTGGGGTCCCGGTCGACCGAAGACACACTGTGTCACGAAAATAACTGGGAGCTACCTGAATCTGTTTCTGCAGTTTTCTTCTTGCTCGGTCGACCGCATGGGGTGCCCGGTCGACCGCGTGCTCTGCTTCAGGAATTCTGAATTCCTGACTGTTTGAATTCTGATTCTTCTTTTCAGCTCTATCAACACTAGCCTACTATCATCATGCTTGTGACAATGTGTTGACAATAATTCCAACTCAAATCAATACTTGAGATACTATATTCTTCAATTCGTCAAAAGACTTTCAAGTCATCTCAAATTCCAACAGCCCTTTCCCCTTCCGGGCCCCCGGCGGGACGTTTTTAAGCCTAAGTGTTTGAAAATCTCATTTTTCGGTCGTAATTCTCTAACAGGGAGTCCTATTTGTGAACCGTCGGTTCCTACAAGTTACACTACCCTCGACCAAAGTGCTCATGCCGGTTTTTGATTTTTTACGTGGCCGTTTCCCATTGCGGGCCCCCGCCGGGCCGTTTCGAGCCTAGGTGTTGGAAAATCCCATTTTTCGATCGTAATTCTCTAACAGGGAGTCCTATTTGGGAACCGTCAATTCCTACAAGTTACTCTACCCTCGAGCGAGTAGCTCGTGCCTGTTTCTGTTTTTTTCCCGTTGCCGTTCCCCATTCCGGGCCACCGGCGGGCCGTTTTCGAGCCTAAGTGTTGGAAAATCCCATGTTTCGCTCGTAATTCTCTAACCGGGAGTCCTATTTGCGAACCGTCAGTTCCGACAAGTTACTCTACCCTCAAGCGAAGTGCTCGTGCCGGTTTTCGATCTTTCACGCGGCCGTTTCCCATTCCGGGCCTCCGGCGGGCCGTTTTCGTGCCTAAGTGTTGGAAAATCCTATGTTTCGCCCGTAATTCTCTAACCGAGAGTCGTATTTGCGAACCGTCGGTTCTTACAAGTTTGTCCACCCTCGAGATAAGTGCTCGTTCCAGTTTCTAATTTTTTTCGCGAGCGTTTCCCATTGCGAGCCTCTGGCGGGCCATTTTCGAGCCTAAGTGTTATAAGATCCAAAGTTTCGCTCGTAATTCTCTAACCAGGAGTCCTATTTGTTAACCGTCAGTTCCTATAGGTTACTCTACCCTCGAACGAAGTGCTCGTGCCCGTTACCGAATTTTCCCGACCCGGGCTGGCCTTTTTTGAGCCTCAGTGTCGGAAAATCCCATTTTTCGGTCGTAATTCTCTAATCGGGAGTCCTATTTGCAAACCCTCAGTTCCAACAAGTTACTCTACCCCCGAACGAAATGCTCGTGCCGGTTTCTGATTTTTTAGGTGGTCGTTTCCCATTCCGGGCCCCCAGCGGGCCGTTTTCGAGACTAAGTGTTGGAAAATCCCATGTTTCGCTCGTAATAATCTTACCGGGAGTCCTATTTGCGAACCGTCAGTTCCTACAAGTTACTCTTCCCTCGAGCGAAGTGCTCGTGCCGATTTCTGATTTTTTACGTGGCCGTTTCCCCTTCCGGGCCCCCGGCGGGCCGTTTTCGAGCCTAAGTGTTTGAAAATCTTATTTTTCGGTCGTAATTCTCTAACAGGGAGTCCTATTTGCGAACCCTCAGTTCCAACAAGTTACTCTACCCTCGAACGAAATGCTCGTGCCGGTTTCCGATTTTTTACGTGGTCGTTTCCCATTCCGGGCCCCCGGCGGGCCGTTTTCGAGACTAAGTGTAGGAAAATCCCATGTTTCGCTCGTAATAATCTTACCGGGAGTCCTATTTGTGAACCGTCAGTTCCTACAAGTTTCTCTTCCATCGAGCGAAGTGCTCATGCCGATTTCTGATTTTTTAGGTGGCCGTTTCCCCTTCCGGGCCCCCGGCGGGCCGTTTTCAAGCCTAAGTGTTTGAAAATCTCATTTTTCGGTCGTAATTCTCTAACAGGGAGTCCTATTTGCGAACCGTCGGTTCCTACAAGTTACACTACCCTCGACCAAAGTGCTCATGCCGGTTTTTGATTTTTTACGTGGCCGTTTCCCATTGCGGGCCCCCGCCGGGCCGTTTCGAGCCTAGGTGTTGGAAAATCCCATTTTTCGATCGTAATTCTCTAACAGGGAGTCCTATTTGCGAACCGTCAATTCCTACAAGTTACTCTACCCTCGAGCGAGTAGCTCGTGCCTGTTTCCGATTTTTTCCCGTTGCCGTTCCCCATTCCGGGCCACCGGCGGGCCGTTTTCGAGCCTAAGTGTTGGAAAATCCAATGTTTCGCTCGTAATTCTCTAACCGAGAATCCTATTTGCGAACCGTCCATTCCGACAAGTTACTCTACCCTCAAGCGAAGTGCTCATGCCGGTTTTCGATCTTTCACGTGGCCGTTTCCCATTCCAGGCTTCCGGCGAGCCGTTTTCCGTGCCTAAGTGTTGGAAAATCCTATGTTTCGCCCGTAATTCTCTATCCGAGAGTCGTATTTGCGATCCGTCGGTTCTTACAAGTTAGTCCACCCTCGACATAAGTGCTCCTTCCAGTCTCTAATTTTTTTCGCGAGTGTTTCCCATTGCGGGCCTCCGGTGGGCCATTTTCGAGCCTAAGTGTTATAAGATCCCAAGTTTCGCTCGTAATTCTCTAACCAGGAGTCCTATTTGTGAACCGTCAGTTCCTATAGGTTACTCTACCCTCGAACGAAGTGCTCGTGCCCGTACCGAATTTTCCCGACCCAGGCGGGCCTTTTTTGAGCCTCAGTGTCGGAAAATCCCATTTTTCGGTCGTAATTCTCTAATCGGGAGTCCTATTTCCGAACCCTCAGTTCCAATAAATTACTCTACCCCCGAACGAAATGCTCGTGCCGGTTTCCAATTTTTTAGGTGGCCGTTTCCCATTCCGGGCACCCAGCGGGACGTTTTCGAGACTAAGTGTTGGAAAATCCCATGTTTCGCTCGTAATAATCTTACCGGGAGTCCTATTTGCGAACCGTCAGTTCCTACAAGTTACTCTTCCCTCGAGCGAAGTGCTCGTGCCGATTTCTGATTTTTTACATGGCCGTTTCCCCTTCCGGGCCCCCGGCGGGCCGTTTTCGAGCCTAAGTGTTTGAAAATCTTATTTTTCGGTCGTAATTCTCTAACAGGGAGTCCTATTTGCGAACCCTCAGTTCCAACAAGTTACTCTACCCTCGAACGAAATGCTCGTGCCGGTTTCCGATTTTTACGTGGTCGTTTCCCATTCCGGGCCCCCAGCGGGCCGTTTTCGAGCCTAAGTGTTGGAAAATCCCATGTTTCGGTCGTAATAAACTTACCGGGAGTCCTATTTGTGAACCGTCGGTTCCTATAAGTTACTCTTCCATCGAGCGAAGTGCTCGTTCCGATTTCTGATTTTTTACGTGGCCGTTTCCCCTTCTGGGCCCCCGGCGGACCGTTTTCAAGCCTAACTGTTTGAAAATCTCATTTTCGGACGTAATTCTCTAACAGGGAGTCCTATTTGCGAACCGTCGGTTCCTACAAGTTACACAACCATCGACCAAAGTGTTAATGCCGGTTTTTGATTTTTTACATGGCCGTTTCCCATTGCGGGCCCCCGCCGGGCCGTTTCGAGCCTAGTTATTGGAAAATCCCATTTTTTTATCCTAATTCTCTAGCAGGGAGTCCTATTTGCGGACCGTCAATTCCTACAAGTTACTCTACCCTTGAGCGAGTAGCTCGTGCCTGTTTCCAATTTTTCCCGCGGCCGTTTCCCATTTCGGGCCACCGGCGGGCCGTTTTCGTGCCTAAGTGTTGGAAAATCCCATGTTTCGCTCGTAATTCTCTAACTGGGAGTCCTATTTGTGAACCGTCAGTTCCTACAAGTTACTCTACCCTCAAGCGAAGTGCTCGTGCCAGTTTTCGATCTTTCCCACGGCCGTTTCCCATTCCGGGCCTCCGGCGGGCCGTTTTCGTGCCTAAGTGTTGGAAAATCCTATGTTTCGCCCGTAATTCTCTAACTGAGAGTCGTATTTGCGAACCGTCGGTTCTTACAAGTTAGTCCACCCTCGAGATAAGTGCTCGTTCCAGTTTCAAATTTTTTTTCGCGGCCGTTTCCCATTGCGGGCCTCCGGTGGGCCATTTTCGAGCCTAAGTGTTGTAAGATCCCAAGTTTTGCTCGTAATTCTCTAACCAGGAGTCCTATTTGTGAACCGTCAGTTCCTACAGGTTACTCTACCCTCGAACGAAGTGCTCGTGCCCGTTACCGAATTTTCCCGACCCGGGCCCCCGGCGGGCCGTTTTTGAGCCTAAGTGTCAGAAAATCCCATTTTTCGGTCGTAATTCTCTAATCGGGAGTCCTATTTGTGAACCCTCAGTTCCAACAAGTTACTCTACCCTCGAACGAAATGCTCGTGCCGGTTTCCGATTTTTTACATGGTCGTTTCCCATTCCGGGCCCCCGGCGGGCCGTTTTCAAGACTAAGTGTTGGAAAATCCCATGTTTCGCTCGTAATAATCTAACCGGGAGTCCTATTTGCGAACCGTCCGTTCCTACAAGTTACTTTTCCCTCGAGCGAAGTGCTCGTGCCGATTTCTGATTTTTTACGTGGCTGTTTCCCATTCCAGGCCCCCGGAGGGCCGTTTTCTAGCCTAAGTGTTGGAAAATCGCATTTTTCGGTCAGAATTCTCTAACAGGGAGTCCTATTTGCGAACCGTCGGTTCCTAGAAGTTACACTAACCTCGACCAAAGTGCTCATGCCGGTTTTCGATTTTTTACGCGGCCGTTTCCTGTTGAGGGCCCCCGACGGGCCCTTTTCGAGCCTAGGTGTTGGAAAATCCCATTTTTCGATCGTAATTCTCTAAGAGCGAGTCCTATTTGCGAACCGTCAGTTCCTACAAGTTACTCTACCCTCAAGCGAAGTGCTCGTGCCAGTTTTCAATTTTTCCCGCGGCCGTTTCCCATTCCGGGCCTCCGGCGGGCCGTTTTCGTGCCTAAGTGTTGGAAAATCCTATGTTTCGCCCATAATTCTCTAACCGAGAGTCGTATTTGCGAACCGTCAGTTCTTACAAGTTAGTCCACCCTCGAGATAAGTGCTTGTTCCAGTTTCTAATTTTTTTTGCGGCCGTTTCCTATTGCGGGCCTCCGGCGCCTATTTTCGAGCCTAAGTGTTGTAAGATCCCAAGTTTCACTCGTAATTCTCTAACCAGGAGTCCTATTTGTGAACCGTCAGTTCCTACAAGTTACTCTACCCTCGAAAGAAGTGCTCGTGCCCGTTACCGAATTTTCCCGACTCGGGCCCCCGGCGGGCCGTTTTTTAGCCTAAGTGTTGGAAAATCCCATTTTTTGGTCATAATTCTCTAACCGGGAGTCCTATTTGCGAACCGTCAGTTCCTACAAGTTACTCTACCCTCGAACGTAATGCTCGTGCCGGTTTCGGATTTTTTACGTGGTCGTTTCCCATTCCGGGCCCCCGGCGGGCCGTTTTCGAGACTAAGTGTTGGAAAATCCCATGTCTCGCTCGCAATAATCTAATCGGGTGCCCTATTTGCGAACCGTCAGTTCCTACAAGTTATTCTTCACTCGAGCGAAGTGCTCGTGCCAATTTCTGATTTTTTAGGTGGCCGTTACCCATTCCGGGCCCCCGGCGGGCCGTTATCGAGCCTAGGAGTTGGAAAATCCAATTTTTGGGTCGTAATTCTCTAACAGGGAGTCCTATTTGCGAACCGTCGGATCCTACAAGTTACAGTACCCTCGACCAAAGTGCTCACGCCGGTTTTCAATTTTTTACGTGGCCGTTTCCCATTGCGGGCCCCCGGCGGGACGTTTTCGAGCCTAGGTGTTGGAAAATCCCATTTTTCAATCGTAATTCTCTAACAGGGAGTCCTATTTGCGAACCGTCAATTCCTACAAGTTACTTTACCCTCGAGCGAGTAGCTCGTGCCTGTTTCCGATTTTTTGCGCGGCCGTTTCCCATTCCGGGCCCCCGGCGGACCGTTTTCGAGCCTAAGTGTTGAAAAATCCCATGTTTCGCTCATAATTCTCTAACCGGGAGTCCTATTTGCGAACCGTTAGTTCCTACAAGTTACTCTACCCTCAAGCGAAGTGCTCGTGCCGGTTTTCAATTTTTCTCGCGGCCGTTTCCCATTCCGGGCCTCCGGCGGGCCGTTTTCGTGCCTAAGTGTTGGAAAATCCTATGTTTCGCCCGTAATTCTCTAACCGAGAGTCGTATTTGCGAACCGTTTGTTCTTACAAGTTAGTCCACCCTCGAGATAAGTGCTCGTTCCAGTTTCTAATTTTTTTCGCGGCCGTTTCCCATTGCGGGCCTCCGGCGGGCCATTTTCGAGCCAAAGTGTTGTAAGATCCCAAGTTTCGCTCGTAATTCTCTAACCATGAGTCCTATTTGTGAACCGTCAGTTGCTACAAGTTACTCTACCCTCGATCGAAGTGTTCTTGCCCGTTACCAAATTTTCTCGACCCGGGCCCCCGGCGGGCCGTTTTTCAGCCTAAGTGTCAGAAAATCCCATTTTTTCGGTCGTAATTCTCTAACCGGGAGTCCTATTTCCGAACCGTCAGTTCCTACAAGTTACTATACCCTCGAACGTAACGCTCGTGCCGATTTCGGATCTTTTACGTGGTCGTTTCCCATTCCGGGCGCCCGGCGGGCCGTTTTCGAGACTAAGGGTTGGAAAATCTCATGTTTCGCTCGCAATAATCTAATCGGGTGCCCTATTTGCGAACCGTCAGTTCCTACAAGTTATTCTTCACTTGAGCGAAGTGCTCGTGCCGATTTCTAATTTTTTACGTGGCCGTTTCCCATTCCGGGCCCCCGGCGGGCCGTTATCGAGCCTAAGAGTTGGAAAATCCAATTTTTGGGTCGTAATTCTCTAACAGGGAGTCCTATTTGCGAACCGTCGGTTCCTACAAGTTACACTACCCTCGACCAAAGTGCTCATGCCGGTTTTCAATTTTTTACGTGGCCGTTTCCCATTGCGGGCCCCCGGCGGGCCGTTTTCGAGCCTAGGTGTTGGAAAATCCCATTTTTCGATCGTAATTCTCTAACAGGGAGTCCTATTTGCGAACCGTCAATTCCTACAAGTTACTCTACCCTCGAGCGAGTAGCTCGTGCCTGTTTCCGATTTTTCCCGCTGCCGTTTCCCATTCCGGGCCACCGGAGGATTGTTTTCAAGCCTAAGAGTTGGAAAATCCCATGTTTCGCTCGTGATTCTCTAACCGGGAGTCCTATTTGTGAACCGTCAGTTCCTGTAAGTTACTCTACCCTCAAGCGAAGTGCTCGTGCCGGTTTTCAACTTTTCCCACGGCCGTTTCACATTCGTGGCCTCCGGCGGGCCGTTTTCGTGCCTAAGTGTTGGAAAATCCTATGTTTCGCCCGTAACTCTCTAACCGAGAGTCGTATTTGCGAACCGTCGGTTCTTACAAGTTAGTCCACCCTCGAGATAAGTGCTCGTTCCAATTTCTAGTTTTTCTCGCGGCCGTTTCCTATTGCGGACCTCCGATGGCCATTTTCGAGCCTAAGTGTTGTAAGATCCCAAGTTTCGCTCGTAATTCTCTAACCAAGAGTCCTATTTGTGAACCGTCAATACGTACAAGCTACTCTACCCTCCAACGAAGTGCTCGTGCCCGTTACCGAATTTTCCCGACCCGGGCCCCCGGCGGGCCGTTTTTTAGCCTAAGTGTCGGAAAATCCCATTTTTTACTCGTAATTCTCTAACCGGGAGTCCTATTTGCGAATCGTCAGTTCCTACAAGTTACTCTACCCTCGAATGAAATGCTCGTGCCGGTTTCTGATTTTTTACGTGGTCGTTTCCCATTCCGGGCCCCCGGCGGGCCGTTTTCGAGACTAAGTGTTGGAAAATCCCATGTTTCGCTCGTAATAATCTAACCGGGAGTCCTATTTGCGAACCGTCAGTTCCTACAAGTTACTCTTCACTCGAGCGAAGTGCTCTAATTTTTTACATGGCCGTTTCCCATTCCGGGCCCCCGACGGGCCGTTAACGAGCCTAAGATTTGGAAAATCCTATTTTTCGGTCGTAATTCTCTAACGGGGAGTCCTATTTGCGAACCGTCGGATCCTACAAGTTACACTACCCTCGACCAAAGTGCTCATGCCGGTTTTCAATTTTTTACGTGGCCGTTTCCCATTGCGGGCCCCAGGCGGGCCGTTTTCGAGCCTAGGTATTGGAAAATCCCATTTTTCGATCGTAATTCTCTAACAGGGAGTCCTATTTGCGAACCGTCAATTCCTGCAAGTTACTCTACCCTCGAGCGAGTAGCTCGTGACTGTTTCCGATTTTTCCCGCTGCCGTTTCCCATTCCGGGCCCCCGGCGGGCCGTTTTCGAGCCTAAATGTTGGAAAATCCCATGTTTCGCTCGTAATTCTCTAACCAGGAGTCCTATTTGCGAACCGTCAGTTCCTACAAGTTACTCTACCCTCAAGCGAAGTGCTCGTGCCAGTTTTTGTTCTTTCACGCGGCCATTTCCCATTCCGGGCCTCCGGCGGGCCGTTTTCGAGCCTCCGGCGGACCGTCAGTTCTTACAAGTTAGTCCACCCTCGAGATAAGTGCTCGTTCCAGTTTCAAATTTTTTTCGCGAGCGTTTCCCATTGCGGGCCTCCGGCGGGCCATTTTCGAGCCTGAGTGTTATAAGATCCCAAGTTTCGCACGTAATTCTCTAACTAGGAGTCCTATTTGGGAACCGTCAGTTCCTACAAGTTACTCTACCCTTGAACGAAGTGCTCATGCCCGTTTCCGAATTTTCCCGACCCGGGCCCCCGGCGGGTTGTTTTTGAGTCTAAGTGTCGGAAAATCCAATTTTTCGGTCGTAATTCTCTAATCGGGATTCCTATTTGCGAACCCTCAGTTCCAACAAGTTACTCTACCCTCGAACGAAATGCTCGTGCCAGTTCCAATTTTTTACATGGTCGTTTCCCATTCCGGGCCCCCGGCGGGCCGTTTTCGAGACTGAGTGTTGGAAAATCCCATGTTTCGCTCGTAATAATCTTACCGGGAGTCCTATTTGCGAACTGTCAGTTCCTACAAGTTACTCCTCCCTCGAGCGAAGTGCTCATGCCAATTTCTGATTTTTTACGTGGCCGTTTCCCATTCCGGGCTCCCGGCGGGCCGTTATCGAGCTTAAGTGTTGGAAAATCTCATTTTTTGGTCGTAATTATCTAACAGGGAGTCCTATTTGCGAACCGTCGGTTCCTACAAGTTACATTACCCTCGATCAAAGTGCTCATGCCGTTTTTTCAATTTTTTACGTGGCCATTTCCCATTGTGGGCACCCGGCGGGCTGTTTTCGAGCCTAGGTGTTGGAAAATCCCATTTTTCGATCGTAATTCGCTAACAGGGAGACCTATTTACGAGCCGTCAATTCCTACAAGTTACTCTACCCTCGAGCGAGTAGCTCGTGCCTGTTTCCGATTTTTCCACCGGCCGTTTCCCATTCCGGGCCCCCGGCGGGCCATTTTCGAGCCTAAGTGTTGGAAAATCCCATGTTTCGCTCGTAATTCTCTAACCGGGAGTCCTATTTGCGAACCTTCAGTTCCTACAAGTTACTCTACCCTCAAGCGAAGTGCTCGTGTCGGTTTTTGATTTTTCTCGCGGCCATTTCCCAATCCGGTTCTCCGGCGGGCCGTTTTCGTGCCTAACAGTTGGAAATTCCTATGTTTCACCCGTAATTCTCTAAGCGAGAGTCGTATTTGAGAACCGTCGGTTCTAACAAGTTTCTCCACCCTCGAGATACGTGCTCGTTCCAGTTTCTAATTTTTTTCGCAGCCGGTTCCCATTGCGGGCCTCCGGCGGGCCATTTTAGAGCCTAAGTGTTGTAAGATCCTAAGTTTCGCTCGTAATTCTCTAACCAGGATTCCTATTTGTGAACCGTCAATTCCTACAAGTTACTCTACCCTCGAACGAAATGCTCGTGCCCGTTACCTAATTTTCCCGACCCGAGGCCCCGGCGGGCCGTTTTTGAGCCTAAGTGTCAGAAAATCCCATTTTTGGTCGTAATTCTCTAACCGGGAGTCCTATTTGCGAGTCGTCAATTCCTATAAGTTACTCTACCCTCGAACGAAAAGCTCGTGCCGGTTTTCCGATTTTTTATGTGGTCGTTTTCCATTCCGGGCCCCCGGCGGGCCGTTTTCGAGACCAAGTGTTGGAAAATCCCATGTTTCGCTCGTCATAATCTAACCGGGAGTCCTATTAGCGAACTGTCAGTTCCTACAAGTTACTCCTACCTCGAGCGAAGTGCTCATGCGTATTTCTGAATTTTTACGTGGCCGTTTCCCATTCCAGGCACCCGGAGGGCCGTTTTCCTAGCTTAAGTGTTGGAAAATCGCATTTTTCGAATGTAATTCTCTAACAGGGAGTCCTATTTGCGAACCGTCGGTTCCTAGAAGTTACACAACCCTCGACCAAAGTGCTCATGCCGGTTTTTCGATTTTTTACGTGGCCGTTTCCCGTTCGGGCCCCCTGCGGGCCGTTTTCTAGCCTAAGTGTTGGAAAATCCCATTTTTCGGTCATAATTCTCTAACTGGGTGTCCTGTTTGCGAACTGTTAGTTCCTACAAGTTACTCTACCCTCGAGCGAAGTGCTGGTGCCGGATTTCGATTTTTCCCACGGCTGTTTCCCATTCTGGGCCTCCGGCGGGCCGTTTTCGTGCCTAAGTGTTGGAAAATCCTATGTTTCTCCCGTAATTCTCTAACCAAGAGTCGTATTTTGCGAACCGTCAGTTCTTACTAGTTAGTCCACCCTCGAGATAAGTGCTCGTTCTAGTTTCTAATTTTTTCGCGGCCGTTTCCTATTACGGGCCTCCGGCGCCAATTTTCGAGCCTAAGTGTTGTAAGATCCCAAGTTTCGCTCGTAATTCTCTAACCAGGAGTCCTATTTGTGAACCGTCAGTTCGTACAAGTTACTCTACCCTCGAAAGAAGTGCTCATGCACGTTACCGAATTTTCCCGACTCGGGCCCCCGGCGGGCCGTTTTTGAGCCTAAGTGTCAGAAAATCCCATTTTGTGGTCATAATTCTCTAACCGGGAGTCCTATTTGCGAACCGTCAGTTCCTACAAGTTACTCTACCCTCGAACGTAACGCTCGTGCCGATTTCGGATTTTTTACGTGGTCGTTTCCCATTCCGGGCGCCCGGCGGGCCGTTTTCGAGACTAAGGGTTGGAAAATCCCATGTTTCGCTCGCAATAATCTAATCGGGTGCCCTATTTGCGAACCGTCAGTTCCTACAAGTTATTCTTCACTCGAGCGAAGTGCTCTTGCCGATTTCTGATTTTTTACGTGGCCGTTTCCCATTCCGGGCCCCCGGCTGGCCGTATCGAGCCTAAGAGTTGGAAAATCCAATTTTTGGGTCGTAATTCTCTATCCGGGAGTCTTATATTGCCAACCGTCCGTTCCTACAAGTTACACTACCCTCGACCAAAGTGCTCATGCCGGTTTTCGATTTTTTACGCGGCCGCTTCCATTGCGGGTCCCCGCCAGGCCGTTTTCGAGCCTAAGTGTTGGAAATCCCATTTTTCGATCGTAATTCTCCAACAGGAGTTCTATTTGCGAACCGTCAATTCCTACAAGTTACTCTACCCTCGAGCGAGTAGCTCGTGCCGGTTTCCGATTTTTCCCGCTGCTGTTTCCCATTCCGGGCCACCGGAGGATTGTTTTCGAGCCTAAGAGTTGGAAAAACCCATGTTTCGCTCGTGATTCTCTAACCGGGAGTCCTATTTGCAAACCGTCAGTTCCTGTAAGTTACTCTACCCTCAAGCGAAGTGCTCGTGCCGGTTTTCAACTTTTCCCATGGCCGTTTCACATTCGGGGCCTCCGGCGGGCCGTTTTCGTGCCTAAGTGTTGGAAAATCCTATGTTTCGCCCGTAATTCTCTAACCGAGATTCGTATTTGCGAACCGTCGGTTCTTACAAGTTAGTCCACCCTCGAGATAAGTGCTCGTTCCAGTTTCTAATTTTTCTCGCGGCCGTTTCCCATTGCGGGCCTCCGGTGGCCATTTTCGAGCGTAAGTGTTGTAAGATCCCAAGTTTCGCTCGTAATTCTCTAACCAAGAGTCCTATTTGTGAACCGTCAGTACGTACAAGCTACTCTACCCTCCAACGAAGTGCTCGTGCCCGTTACCGAATTTTCCCGAACCGGGCCCTCGGCGGGCCGTTTTTTAGCATAAGTGTCGGAAAATCCCATTTTTTAGTTGTAATTCTCTAATCGGGAGTCCAATTTGCGAACCGTCAGTTCCTACAAGTTACTCTACCCTCGAACGAAGTGCTCGTGCCCGTTACCGAATTTTCCCGACCCGGGCCCCCGGCGGGCCGTTTTTTAGCCTAAGTGTCGGAAAATCCCATTTTTTACTCGTAATTCTCTAACCGGGAGTCCTATTTGCGAACCGTCAGTTCCTACAAGTTACTCTACCCTCGAATGAAATGCTCGCGCCGGGTTCCGATTTTTTACGTGGTCGTTTCCCATTCCGGGCCCCCGGTGGGCCGTTTTCGAGACTAAGTGTTGGAAAATCCCATGTTTCGCTCGTAATAATCAAACCGGGAGTCCTATTTACGAACCGTCAGTTCCTACAAGTTGCTCTTCTCTCGAGCGAAGTGCTCGCGCTGATTTCTGATTTTTTACGTGGCCGTTTCCCATTCCAGGCCCCCGACGGGCCGTTATCGAGCCTAAGATCTGGAAAATCCCATTTTTCGGTTGTAATTCTCTAACGGGGAGTCCTATTTGCAAAACCGTCGGATCCTACAAGTTACACTACCGTCGACCAAAGTGCTCATGCCGGTTTTCGATTTTTTACGTTGCCGTTTCCCATTGCAGGCCACAGGCGGGCCGTTTTCGAGCCTAGGTGTTGGAAAATCCCATTTTTCGATCGTAATTCTCTAACAGGGAGTCCTATTTGCGAACCGTCAATTCCTGCAAGTTACTCTACCCTCGAGCGAGTAGTTCGTGACTGTTTACGATTTTTCCCTCTGCCGTTTCCCATTCCGGGCCCCCTGGCTGGCCATTTTAGAGCATAAGTGTTGGAAAATCCCATGTTTCGCTCGTAATTTTCTAACCGGGAGTCCTATTTGCGAACCGTCAGTTCCTACAAGTTACTCCACCCTCAAGCGAAGTGCTCGTGCCGGTTTTTGATCTTTCCCGCGGCCGTTTCCCATTCCGGGCCTCCGGCGGGCCGTTTTCGTGCCTAAGTGTTGGAAAATCCTATGTTTCGCCCGTAATTCTCTAACCGAGAGTCGTATTTACGTACCGTCAGTTCTTACAAGTTAGTCCACCCTAGAGATAAGTGCTCGTTCCAGTTTCAAATTTTTTTCGCGAGCGTTTCCCATTGCGGGCCTCCGGCGGGCCATTTTCGAGCATCAGTGTTATAAGATCCCAAGTTTCGCACGTAATTCTCTAACCAGGAGTCCTATTTGGGAACCGTCAGTTCCTACAAGTTACTCTACCCTTGAACGAAGTGCTCATGCCCGTTTCCGAATTTTCCCGACCCGGGCCCCCGGCGGGTCGTTTTTGAGTCTAAGTGTCGGAAAATCCAATTTTTCGGTCGTAATTCTCTAATCGGGATTCCTATTTGCGAACCCTCAGTTCCAACAAGTTACTCTACCCTCGAACGAAATGCTCGTGCCAGTTCCAATTTTTTACGTGGTCGTTCCCATTCCGGGCCCCCGGCGTGCCGTTTTCGAGACTAAGTGTTGGAAAATCCCATGTTTCGCTCGTAATAATCTAACCGGGAGTCCTATTTGCGAACTGTCAGTTCCTACAAGTTACTCCTCCCTCGAGCGAATTGCTCATGCCAATTTCTGATTTTTTACGTGGCCGTTTCCCATTCCGGGCTCCCGGCGGGCCGTTATCGAGCTTAAGTGTTGGAAAATCTCATTTTTTGGTCGTAATTATCTAACATGGAGTCCTATTTGCGAACCGTCGGTTCCTACAAGTTACATTACCCTCGATCAAAGTGCTCATGCCGTTTTTCAATTTTTTACGTGGCCATTTCCCATTGTGGGCACCCGACGGGCTGTTTTCGAGCCTAGGTGTTGGAAAATCCCATTTTTCGATCGTAATTCGCCAACAGGGAGACCTATTTACGAGCCGTCAATTCCTACAAGTTACTCTACCCTCGAGCGAGTTGCTCGTGCCTGTTTCCGATTTTTCCCGCGGCCGTTTCCCATTCCGGGCCCCCGGCGGGCCGTTTTCGTGCCTAAGTGTTGGAAAATCCCATGTTTCGCTCGTAATTCTCTAACCGGGAGTCCTATTTACGAACCGTCAGTTCCTACAAGTTACTCTACCCTCGAGCGAAGTGCTCGTGCCGGTTTTCAATTTTTCCCGCGGCCGTTTCCCATTCCGGGCCTCCGGCGGGCCGTTTTCGTGCCTAACAGTTGGAAATTCCTATGTTTCACCCGTAATTCTCTAAGCGAGAGTCGTATTTGAGAACCGTCGGTTCTAACAAGTTAGTCCACCCTCGAGATAAGTGCTCGTTCCAGTTTCTAATTTTTTTCGCGGCCGTTTCCCATTGCGGGCCTCCGGCGGGCCATTTTAGAGCCTAAGTGTTGTAAGATCCCAAGTTTCGCTCGTAATTCTCTAACCAGGATTCCTATTTGTGAACCGTCAGTTCCTACAAGTTACTCTACCCTCGAACGAAGTGCTCGTGCCCGTTACCTAATTTTCCCGACCCGGGGCCCCGGCGGGCCGTTTTTGAGCCTAAGTGTCGGAAAATCCCATTTTTCGGTCGTAATTCTCTAACCGGGAGTCCTATTTGCGAGTCGTCAATTCCTATAAGTTACTCTACCCTCGAACGAAAAGCTCGTGCCGGTTTCCGATTTTTTATGTGGTCGTTTTCCATTCCGGGCCCCCGGCGGGCCGTTTTCGAGACCAAGTGTTGGAAAATCCCATGTTTCGCTCGTCATAATCTAACCGGGAGTCCTATTAGCGAACTGTCAGTTCCTACAAGTTACTCCTCCCTCGAGCGAAGTGCTGGTGCGGATTTCTGATTTTTTACGTGGCCGTTTCCCATTCCAGGCACCCGGAGGGCCATTTTCTAGCTTAAGTGTTGGAAAATCGCATTTTTCGAATGTAATTCTCTAACAGGGAGTCCTATTTGCGAACCGTCGGTTCCTAGAAGTTACACTACCCTCGACCAAAGTGCTCATGCCGGTTTTCGATTTTTTACGTGGCCGTTTCCTGTTGAGGGCCCCCGGCGGGCCCTTTCGAGCCTAGGTGTTGGAAAATCCCATTTTTCGATCGTAATTCTCTAACAGGGTGTCCAATTTGCGAACCGTCAGTTCCTACAAGTTACTCTACCCTCAAGCGAAGTGCTCGTGCCGGTTTTCAATTTTTCCCACGGCTGTTTCCCATTCTGGGCCTCCGGCGGGCCGTTTTCGTGCCTAAGTGCTGGAAAATCCTATGTTTCGCCCGTAATTCTCTAACCGAGAGTCGTATTTGCGAACCGTCAGTTCTTACTAGTTAGTCCACCCTCGAGATAAGTGCTCATTCTAGTTTCTAATTTTTTTCGCGGCCATTTCCTATTGCGGGCCTCCGGCGCCCATTTTCGAGCCTAAGTGTTGTAAGATCCCAAGTTTCGCTCGTAATTCTCTAACCAAGAGTCCTATTTGTGAACCGTTAGTTCCTACAAGTTACTCTACCCTCGAAAGAAGTACTCGTGCCCGTTACCGAATTTTCCCGACTCGGGCCCCCGGCAGGCCCTTTTTGAGCCTAAGTGTTGGAAAATCCGATTTTTTGGTCAGAATTCTCTAACCGGGAGTCCTATTTGCGAACCGTCAGTTCCTACAAGTTACTCTACCCTCGAACGTAATGCTCGTGCCGATTTCGGATTTTTTACGTGGTCGTTTCCCATTCCGGGGGCCCAGCGGGCCGTTTTCGAGACTAAGGGTTGGAAAATCCCATGTTTCGCTCGCAATCATCTAATTGGGTGCCCTATTTGCGAACCGTCAGTTCCTACAAGTTACTCTTCACTCGAGCGAAGTGCTCTTGCCGATTTCTGATTTTTTACGTGGCCGTTTCCCATTCCGGGCCCCCGGCGGGCCGTTATCGAGCCTAAGAGTTGGAAAATCCAATTTTTTGGTCGTAATTCTCTAACAGGGAGTCCTATTTGCGAACCGTCGGATCCTACAAGTTACACTACCCTCGACCAAAGTGCTCATGCCGGTTTTCGATTTTTTACGTGGCCGTTTCCCATTGCAGGTCCCCGGCGGGCCGTTTTCGAGCCTAGGTGTTGGAAAATCCCATTTTTCGATCGTAATTCTCTAACAGGGAGTCCTATTTGCGAACCGTCAATTCCTACAAGTTACTCTACCCTCGAGCGAGTAGCTCGTGCCTGTTTCCGATTTTTCCCGCTGCCGTTTCCCATTCCGGGCCACCGGAGGATTGTTTTCGAGCCTAAGAGTTGGAAAATCCCATTTTTCGCTCGTAATTCTCTAACCGGGAGTCCTATTTGCGAACCGTCAGTTCCTATAAGTTACTCTACCCTCAAGCGAAGTGCTCGTGCCGGTTTTCAATTTTTCCCACGGCCGTTTCCCATTCCGGGCCTCCGGCGGGCCGTTTTCGTGCCTAAGTGTTGGAAAATCCTATGTTTCGCCCGTAATTCTCTAACCGAGAGTCGTATTTGCGAACCGTCGGTTCTTACAAGTTAGTCCACCCTCGAGATAAGTGCTCATTCCAGTTTCTAATTTTTTTCGAGGCCGTTTCCCATTGCGGGCCTCCGGTGGCCATTTTCGAGCCTAAGTGTTGTAAGATCCCAAGTTTCGCTCGTAATTCTCTAACCAGGAGTCCTATTTGTGAACCGTCAGTACCTACAAGCTACTCTACCCTCGAACGAAGTGCTCGTGCCCGTTACCGAATTTTCCCGACCCGGGCCCTCGGCGGGCCGTTTTTTAGCATAAGTGTCGGAAAATCCCATTTTTTGGTTGTAATTCTCTAATCGGGAGTCCAATTTGCGAACCGTCAGTTCCTACAAGTTACTCTACCCTCGAACGAAGTGCTCGTGCCCGTTACCGAATTTTCCTGACCCGGGCCCCCGGCGGGCCGTTTTTTAGCCTAAGTGACGGAAAATCCCATTTTTTACTCGTAATTCTCTAACCGGGATTCCTATTTGCGAATCGTCAGTTCCTACAAGTTACTCTACCCTCGAATGAAATGCTCGCGCCGGGTTCTGATTTTTTACGTGGTCGTTTCCCATTCCGGGCCCCCGGCGGGCCGCTTTCGAGACTAAGTGTTGGAAAATCCCATGTTTCGCTCGTAATAATCTAACCGGGAGTCCTATTTGCGAACCGTCAGTTCCAACAAGTTACTCTTCACTCGAGCGAAGTGCTCGCGCCGATTTCTAATTTTTTACGTGGCCGTTTCCCATTCCAGGCCCCCGACGGGCCGTTATCGAGCCTAAGATCTAGAAAATCCCATTTTTCGGTTGTAATTCTCTAACGGGGAGTCCTATTTGCGAACCGTCGGATCCTACAAGTTACACTACCCTCGACCAAAGTGCTCATGCCGGTTTTTCGATTTTTTATGTGGCCGTTTCCCATTGCGGGCCCCAGGCGGGCCGTTTTCGAGCCTAGGTGTTGGAAAATCGCATTTTTCGATCGTAATTCTCTAACAGGGAGTCCTATTTGCGAACCGTTAATTCCTGCAAGTTACTCTACCCTCGAGCGAGTAGTTCGTGACTGTTTTCCGATTTTTCCCTCTGCCGTTTCCCATTCCGGGCCCCGGCGGGCCATTTTAGAGCATAAGTGTTGGAAAATCCCATGTTTCGCTCGTAATTCTCTAGCCGGGAGTCCTATTTGCGAACCTTCAGTTCGTACAAGTTACTCTGCCTTCAAGCGAAGTGCTCGTGTCGGTTTTTGATTTTTCTCGCGGCCATTTCCCTTTCCGGGCCTCCGGCGGTCCGTTTTCGTGCCTAAGTGTTGGAAATCCAATGTTTCGCCCGTAATTCTCTAACCGAGAGTCGTATTTACGGACCGTCAGTTCTTACAAGTTAGTCCACCCTAGAGATAAGTGCTCGTTCCAGTTTCAAATTTTTTTCGCGAGCGTTTCCCATTGCGGCCTCCGGCGGGCCATTTTCGAGCCTGAGTGTTGGAAAATCCCAAGTTTCGCTCGTAATTCTCTAACCAGGAGTCCTATTTGGGAACCGTCAGTTCCTACAGGTTACTCTACCCTTAAACGAAGTGCTCATGCCCGTTTCCGAAATTTCCCGACCCAGGCCCCCGGCGGGTCGTTTTTAGTCTAAGTGTCGGAAAATCCCATTTTTCGGTCGTAATTCTCCAATCGGGAGTCCTATTTGCGAACCCTCAATTCCAACAAGTTACTCTACCCTCGAACGAAATGCTCGTGCCAGTTCCAATCTTTTACGTGGTCGTTTCCCATTCCGGGCCCCCGGCGGGCCGTTTTCGAGACTAAGTGTTGGAAAATCCCATGTTTCGCTCGTAATAATCTAACCGGGAGTCCTATTTGCGAACTGTTAGTTCCTACAAGTTACTCCTCCCTCGAGCGAAGTGCTCATGCCAATTTCTGATTTTTTGCATGGCCGTTTCCCATTCCGGGCTCCCGGCGGGCCGTTATCGAGCTTAAGTGTTGGAAAATCTCATTTTTTGGTCGTAATTATCTAACAGGGAGTCCTATTTGCGAACCGTCGGTTCCTACAAGTTACATTACCCTCGATCAAAGTGCTCATGTCGTTTTTTCAATTTTTTACGTGGCCATTTCCCATTGTGGGCACCCGGCGGGCTGTTTTCGAGCCTAGGTGTTTGGAAAATCCCATTTTTCGATCGTAATTCTCTAACAGGGAGTCCTATTTACGAACCGTCAATTCCTACAAGTTACTCTACCCTCGAGCGAGTAGCTCGTGCCTGTTTCCGATTTTTCCCGCGGCCGTTTCCCATTCCGGGCCCCCGGCGGGCCGTTTTCGAGCCTAAGTGTTGGAAAATCCCATGTTTCGCTCGTAATTCTCTAACCGGGAGTCCTATTTGCGAACCGTCAGTTCCTACAAGTTACTCTACCCTCAAGCTTTCGCGCTCGTGCCGGTTTTCAATTTTTCTTGCGGCCGTTTCCCAATCCGGGCCTCTGGCGGGCCGTTTTCGTGCCTAACAGTTGGAAATTCCTATGTTTCACCCGTAATTCTCTAAGCGAGAGTCGTATTTGAGAACCGTCGGTTCTAACAAGTTACTCCACCCTCGAGATACGTGCTCGTTCCAGTTTCTAATTTTTTTCGCAGCCGTTTCCCATTGCGGGCCTCCGGCGGGCCATTTTAGAGCCTAAGTGTTGTAAGATCCCAAGTTTCACTCGTAATTCTCTAACCAGGATTCTTATTTGTGAACCGTCAATTCCTACAAGTTACTCTACCCTCGAACGAAGTGCTCGTGCCCGTTACCTAATTTTTCCCGACCCGAGGCCCCGGCGGGCCGTTTTTTGAGCCTAAGTGTCAGAAAATCCCATTTTTCGGTCGTAATTCTCTAACCGGGAGTCCTATTTGCGAGTCGTCAATTCCTATAAGTTACTCTACCCTCGAACGAAAAGCTCGTGCCGGTTTCCGATTTTTTATGTGGTCGTTTTCCATTCCGGGCCCCCGGCGGGCCGTTTTCGAGACCAAGTGTTGGAAAATCCCATGTTTCGCTCGTCATAATCTAACCGGGAGTCCTATTAGCGAACTGTCAGTTCCTATAAGTTACTCCTCCCTCGAGCGAAGTGCTCGTGCGGATTTCTGATTTTTTACGTGGCCGTTTCCCATTCCAGGCACCCGGAGGGCCGTTTTCTAGCTTAAGTGTTGGAAAATAGCATTTTTCGAATGTTATTCTCTAACAGGGAGTCCTATTTGCGAACCGTCGGTTCCTAGAAGTTACACTACGCTCGACCAAAGTGCTCATGCCGGTTTTCGATTTTTTTACGTGGCCGTTTCCTGTTGAGGGCCCCCGGCGGGCCCTTTTCGAGCCTAGGTGTTGGAAAATCCCATTTTTCGATCGTAATTCTCTAACAGGGTGTCCAATTTGCGAACCGTCAGTTCCTACAAGTTACTCTACCCTCAAGCGAAGTGCTCGTGCTGGTTTTCAATTTTTTCCCACGGCTGTTTCCCATTCTGGGCCTCCGGCGGGCCGTTTTCGTTCCTAAGTGTTGGAAAATCCTATGTTTCTCCCGTAATTCTCTAACGAAGAGTCGTATTTGCGAACCGTCAGTTCTTACTAGTTAGTCCACCCTCGAGATAAGTGCTCGTTCTAGTTTCTAATTTTTTTTCGCGGCCGTTTCCTATTGCGGGCCTCCGGCGCCTATTTTCGAGCCTAAGTGTTGTAAGATCCCAAGTTTCGCTCGTATTCTCTAACCAGGAGTCCTATTTGTGAACCGTCAGTTCGTACAAGTTACTCTACCCTCGAAAGAAGTGCTCATCCACGTTACCGAAATTTCCCGACTCGGGCCCCCGGCGGGCCGTTTTTGAGCCTAAGTGTCAGAAAATCCCATTTTGTGGTCATAATTCTCTAACCGGGAGTCCTATTTGCGAACCGTCAGTTCCTACAAGTTACTCTACCCTTGAACGTAACGCTCGTGCCGATTTCGGATTTTTTACGTGGTCGTTTCCCATTCCGGGCGCCCGGCGGGCCGTTTTCGAGACTAAGGGTTGGAAAATCCCACGTTTCGCTCGCAATAATCTAATCAGGTGCCCTATTTGTGAACCGTCAGTTCCTACAAGTTATTCTTCACTCGAGCGAAGTGCTCGTGCTGATTTCTGATTTTTTACGTGGCCGTTTCCCATTCCGGGCCCCCGGCGGGCCGTTATCGAGCCTAAGAGTTGGAAAATCCAATTTTTGGGTCGTAATTCTCTAACAGGGAGTCCTATTTGCGAACCGTCGGATCCTACAAGTTACACTACCCTCGATCAAAGTGCTCATGCCGGGTTTCGATTTTTCACGTGGCCGTTTCCCATTGCAGGTCCCCGGCGGGCCGTTTTCGAGCCTAGGTGTTGGAAAATCCCATTTTTCGATCGTAATTCTCTAACAGGGAGTCCTATTTGCGAACCGTCAATTCCTACAAGTTACTCTACCCTCGAGCGAGTAGCTCGTGCCGGTTTCCGATTTTTCCCGTTGCCGTTTCCCATTCCGGGCCACCGAAGGATTGTTTTCGAGCCAAAGAGTTGGAAAATCCCATGTTTCGCTCGTGATTCTCTAACCGGGAGTCCTATTTGCGAACCGTCAGTTCCTGTAAGTTACTCTACCCTCAACCGAAGTGCTCGTGCCGGTTTTCAACTTTTCCCACGGCCGTTTCACATTCGGGGCCTCCGGCGGGCCGTTTTCGTGCCTAAGTGTTGGAAAATCCTATGTTTCGCCCATAATTCTCTAACCGAGAGTCGTATTTGTGAACCGTCGGTTCTTACAAGTTAGTCCACCCACGAGATAAGTGCTCGTTCCAATTTCTAATTTTTCTCGCGGCCGTTTCCTATTGCGGGCCTCCGGTGGCCATTTTCGAGCCTAAGTGTTGTAAGATCCCAAGTTTCGCTCGTAATTCTCTAACCAAGAGTCCTATTTGTGAACCATCAGTTCCTACAACTTACTCTACCCTCGAGCGAAGCGCTCGTGCCGGTTTCTGAATTTTCCCGACCCGGGTCTCCGGCGGGCCGTTTTTTAGCATAAGTGTCGGAAAATTACATTTTTCGGTCATAATTCTCAAACTAGGAGTCCTATTTGCGAACCATCAGTTCCTACAAGTTACTCTACCCTCGAACGAAGTGCTCGTGCCCGTTACCAAATTTTCCCGACCCGGGCCCCCGGCGGGCCGTTTTTTTAGCCTAAGTGTCGGAAAATCCCATTTTTTACTCGTAATTCTCTAACCGGGAGTCCTATTTGCGAATCGTCAGTTCCTACAAGTTACTCTACCCTCGAATGAAATGCTCGCGCTGGGTTCTGATTTTTTACGTGGACGTTTCCCATTCCGGGCCCCCGGCGGGCCGCTTTCGAGACTAAGTGTTGGAAAATCCCATGTTTCGCTCGTAATAATCTAACCGGGAGTCCTATTTGCGAACCGTCAGTTCCTACAAGTTACTCTTAACTCGAGCGAAGTGCTCGCGCCGATTTCTGATTTTTTTCGTGGACGTTTCCCATTCCGGGCCCCCGACGGGCCGTTAACGAGCCTAAGATTTGGAAAATCCTATTTTTCGGTCGTAATTCTCTAACGGGGAGTACTATTTGCGAACCGTCGGATCCTACAAGTTACACTACCCTCGACCAAAGTGCTCATGCCGGTTTTCGATTTTTTACGTGGCCGTTTCCCATTGCGGGCCCCAGGCGGGCCGTTTTCGAGCCTAGGTGTTGGAAAATCCCATTTTTCGATCGTAATTCTCTAATAGGGAGTCCTATTTGCGATCCGTCAATTCTTACAAGTTACTCTACCCTCGAGCGAGTAGTTCGTGACTGTTTTCGATTTTTCCCTCTGCCGTTTCCCATTCCGGGCCCCCGGCGGGCCGTTTTAAAGCATAAGTGTTGGAAAATCCCAGGTTTCGCTCGTAATTCTCTAACCGGGAGTCCTATTTGCGAACCGTCAGTTCCTACAAGTTACTCTGCCCTCAGGCGAAGTGCTCGTGCCAGTTTTTGATCTTTCACGCGGCCATTTCCCATTCTGGGCCTCCGGCGGGCCGTTTTCGTGCCAAAGTGTTGGAAAATCCTATGTTTCGCCCGTAATTCTCTAACCGAGAGTCGTATTTACGAACCGTCAGTTCTTACAAGTTAGTCCACCCTCGAGATAAGTGCTCGTTCCAGTTTCTAATTTTTTTCGCGAGCATTTCCCATTGCGGGCCTCCGGCGGGCCATTTTCGAGCCTAAGTGTTGTAAGATCCCAAGCTTCGCTCGTAATTCTCTAACCAGGAGTCCTATTTGTGAACAGTCAGTTCCTACAAGTTACTCTACCCTTGAACGAAGTGCTCATGCCCGTTTCCGAATTTTCCCGACCCGGGCCCCCGGCGGGTCGTTTTTGAGTCTAAGTGTCGGAAAATCCAATTTTTCGGTCGTAATTCTCTAATCGGGATTCCTATTTGCGAACCCTCAGTTCCAACAAGTTACTCTACCCTCGAACGAAATGCTCGTGCCAGTTCCAATTTTTTACGTGGTCGTTTCCCATTCCGGGCCCCCGGGGGCCGTTTTCGAGACTAAGTGTTGGAAAATCCCATGTTTCGCTCGTAATAATCTAACCGGGAGTCCTATTTGCGAACTGTCAGTTCCTACAAGTTACTCCTCCCTCGAGCGAAGTGCTCATGCCAATTTCTGATTTTTTACGTGGCCGTTTCCCATTCCGGGCTCCCGGCGGGCCGTTATCGAGCTTAAGTGTTGGAAAATCTCATTTTTTGGTCGTAATTATCGAACAGGGAGTCCTATTTGCGAACCGTCGGTTCCTACAAGTTACATTACCCTCGATCAAAGTGCTCATGCCGTTTTTCAATTTTTTACGTGGCCATTTCCCATTGTGGGCACTCGGCGGGCTGTTTTCGAACCTAGGTGTTGGAAAATCCCATTTTTCGATCGTAATTCTCTAACAGGGAGTCCTATTTACGAACCGTCAATTCCTACAAGTTACTCTACCCTCGAGCGAGTAGCTCGTGCCTGTTTCCGATTTTTCCCGCGGCCGTTTCCCATTCCGGGCCCCCGGCGGGCCGTTTTCGAGCCTAAGTGTTGGAAAATCCCATGTTTCGCTCGTAATTCTCTAACCGGGAGTCCTATTTGCGAACCGTCAGTTCCTACAAGTTACTCTACCCTCAAGCGAAGTGCTCGTGCCGGTTTTCAATTTTTCTCGCGGCCGTTTCCCATTCCGGGCCTCCGGCGTGCCGTTTTCGTGCCTAACAGTTGGAAATTCCTATGTTTCACCCGTAATTCTCTAACCGAGAGTCGTATTTACGGACCGTCAGTTCTTACAAGTTAGTCCACCCTAGAGATAAGTGCTCGTTCCAGTTTCAAATTTTTTTCGCGAGCGTTTCCCATTGCGGGCCTCCGGCGGGCCATTTTCGAGCCTGAGTGTTATAAGATCCCAAGTTTCGCACGTAATTCTCTAACCAGGAGTCCGATTTGGGAACCGTCAGTTCCTACAAGTTACTCTACCCTTGAACGAAGTGCTCATGCCCGTTTCCGAATTTTCCCGACCCGGGCCCCCGGCGGGTCGTTTTTGAGTCTAAGTGTCAGAAAATCCAATTTTTCGGTCGTAATTCTCTAATCGGGATTCCTATTTGCGAACCCTCAGTTCCAACAAGTTACTCTACCCTCGAACGAAATGCTCGTGCCAGTTCCAATTTTTTACGTGGTCGTTTCCCATTCCGGGCCCCCGGCGGGCCGTTTTCGAGACTAAGTGTTGGAAAATCCCATGTTTCGCTCGTAATAATCAAACCGGGAGTCCTATTTGCGAACTGTCAGTTCCTACAAGTTACTCCTCCCTCGAGCGAAGTGCTCATGCCAATTTCTGATTTTTTACGTGGCCGTTTCCCATTCCGGGCTCCCGGCGGGCCGTTATCGAGCTTAAGTGTTGGAAAATCTCATTTTTTGGTCGTAATTATCTAACAGGGAGTCCTATTTGCGAACCGTCGGTTCCTACAAGTTACATTACCCTCGATCAAAGTGCTCATGCCGTTTTTCAATTTTTTACGTGGCCATTTCCCATTGTGGGCACCCGGCGGGCTGTTTTCGAGCCTAGGTGTTGGAAAATCCCATTTTTCGATCGTAATTCTCTAACGGGGAGACCTATTTACGAGCCGTCAATTCCTACAAGTTAATCTACCCTCGAGCGAGTAGCTCGTGCCTGTTTCCGATTTTTCCCGCGGCCGTTTCCCATTCCGGGCCCCCGGCGGGCCGTTTTCGAGCCTAAGTGTTGGAAAATCCCATGTTTCGCTCGTAATTCTCTAACCGGGAGTCCTATTTGCGAACCGTTAGTTCCTACAAGTTACTCTACCCTCAAGCGAAGTGCTCGTGCCGGTTTTCAATTTTTCTTGCGGCCGTTTTCCATTCCGGGCCTCCGGCGGGCCGTTTTCGTGCCTAACAGTTGGAAATTCCTATGTTTCACCCGTAATTCTCTAAGCGAGAGTCGTATTTGAGAACCGTCGGTTCTAACAAGTTACTCCACCCTCGAGATACGTGCTCGTTCCAGTTTCTAATTTTTTTCGCAGCCGTTTCCCATTGCGGGCCTCCGGCGGGCCATTTTAGAGCTTAAGTGTTGTAAGATCCCAAGTTTCGCTCGTAATTCTATAACCATGATTCCTATTTGTGAACCGTCAATTCCTACAAGTTACTCTACCCTCGAACGAAGTGCTCGTGCCCGTTACCTAATTTTCCCGACCCGAGGCCCCGGCGGGCCGTTTTTGAGCCTAAGTGTCAGAAAATCCCATTTTTCGGTCGTAATTCTCTAACCGGGAGTCCTATTTGCGAGTCGTCAATTCCTATAAGTTACTCTACCCTCGAATGAAAAGCTCGTGCCGGTTTCCGATTTTTTATATGGTCGTTTTCCATTCCGGGCCCCCGGCGGGCCGTTTTCGAGACCAAGTGTTGGAAAATCCCATGTTTCGCTCGTCATAATCTAACCGGGAGTCCTATTAGCGAACTGTCAGTTCCTACAAGTTACTCCTCCCTCGAGCGAAGTGCTCGTGCGGATTTCTGATTTTTTACGTGGCCGTTTCCCATTCCAGGCACCCGGAGGGCCGTTTTCTAGCTTAAGTGTTGGAAAATCGCATTTTTCGAATGTAATTCTCTAACAGGGAGTCCTATTTGCGAACCGTCGGTTCCTAGAAGTTACACTACCCTCGACCAAAGTGCTCATGCCGGTTTTCGATTTTTTACGTGGCCGTTTCCAGTTGAGGGCCCCCGGCGGGCCCTTTTCGAGCCTAGGTGTTGGAAAATCCCATTTTTTGATTGTAATTCTCTAACAGGGTGTCCAATTTGCGAACCGTCAGTTCCTACAAGTTACTCTACCCTCGAGCGAAATGCTCATGCAGGTTTTCAATTTTTCCCACGGCTGTTTCCCATTCTGGGCCTCCGGCGGGCCGTTTTCGTGCCTAAGTGTTGGAAAATCCTATGTTTCTCCCGTAATTCTCTAACCAAGAGTCGTATTTGCGAACCGTCAGTTCTTACTAGTTAGTCCACCCTCGAGATAAGTGCTCGTTCTAGTTTCTAATTTTTTTCGCGGCCGTTTCCTATTGCGGGCCTCCGGCGCCTATTTTCGAGCCTAAGTGTTGTAAGATCCCAAGTTTCGCTCGTAATTCTCTAACCAGGAGTCCTATTTGTGAACCGTCAGTTCGTACAAGTTACTCTACCCTCGAAAGAAGTGCCCATGCACGTTACCGAATTTTCCCGACTCGGGCCCCCGGCGGGCCGTTTTTGAGCCTAAGTGTCAGAAAATCCCATTTTGTGGTCATAATTCTCTAACCGGGAGTCCTATTTGCGAACCGTCAGTTCCTACAAGTTACACTACCCTCGAACGTAACGCTCGTGCCGATTTCAGATTTTTTACGTGGTCGTTTCCCATTCCGGGCGCCCGGCGGGTCGTTTTCGAGACTAAGGGTTGGAAAATCCCATGTTTCGCTCGCAATAATCTAATCGGGTGCCCTATTTGCGAACCGTCAGTTCCTACAAGTTATTCTTTACTCGAGCGAAGTGCTCGTGCTGATTTCTGATTTTTTACGTGGCCGTTTCCCATTCCGGGCCCCCGGCGGGCCGTTATCGAGCCTAAGAGTTGGAAAATCCAATTTTTGGGTCGTAATTCTCTAACAGGGAGTCCTATTTGCAAACTCTCGGTTCCTACAAGTTATTCTACCCTTGATCGAAGTGTTCGTGCCGGTTTCAGATTTTTTACGTGGCCGTTTCCAATTCAAGGCCCCCGGCGGGCCGTTTTCGAGCCTAGGTGTTTTAAAATCCCATTTGTCGCTCGTAATTTTCTAACAGATAGTCCTATTTGCGAACCGTCAATTCCTACAAGTTACTCTACCCTCGAGCGAGTAGCTCGTGCCGGTTTCCGTTTTTTCTCGTGGCCGTTTCCCATTCCGGGCCACCGGCGGACTGTTTTCGAGCGTAAGAGTTGGAAAATCCCATGTTTCGCTCGTGATTCTCTAACCGGGAGTCCTATTTGCGAACCGTCAGTTCCTACAAGTTACTCTACCCTCAAGCGAAGTGCTTGTGCCGGTGTTCAATTTTTCCCACGGCCGTTTCACATTCGGGGCCTCCGGCGGGCCGTTTTCGTGCCTAAGTGTTGGAAAATCCTATGTTTCGCCCGTAATTCTCTAACCGAGAGTCGTATTTGTGAACCGTCGGTTCTTACAAGTTAGTCCACCCTCGAGATAAGTGCTCGTTCCAATTTCTACTTTTTCTCGCGGCCGTTTCCTATTGTGGGCCTCCGGTGGCCATTTTCGAGCCTAAGTGTTGTAAAGATCCCAAGTTTCGCTCGTAATTCTCTAACCAAGAGTCCTATTTGTGAACCGTCAGTACGTACAAGCTACTCTACCCTCCAACGAAGTGCTCGTGCCCGTTACCGAATTTTTCCGACCCGGGCCCTCGGCGGGCCGTTTTTTAGCATAAGTGTCGGAAAATCCCATTTTTTGGTTGTAATTCTCTAATCGGGAGTCCAATTTGCGAACCGTCAGTTCCTACAAGTTACTCTACCCTCGAACGAAGTGCTCGTGCCCGTTACCAAATTTTCCCGACCCGGGCCCCCGGCGGGCCGTTTTTTTAGCCTAAGTGTCGGAAAATCCCATTTTTTACTCGTAATTCTCTAACCGGGAGTCCTATTTGCGAATCGTCAGTTCCTACAAGTTACTCTACCCTTCCGGGTTCTGATTTTTTACGTGGTCGTTTCCCATTCCGGGCCCCCGGCGGGCCGTTTTCGAGACTAAGTGTTGGAAAATCCCATGTTTCGCTCGTAATAATCTAACCGGGAGTCCTATTTGCGAACCGTCAGTTCCTACAAGTTACTCTTCCCTCGAGCGAAGTGCTCGCGCCGATTTCTAATTTTTTACGTGGCCGTTTCCCATTCCAGGCCCCCGACGGGCCGTTATCGAGCCAAAGATCTGGAAATCCCATTTTTCGGTTGTAATTCTCTAACGGGGAGTCTATTTGCGAACCGTCGGATCCTACAAGTTACACTACCCTCGACCAAAGTGCTCATGCCGGTTTTCGATTTTTTACATGGCCTGTTTCCCATTGCGGGCCCCAGGCGGCCGTTTTCGAGCCTAGGTGTTGGAACATCCCATTTTTCGATCGTAATTCTCTAATAGGGAGTCCTATTTGCGATCCGTCAATTCCTGCAAGTTACTCTACCCTCGAGCGAGTAGTTCGTGACTGTTTCCGATTTTTCCCTCTGCCGTTTCCCATTCCGAGCCCCGGCGGGCCGTTTTCGAGCCTAAGTGTTGGAAAATCCCATGTTTCGCTCGTAATTCTCTAACCGGGAGTCCTATTTGCGAACCGTCAGTTCCTACAAGTTACTCTACCCTCAAGCGAAGTGCTCGTGCCAGTTTTTGATCTTTCACGCGGCCGTTTCCCATTCCGGGCCTCCGGCGGGCCGTTTTCGTGCCTAAGTGTTGGAAAATCCTATGTTTCGCCCGTAATTCTCTAACCGAGAGTCGTATTTCCGAACCGTCGGTTCTTACAAGTTAGTCCACCCTCGAGATAAGTGCTCGTTCCAGTTTCAAATTTTTTTTGCAAGCGTTTCCCATTGCGGGCCTCCGGCCGTCCATTTTCCAGCCTGAGTGTTATAAGATCCCAAGTTTCACACGTAATTCTCTAACCAGGAGTCCTATTTGGGAACCGTCAGTTCCTACAAGTTACTCTACCCTTGAACGAAGTGCTCATGCCCGTTTCCGAATTTTCCCGACCCGGGCCCCCGGCGGGTCGTTTTTTGAGTCTAAGTGTCGGAAAATCCAATTTTTCGGTCGTAATTCTCTAATCGGGATTCCTATTTGCGAACCCTCAGTTCCAACAAGTTACTCTACCCTCGACCGAAATGCTCGTGCCATTTCCAATTTTTTACGTGGTCGTTTCCCATTCCGGGCCCCCGGCGGGCCGTTTTCGAGACTAAGTGTTGGAAAATCCCCATGTTTCGCTCGTAATAATCAAAACCGGGAGTCCTATTTGCGAACTGTCAGTTCCTACAAGTTACTCCTCCCTACGAGCGAAGTGCTCATGCCAATTTCTGATTTTTTACGTGGCCGTTTCCCATTCCGGGCTCCCGGCGGGCCGTTATCGAGCTTAAGTGTGGAAAATCTCATTTTTGGTCGTAATTATCTAACATGGAGTCCTATTTGCGAACCGTCGGTTCCTACAAGTTACATTACCCTCGATCAAAGTGCTCATGCCATTTTTCAATTTTTACGTGGCCATTTCCCATTGTGGGCACCCGGCGGGCTGTTTTCGAGCCTAGGTGTTGGAAATCCCATTTTTCGATCCTAATTCTCTAACAGGGAGACCTATTTACGAGCCGTCAATTCCTACAAGTTACTCTACCCTCGAGCGAGTAGCTCGTGCCTGTTTCCGATTTTTCCCGCGGCCGTTTCCCATTCCGGGCCCCCGGCGGGCCGTTTTCGAGCCTAAGTGTTGGAAAATCCCATGTTTCGCTCGTAATTCTCTAACCGGGAGTCCTATTTGCGAACCGTCAGTTCCTACAAGTTACTCTACCCTCAAACGAAGTGCTCGTGCCGGTTTTCAATTTTTCACGCGGCCGTTTCCCATTCCGGGCCTCCGGCGGGCTGTTTTCGTGCCTAACAGTTGGAAATTCCTATGTTTCACCCGTAATTCTCTAAGCGAGAGTCGTATTTGAGAACCGTCGGTTCTAACAAGTTACTCCACCCTCGAGATACGTGCTCGTTCCAGTTTCTAATTTTGTTCGCAGCCGTTTCCCATTGCGGGCCTCCGGCGGGCCATTTTAGAGCCTAAGTGTTGTAAGATCCCAAGTTTCGCTCGTAATTCTCTAACCAGGATTCCTATTTGTGAACCGTCAGTTCCTACAAGTTACTCTACCCTCGAACGAAGTGCTCGTGCCCGTTACCTAATTTTCCCGACCCGGGGCCCCGGCGGGCCGTTTTTGAGCCTAAGTGTCGGAAAATCCCATTTTTCGGTCGTAATTCTCTAACCGGGAGTCCTATTTGCGAGCCGTCAGTTCCTATAAGTTACTCTACCCTCGAACGAAAAGCTCGTGCCGGTTTCCGATTTTTTAAGTGGTCGTTTTCCATTCCGGGCCCCCGACGGGCCGTTTTCGAGACCAAGTGTTGGAAAATCCCATGTTTCGCTCGTCACGATCTAACCGGGAGTCCTATTAGCTAACTGTCAGTTCCTACAAGTTACTCCTCCCTCGAGTCAAGTGCTCGTGTGGATTTCTGATTTTTTACGTGGCCGTTTCCCATTCCAGGCACCCGGAGGGCCGTTTTCTAGCTTAAGTGTTGGAAAATCGCATTTTTCGAATGTAATTCTCTAACAGGGAGTCCTATTTGCGAACCGTCGGTTCCTAGAAGTTACACTACCCTCGACCAAAGTGCTCATGCCGGTTTTCGATTTTTTACGTGGCCGTTTCCTGTTGAGGGCCCCCGGCGGGCCCTTTTCGAGCCTAGGTGTTGGAAAATCCCATTTTTCGATCGTAATTCTCTAACAGGGTGTCCAATTTGCGAACCGTCAGTTCCTACAAGTTACTCTACCCTCAAGCGAAGTGCTCGTGCCGGTTTTCAATTTTTCCCACGGCTGTTTCCCATTCTGGGCCTCCGGCGGGCCGTTTTCGTGCCTAAGTGTTGGAAAATCCTATGTTTTTCCCGTAATTCTCTAACCAAGAGTCGTATTTGCGAACCGTCAGTTCTTACTAGTTAGTCCACCCTCGAGATAAGTGCTCGTTCTAGTTTCTAATTTTTTTCGCGGCCGTTTCCTATTGCGGGCCTCCGGCGCCTATTTTCGAGCCTAAGTGTTGTAAGATCCCAAGTTTCACTCGTAATTCTCTAACCAGGAGTCCTATTTGTGAACCGTCAGTTCGTATAAGTTACTCTACCCTCGAAAGAAGTGCTCATGCACGTTATCGAATTTTCCCGACTCGGGCCCCCGGCGGGCCGTTTTTGAGCCTAAGTGTCAGAGAAAAATCCCATTTTGTGGTCATAATTCTCTAACCGGGAGTCCTATTTGCGAACCGTCAGTTCCTACAAGTTACTCTACCCTCGAACGTAACGCTCGTGCCGATTTCGGATTTTTACGTGGTCGTTTCCCATTCCGGGCGCCCGGCTGGCCGTTTTCAAGACTAAGGGTTGGAAAATCCCATGTTTCGCTCGCACTAATCTAATCGGGTGTCCTATTTGCAAACCGTCAGTTCCTACAAGTTACTCTTCACTCGAGCGAAGTGCTCGTGCCGATTTCTGATTTTTTACGTGGCCGTTTCCCATTCCGGGCCCCCGGCTGGCCGTATCGAGCCTAAGAGTTTGAAAATCCAATTTTTGGGTCGTAATTCTCTAACAGGGAGTCCTATTTGCGAAACCGTCGGATCCTACAAGTTACACTACCCTCGACCAAAGTGCTCATGCCGATTTTTGATTTTTTACGTGGCCGTTTCCCATTGCAGGCCCCCGGCGAGCCATTTTCGAGCCTAGGTGTTGGAAAATCCCATTTTTCGATCGTAATTCTCTAACAGGGAGTCCTATTTGCGAGCCGTCAATTCCTACAAGTTACTCTACCCTCGAGCGAGTAGCTCGTGCCTGTTTCCGATTTTTCCCGCGGCCGTTTCCCATTCCGGGCCCCCGGCGGGCCGTTTTCGAGCCTAAGTGTTGGAAAATCCCATGTTTCGCTCGTAATTCTCTAACTGGGAGTCCTATTTGCGAACCGTCAGTTCCTACAAGTTACTCTACCCTCAAGCGAAGTGCTCGTGCCGGTTTTCAATTTTTCTCGCGGCCGTTTCCCATTCCGGGCCTCCGGCGTGCCGTTTTCGTGCCTAACAGTTGGAAATTCCTATGTTTCACCCGTAATTCTCTAAGCGAGAGTCGTATTTGAGAACCGTCGGTTCTAACAAGTTACTCCACCCTCGAGATAAGTGCTCGTTCAAGTTTCTAATTTTTTTCGCGGCCGGTTTCCATTGCGGGCCTCCGGCGGGCGATTTTACAGCCTAAGTGTTGTAAGATCCCATGTTTCGCTCGTAATTCTCTAACCAGGATTCCTATTTGTGAACCGTCTGTTCCTACAAGTTACTCTACCCTCAAACGAAGTGCTCGTGCCCGTTACCGAATTTTCCCGACCCGGGCCCCCGGCGGGCCGTTTTTGAGCCTAAGTGTCAGAAAATCCCATTTTTCGGTCGTAATTCTCTAACCGGGAGTCCTATTTGCGAGCCGTCAATTCCTATAAGTTACTCTACCCTCGAACGAAAAGCTCGTGCCGGTTTCCGATTTTTTATGTGGTCGTTTTCCATTCCGGGCCCCCGGCGGGCCGTTTTCGAGACCAAGTGTTGGAAAATCCCATGTTTCGCTCGTCATAATCTAACCGGGAGTCCTATTAGCGAACTGTCAGTTCCTACAAGTTACTCCTCCCTCGAGCGAAGTGCTCGTGCGGATTTCTGATTTTTTACGTGGCCGTTTCCCATTCCAGGCACCCGGAGGGCCGTTTTCTAGCTTAAGTGTTGGAAAATCGCATTTTTCGAATGTAATTCTCTAACAGGGAGTCCTATTTGCGAACCGTCGGTTCCTAGAAGTTACACTACCCTCGACCAAAGTGCTCATGCCGGTTTTCGATTTTTTACGTGGCCGTTTCCTGTTGAGGGCCCCCGGCGGGCCGTTTTCGAGCCTAGGTGTTGGAAAATCCCATTTTTCGATCGTAATTCTCTAACAGGGAGTCCTATTTGCGAACCGTCAGTTCCTACAAGTTACTCTACCCTCAAGCGAAGTGCTCGTGCCGGTTTTCAATTTTTCCCACGGCTGTTTCCCATTCTGGGCCTCCGGCGGGCCGTTTTCGTGCCTAAGTGTTGGAAAATCCTATGTTTCTCCCGTAATTCTCTAACCAAGAGTCGTATTTGCGAACCGTCAGTTCTTACTAGTTAGTCCACCCTCGAGATAAGTGCTCGTTCTAGTTTCTAATTTTTTTCGCGGCCGTTTCCTATTGCGGGCCTCCGGCGCCTATTTTCGAGCCTAAGTGTTGTAAGATCCCAAGTTTCGCTCGTAATTCTCTAACCAGGAGTCCTATTTGTGAACCGTCAGTTCGTACAAGTTACTCTACCCTCGAAAGAAGTGCTCATGCACGTTACCGAATTTTCCCGACTCGGGCCCCCGGCGGGCCGTTTTTGAGCCTAAGTGTCAGAAAATCCGATTTTTTGGTCATAATTCTCTAACCGGGAGTCCTATTTGCGAACCGTCAGTTCCTACAAGTTACTCTACCCTCGAACGTAATGCTCGTGCCGGTTTCGGATTTTTTACGTGGTCGTTTCCCATTCCGGGCGCCCGGCGGGCCGTTTTCGAGACTAAGGGTTGGAAAATCCCATGTTTCGCTCGCAATAATCTAATCGGGTGCCCTATTTGCGAACCGTCAGTTCCTACAAGTTATTCTTAACTCGAGCGAAGTGCTCGTGCTGATTTCTGATTTTTTACGTGGCCGTTTCCCATTCCGGGCCCCCGGCGGGCCGTTATCGAGCCTAAGAGTTGGAAAATCAAATTTTTGGGTCGTAATTCTCTAACAGGGAGTCCTATTTGCGAACCGTCGGATCCTACAAGTTACACTACCCTCGACCAAAGTGCTCATGCCGGTTTTCGATTTTTTACATGGCCGTTTCCCATTGCAGGTCCCCGGCGAGCCGTTTTCGAGCCTAGGTGTTGGAAAATCCCATTTTTTCGATCGTAATTCTCTAACAGGGAGTACCTATTTACGAACCGTCAATTCCTACAAGTTACTCTACCCTCGAGCGAGTAGCTCGTGCCTGTTTCCGATTTTTCCCGCGGCCGTTTCCCATTCCGGGCCCCCGGCGGGCCGTTTTCGAGCCTAAGTGTTGGAAAATCCCATGTTTCGCTCGTAATTCTCTAACCGGGAGTCCTATTTGCGAACCGTCAGTTCCTACAAGTTACTCTACCCTCAAGCGAAGTGCTCGTGCCGGTTTTCAATTTTTCCCGCGGCCGTTTCCCATTCCGGGCCTCCGGCGTGCCGTTTTCGTGCCTAACAGTTGGAAATTCCTATGTTTCACCCGTAATTCTCTAAGCGAGAGTCGTATTTGAGAACCGTCGGTTCTAACAAGTTAGTCCACCCTCGAGATAAGTGCTCGTTCCAGTTTCTAATTTTTTTCGCGGCCGTTTCCCATTGCGGGCCTCCGGCGGGCCATTTTAGAGCCTAAGTGTTGTAAGATCCCAAGTTTCGCTCGTAATTCTCTAACCAGGATTCCTATTTGTGAACCGTCAGTTCCTACAAGTTACTCTACCCTCGAACGAAGTGCTCGTGCCCGTTACCTAATTTTCCCGACCCGAGGCCCCGGCGGGCCGTTTTTGAGCCTAAGTGTCAGAAAATCCCATTTTTCGGTCGTAATTCTCTAACCGGGAGTCCTATTTGCGAGCCGTCAATTCCTATAAGTTACTCTACCCTCGAACGAAAAGCTCGTGCCGGTTTCCGATTTTTTATGTGGTCGTTTTCCATTCCGGGCCCCCGGCGGGCCGTTTTCGAGACCAAGTGTTGGAAAATCCCATGTTTCGCTCGTCATAATCTAACCGGGAGTCCTATTAGCTAACTGTCAGTTCCTACAAGTTACTCCTCCCTCGAGCGAAGTGCTCGTGCGGATTTCTGATTTTTTACGTGGCCGTTTCCCATTCCAGGCACCCGGAGGGCCGTTTTCTAGCTTAAGTGTTGGAAAATCGCATTTTTCGAATGTAATTCTCTAACAGGGAGTTCCTATTTGCGAACCGTCGGTTCCTAGAAGTTACACTACCCTCGACCAAAGTGCTCATGCCGGTTTTCGATTTTTTACGTGGCCGTTTCCTGTTGAGGGCCCCCGGCGGGCCCTTTTCGAGCCTAGGTGTTGGAAAATCCCATTTTTTCGATCGTAATTCTCTAACAGGGTGTTCCAATTTGCGAACCGTCAGTTCCTACAAGTTACTCTACCCTCAAGCGAAGTGCTCGTGCCGGTTTTCAATTTTTCCCACGGCTGTTTCCCATTCTGGGCCTCCGGCGGGCCGTTTTCGTGCCTAAGTGTTGGAAAATCCTATGTTTCTCCCGTAATTCTCTAACCAAGAGTCGTATTTGCGAACCGTCAGTTCTTACTAGTTAGTCCACCCTCGAGATAAGTGCTCGTTCTAGTTTCTAATTTTTTTCGCGGCCGTTTCCTATTGCGGGCCTCCGGCGCCTATTTTCGAGCCTAAGTGTTGTAAGATCCCAAGTTTCGCTCGTAATTCTCTAACCAGGAGTCCTATTTGTGAACCGTCAGTTCGTACAAGTTACTCTACCCTCGAAAGAAGTGCTCATGCACGTTACCTGAATTTTCCCGACTCGGGCCCCCGGCGGGCCGTTTTTTAGCCTAAGTGTCAGAAAATCCCATTTTGTGGTCATAATTCTCTAACCGGGAGTCCTATTTGCGAACCGTCAGTTCCTACAAGTTACTCTACCCTCGAAAGTAACGCTCGTGCCGATTTCCGATTTTTTACGTGGTCGTTTCCCATTCCGGGCACCCGGCGGGCCGGTTTCGAGACTAAGGGTTGGAAAATCCCATGTTTCGCTCGCAATAATCTAATCGGGTGCCCTATTTGCGAACCGTCAGTTCCTACAAGTTATTCTTCACTTGAGCGAAGTGCTCGTGCCGATTTCTGATTTTTTACATGGCCGTTTCCCATTCCGGGCCCCCGGCGGACCGTTATCGAGCCTAAGAGTTGGAAAATCCAATTTTTGGGTCGTAATTCTCTAACAGGGAGTCCTATTTGCGAACCGTCAGATTCCTACAAGTTACACTACCCTCGACCAAAGTGATCATGCCGGTTTTCGATTTTTTACACGGACCGTTTCCCATTGCAGGTCCCCGGCGAGCCGTTTTCGAGCCTAGGTGTTGGAAAATCCCATTTTTCGATCGTAATTCTCTAACAGGGAGTCCTATTTGCGAACCGTCAATTCCTACAAGTTACTCTACCCTCGAGCGAGTAGCTCGTGCCTGTTTCCGATTTTTCCCGCGGCCGTTTCCCATTCCGGGCCCCCGGCGGGCCGTTTTCGAGCCTAAGTGTTGGAAAATCCCATGTTTCGCTCGTAATTCTCTAACCGGGAGTCCTATTTGCGAACCGTCAGTTCCTACAAGTTACTCTACCCTCAAGCGAAGTGCTCGTGCCGGTTTTCAATTTTTCCCGCGGCCGTTTCCCATTCCGGGCCTCCGGCGGGCCGTTTTCGTGCCTAACAGTTGGAAATTCCTATGTTTCACCCGTAATTCTCTAAGCGAGAGTCGTATTTGAGAACCGTCGGTTCTAACAAGTTACTCCACCCTCGAGATAAGTGCTCGTTCCAGTTTCTAATTTTTTTCGCGGCCGTTTCCCATTGCGGGCCTCCGGCGGGCCATTTTAGAGCCTAAGTGTTGTAAGATCCCAAGTTTCGCTCGTAATTCTCTAACCAGGATTCCTATTTGTGAACCGTCAGTTCCTACAAGTTACTCTACCCTCGAACGAAGTGCTCGTGCCCGTTACCTAATTTTCCCGACCCGGGGCCCCGGAGGGCCGTTTTTGAGCCTAAGTGTCAGAAAATCCATTTTTTCGGTCGTAATTCTCTAACCGGGAGTCCTATTTGCGAGTCGTCAATTCCTATAAGTTACTCTACCCTCGAACGAAAAGCTCGTGCCGGTTTCTGATTTTTTATGTGGTCGTTTTCCATTCCGGGCCCCCGGCGGGCCGTTTTCGAGACCAAGTGTTGGAAAATCCCATGTTTCGCTCGTCATAATCTAACCGGGAGTCCTATTAGCGAACTGTCAGTTCCTACAAGTTACTCCTCCCTCGAGCGAAGTGCTCGTGCGGATTTCTGATTTTTTACGTGGCCGTTTCCCATTCCAGGCACCCGGAGGGCCGTTTTCTAGCTTAAGTGTTGGAAAATCGCATTTTTCGAATGTAATTCTCTAACAGGGAGTCCTATTTGCGATTCGTCGGTTCCTAGAAGTTACACTACCCTCGACCAAAGTGCTCATGCCGGTTTTCGATTTTTTACGTGGCCGTTTCCTGTTGAGGGCCCCCGGCGGGCCCTTTTCGAGCCTAGGTGTTGGAAAATCCCATTTTTCGATCGTAATTCTCTAACAGGGTGTCCAATTTGCGAACCGTCGGTTCCTACAAGTTACTCTACCCTCAAGCGAAGTGCTCGTGCCGGTTTTCAATTTTTCCCACGGCTGTTTCCCATTCTGGGCCTCCGGCGGGCCGTTTTCGTGCCTAAGTGTTGGAAAATCCTATGTTTCTCCCGTAATTCTCTAACCAAGAGTCGTATTTGCGAACCGTCAGTTCTTACTAGTTAGTCCACCCTCGAGATAAGTGCTCGTTCTAGTTTCTAATTTTTTTCGCGGCCGTTTCCTATTGCAGGCCTCCGGCGCCTATTTTCGAGCCTAAGTGTTGTAAGATCCCAAGTTTCGCTCGTAATTCTCTAACCAGGAGTCCTATTTGTGAAACCGTCAGTTCGTACAAGTTACTCTACCCTCGAAAGAAGTGCTTATGCACGTTACCGAATTTTCCCGACTCGGGCCCCGGCGGGCCGTTTTTGAGCCTAAGTGTCAGAAAATCCGATTTTGTGGTCATAATTCTCTAACGGGGAGTCCTATTTGCGAACCGTCAGTTCCTACAAGTTACTCTACCCTCGAACGTAACGCTCGTGCCGATTTCGGATTTTTTACGTGGTCGTTTTCCCATTCCGGGCGCCCGGCGGGCCGCTTTCGAGACTAAGTGTTGGAAAATCCCATGTTTCGCTCGCAATAATCTAATCGGGTGCCCTATTTGCGAACCGTCAGTTCCTACAAGTTATTCTTCACTCGAGCGAAGTGCGCGTACCGATTTCTGATTTTTTACGTTGGCTGTTTCCCATTCCGGGCCCCCGGCGGGCCGTTATCGAGCCTAAGAGTTGGAAAATCCAATTTTTGGGTCGTAATTCTCTAAGAGGGAGTCCTATTTACGAACCGTCGATTCCTACAAGTCACACTACCCTCGACCTAAGTGCTCATGCCGATTTTCGATTTTTTACATGGCCGTTTCCAATTGCAGGTACCCGGCGGGCCGTTTTCGAGCCTATGTGTTGGAAAATCCCATTTTTCGATCGTAATTCTGTAACAGGGAGTCCTATTTGCGAACCGTCAATTCCTACAAGTTACTCTACCCTCGAGCGAGTAGCTCGTGCCTGTTTCTGATTTTTCCCGCTGCCGTTTCCCATTCCGGGCCACCGGAGGCTTGTTTTCGAGCCTAAGAGTTGGAAAATCCCATGTTTCGCTCGTAATTCTCTAACCGGGAGTCCTATTTGCGAACCGTCAGTTCCTACAAGTTACTCTACCCTCAAGCGAAGTGCTCGTGCCGGTTTTCAATTTTTCCCGCGGCCGTTTCCCAATCCGGGCCTCCGGCGTGCCGTTTTCGTGCCTAACAGTTGGAAATTCCTATGTTTCACCCGTAATTCTCTAAGCGAGAGTCGTATTTGAGAACCGTCGGTTCTAACAAGTTACTCCACCCTCGAGATACGTGCTCGTTCCAGTTTCTAATTTTTTACGCAGCCGTTTCCAATTGCGGGCCTCCGGCGGGCCATTTTAGAGCCTAAGTGTTGTAAGATCCCAAGTTTCGCTCGTAATTCTCTAACCAGGATTCCTATTTGTGAACCGTCAATTCCTACAAGTTACTCTACCCTCGAACGAAGTGCTCGCGCCCGTTACCTAATTTTCCCGACCCGAGGCCCCGGCGGGCCGTTTTTGAGCCTAAGTGTCAGAAAATCCCATTTTTCGGTCGTAATTCTCTAACCGAGAGTCCTATTTGCGAGTCGTCAATTCCTATAAGTTACTCTACCCTCGAACGAAAAGCTCGTGCCGGTTTCCGATTTTTTATGTGGTCCTTTTCCATTCCGGGCCCCCGGCGGGCCGTTTTCGAGACCAAGTGTTGGAAAATCCCATGTTTCGCTCGTCATAATCTAATCGGGAGTCCTATTAGCGAACTGTCAGTTCCTACAAGTTACTCCTCCCTCGAGCGAAGTGCTCGTGCGGATTTCTGATTTTTTACGTGGCCGTTTCCCATTCCAGGCACCCGGAGGGCCGTTTTCTAGCTTAAGTGTTGGAAAATCGCATTTTTCGAATGTAATTCTCTAACAGGGAGTCCTATTTGCGAACCGTCGGTTCCTAGAAGTTACACTACCCTCGACCAAAGTGCTCATGCCGGTTTTCGATTTTTTACGTGGCCGTTTCCTGTTGAGGGCCCCCGGCGGGCCCTTTTCGAGCCTAGGTGTTGGAAAATCCCATTTTTCGATCGTAATTCTCTAACAGGGTGTCCAATTTGCGAACCGTCAGTTCCTACAAGTTACTCTACCCTCAAGCGAAGTGCTCGTGCCGGTTTTCAATTTTTCCCACGGCTGTTTCCCATTCTGGGCCTCCGGCGGGCCGTTTTCGTGCCTAAGTGTTCGAAAATCCTATGTTTCTCCCGTAATTCTCTAACCAAGAGTCGTATTTGCGAACCGTCAGTTCTTACTAGTTAGTCCACCCTCGAGATAAGTGCTCGTTCTAGTTTCTAATTTTTTTTCGAGGCCGTTTCCTATTGCGGGCCTCCGGCGCCTATTTTCGAGCCTAAGTGTTGTAAGATCCCAAGTTTCGCTCGTAATTCTCTAACCAGGAGTCCTATTTGTGAACCGTCAGTTCGTACAAGTTACTCTACCCTCGAAAGAAGTGCTCATGCACGTTACCGAATTTTCCCGACTCGGGCCCCCGGCGGGCCGTTTTTGAGCCTAAGTGTCAGAAAATCCCATTTTGTGGTCATAATTCTCTAACCGGGAGTCCTATTTGCGAACCGTCAGTTCCTATAAGTTACTCTACCCTCGAACGTAACGCTCGTGCCGATTTCGGATTTTTTACGTGGTCGTTTCCCATTCCGGGCACCCGGCGGGCCGTTTTCGAGAATAAGTGTTGGAAAATCCCATGTTTCGCTCGCAATAATCTAATCGGGTGCCCTATTTGCGAACCGTCAGTTCCTACAAGTTATTCTTCACTCGAGCGAAGTGCTCGTGCCGATTTCTGATTTTTTTACATGGCCGTTTCCCATTCCGGGCCCCCGGCGGGCCGTTATCGAGCCTAAGAGTTGGAAAATCCAATTTTTGGGTCGTAATTCTCTTACAGGGAGTCCTATTTGCGAACCGACGGTTCTGAAAAGTTACACTAACCTCGACCAAAGTGCTCATGCCGATTTTCGATTTTTTACATGGCCGTTTCCAATTGCAGGCACCCGGCGGGCCGTTTTCGAGCCTAGGTGTTGGAAAATCCCATTTTTCGATCGTAATTCTCTAACAGGGAGTCCTATTTGCGAACCGTCAATTCCTACAAGTTACTCTACCCTTGAGCGAGTAGCTCGTGCCTGTTTCCGATTTTTCCCGCTGCCGTTTCCCATTCCGGGCCACCGGAGGATTGTTTTCGAGCCTAAGAGTTGGAAAATCCCATGTTTCGCTCGTGATTCTCTAACCGGGAGTCCTATTTGTGAACCGTCAGTTCCTGTAAGTTACTCTACCCCTCAAGCGAAGTGCTCGTGCCGGTTTTCAACTTTTCCCACGGCCGTTTCACATTCGGGGCCTCCGGCGGGCCGTTTTCGTGCCTAAGTGTTGGAAAATCCTATGTTTCGCCCGTAATTCTCTAACCGAGAGTCGTATTTGCGAACCGTCGGTTCTTACAAGTTAGTCCACCCTCGAGATAAGTGCTCGTTCCAGTTTCTAGTTTTTCTCGCGGCCGTTTCCTAATGCGGGCCTCTGGTGGCCATTTTCGAGCCTAAGTGTTGTAAGATCCCAAGTTTCGCTCGTAATTCTCTAACCAGGAGTCCTATTTGTGAACCGTCAGTACCTACAAGCTACTCTACCCTCGAACGAAGTGCTCGTGCCCGTTACCGAATTTTCCCGACCCGGGCCCTCGGCGGGCCGTTTTTTAGCATAAGTGTCGGAAAATCCCATTTTTTGGTTGTAATTCTCTAATCGGGAGTCCAATTTGCGAACCGTCAGTTCCTACAAGTTACTCTATCCTCGAACGAAGTGCTCGTGCCCGTTACCAAATTTTCCCGACCCGGGCCCCCGGCGGGCCGTTTTTTAGCCTAAGTGTCGGAAAATCCCATTTTTTACTCGTAATTCTCTAACCGGGAGTCCTATTTGCGAATCGTCAGTTCCTACAAGTTACTCTACCCTCGAATGAAATGCTCGCGCCGGGTTCTGATTTTTTACGTGGTCGTTTCCCATTCCGGGCCCCCGGCGGGCCGCTTTCGAGACTTAGTGTTGGAAAATCCCATGTTTCGCTCGTAATAATCTAACCGGGAGTCCTATTTGCGAACCGTCAGTTCCTACAAGTTACTCTTCACTTGAGCGAAGTGCTCGTGCCGATTTCTAATTTTTTACGTGTCCGTTTCCCATTCCAGGCCCCCGACGGGCCGTTAACGAGCCTAAGATTTGGAAAATCCTATTTTTCGGTCGTAATTCTCTAACGGGGAGTACTATTTGCGAACCGTCGGATCCTACAAGTTACACTACCCTCGACCAAAGTGCTCATGCCGGTTTTCGATTTTTTATGTGGCCGTTTCCCATTGCGGCCCCTGGCGGGCCGTTTTCGAGCCTAAGTGTTGGAAAATCCCATTTTTCGATCGTAATTCTCTAACAGGGAGTCCTATTTGCGAACCGTCAATTCCTTCAAGTTACTCTACCCTCGAGCGAGTAGCTCGTGACTGTTTCCGATTTTTCCCTCTGCCGTTTCCCATTCCGGGCCCCCGGCGGGCCGTTTTCGAGCCTAAATGTTGGAAAATCCCATGTTTCGCTCGTAATTCTCTAACCGGGAGTCCTATTTGCGAACCGTCAGTTCCTACAAGTTACTCTACCCTCAAGCGAAGTGCTCGTGCCAGTTTTCGATCTTTCACGCGGCCGTTTCCCATTCCGGGCCTCCGGCGGGCCGTTTTCGTGCCTAAGTGTTGGAAAATCCTATGTTTCGCCCGTAATTCTCTAACCGAGAGTCGTATTTCCGAACCGTCGGTTCTTACAAGTTAGTCCACCCTCGAGATAAGTGCTCGTTCCAGTTTCTAATTTTTTTCGCGAGCGTTTCCCATTGCGGGCCTCCGGCGGGCCATTTTCGAGCCTGAGTGTTATAAGATCCCAAGTTTCGCACGTAATTCTCTAACCAGGAGTCCTATTTGGGAACCGTCAGTTCCTACAAGTTACTCTACCCTTGAACGAAGTGCTCATGCCCGTTTCCGAATTTTCCCGACCCGGGCCCCCGGCGGGTCGTTTTTGAGTCTAAGTGTCGGAAAATCCAATTTTTCGGTCGTAATTCTCTAACCGGGAGTCCTATTTGCGAACCGTCAGTTCCTACAAGTTACTCTACCCTCGAACGAAATGCTTGTGCCAGTTTCTAATTTTTTACGTGGTCGTTTCCCATTCCGGGCCCCCGGCGGGCCATTTTCGAGACTAAGTGTTGGAAAATCCCATGTTTCGCTTGTAATAATCTAACCGGGAGTCCTATTTGCGAACTGTCAGTTCCTACAAGTTACTCTACCCTCGAGCGAAGTGCTCGTGCCAATTTCTGATGTTTTACGCGGCCGTTTCCCATTTCGGGCTCCCGGCGGGCCGTTATCGAGCTTAAGTGTTGGAAAATCTCATTTTTTGGTCGTAATTATCTAACAGGGAGTCCTATTTGCGAACCGTCGGTTCCTACAAGTTACATTACCCTCGATCAAAGTGCTCATGCCGTTTTTTCAATTTTTTACGTGGCCATTTCCCATTGTGGGCACCCGGCGGGCTGTTTTCGAGCCTAGGAGTTGGAAAATCCCATTTTTTCGATCGTAATTCTCTAACAGGGAGACCTATTTACGAGCCGTCAATTCCTACAAGTTACTCTACCCTCGAGCGAGTAGCTCGTGCCTGTTTCCGATTTTTCCCGCGGCCGTTTCCCATTCCGGGCCCCCGGCGGGCCGTTTTCGAGCCTAAGTCTTGGAAAATCCCATGTTTCGCTCGTAAGTCTCTAACTGGGAGTCCTATTTGCGAACCGTCAGTTCCTACAAGTTACTCTACCCTCAAACGAAGTGCTCGTGCTGGTTTTCAATTTTTCTTGCGGCCGTTTCCCAATCCGGGCCTCCGGCGGGCCGTTTTTCGTGCCTAACAGTTGGAAATTCCTATGTTTAACCCGTAATTCTCTAAGCGAGAGTCGTATTTGAGAATCGTCGGTTCTAACAAGTTACTCCACCCTCGAGATACGTGCTCGTTCCAGTTTCTAATTTTTTTTCGCAGCCGTTTCCCATTGCGGGCCTCCGGCGGGCCATTTTAGAGCCTAAGTGTTGTAAGATCCCAAGTTTCGCTCGTAATTCTCTAACCAGGATTCCTATTTGTGAACCGTCAATTCCTACATGCTACTCTACCCTCGAACGAAGTGCTCATGCCCGTTACCTAATTTTCCCGACCCGAGGCCCCGGCGGGCCGTTTTTGAGCCTAAGTGTCAGAAAATCCCATTTTTCGGTCGTAATTCTCTAACCGGGAGTCCTATTTGCGAGTCGTCAATTCCTATAAGTTACTCTACCCTAGAACGAAAAGCTCGTGCCGGTTTCCGATTTTTTATGTGGTCGTTTTCCATACCGGGCCCCCGGCGGGCCGTTTTCGAGACCAAGTGTTGGAAAATCCCATGTTTCGCTCGTCATAATCTAACCGGGAGTCCTATTAGCGAACTGTCAGTTCCTACAAGTTACTCCTCCCTCGAGCGAAGTGCTCGTGCGGATTTCTGATTTTTTACGTGGCCGTTTCCCATTCCAGGCACCCGGAGGGCCGTTTTTCTAGCTTAAGTGTTGGAAAATCGCATTTTTCGAATGTAATTCTCTAACAGGGAGTCCTATTTGCGAACCGTCGGTTCCTACAAGTTACACTACCCTCGACCAAAGTGCTCATGCCGGTTTTCGATTTTTTACGTGGCCGTTTCCCATTGCGGGCCCCCGGCGGGCCGTTTTCGAGCCTAGGTGTTGGAAAATCCCATTTTTCGATCGTAATTCTCTAACAGGGAGTCCTATTTGCGAACCGTCAATTCCTACAAGTTACTCTACCCTCGAGCGAGCAGCTCGTGACTGTTTCCGATTTTTCCCTCTGCCGTTTCCCATTCCGGGCCCCCGGCGGGCCGTTTTAGAGCCTAAGTGTTGGAAAATCCCATGTTTCGCTCGTAATTCTCTAACCGGGAGTCCTATTTGCGAACCGTCAGTTCCTACAAGTTACTCTACCCTCAAGCGAAGTGCTCGTGCCAGTTTTCGATCTTTCACGCGGCCATTTCCCATTCCGGGCCTCCGGCGGGCCGTTTTCGTGCCTAAGTGTTGGAAAATCCTATGTTTCGCCCGTAATTCTCTAACCGAGAGTCGTATTTGCGAACCGTCAGTTCTAACAAGTTAGTCCACCCTCGAGATAAGTGCTCGTTCCAGTTTCTAATTTTTTTCGCGAGCGTTTCCCATTGCGGGCCTCCGGCGGGCCATTTTCGAGCCTGAGTGTTATAAGATCCCAAGTTTCGCACGTAATTCTCTAACCAGGAGTCCTATTTGGGAACCGTCAGTTCCTACAAGTTACTCTCCCCTTGAACGAAGTGCTCATGCCCTTTTCCGAATTTTCCCGACCCGGGCCCCCGGCGGGTCGTTTTTGAGTCTAAGTGTCGGAAAATCCAATTTTTCGGTCGTAATTCTCTAATCGGGATTCCTATTTGCGAACCCTCAGTTCCAACAAGTTACTCTACCCTCGAACGAAATGCTCGTGCCAGTTCCAATTTCTTACGTGGTCGTTTCCCATTGCAGGCCCCCGGCGGGCCGTTTTCGAGACTAAGTGTTGGAAAATCCCATGTTTCGCTCGTAATAATCTAAACGGGCGTCCTATTTGCGAACTGTCAGTTCCTACAAGTTACTCGTCCCTCGAGCGAAGTGCTCGTGCCGATTTCTTATTTTTTTCGTGGCCGTTTCCCATTCCGGGCTCCCGGCGGGCCGTTATCGAGCTTAAGTGTTGGAAAATCTCATTTTTTGGTCGTAATTATCTAATAGGGAGTCCTATTTGCGAACCGTCGGTTCCTACAAGTTACATTACCCTTGATCAAAGTGCTCATGCCGTTTTTTCAATTTTTTACGTGGCCATTTCCCATTGTGGGCACCCGGCGGGCTGTTTTCGAGCCTAGGTGTTGGAAAATCCCATTTTTCGATCGTAATTCTCAAACTGGGAGACCTATTTACGAGCCGTCAATTCCTACAAGTTACTCTACCCTCGAGCGAGTAGCTCGTGCCTGTTTCTGATTTTTCCCGCGGCCGTTTCCCATTCCGGGCCCCCGGCGGGCCGTTTTCGAGCCTAAGTGTTGGAAAATCCCTTGTTTCGCTCGTAATTCTCTAACCGGGAGTCCTATTTGTGAACCGTCAGTTCCTACAAGTTACTCTACCCTCAAGCGAAGTGCTCGTGTCGGTTTTCGATTTTTCGCGCGGCCGTTTCCCATTCCGGGCCTCCGGCGGGCCGTTTTCGTGCCTAACAGTTGGAAATTCCTATGTTTCACCCGTAATTCTCTAAGCGAGAGTCGTATTTGAGAACCGTTGGTTCTAACAAGTTAGTCCACCCTCGAGATAAGTGCTCGTTCCAGTTTCTAATTTTTTTCGCGGCCGTTTCCCATTGCGGGCCTCCGGTGGGCCATTTTAGAGCCTAAGTGTTGTAAGATCCCAAGTTTCGCTCGAAATTCTCCAACCAGGATTACTATTTGTGAACCGTCAGTTCCTACAAGTTACTCTACCCTCCAACGAAGTGCTCATGCCCGTTACCGAATTTTCCCGACCCGGGGCCCCGGCCGGCCGTTTTTGTGCCTAAGTGTCGGAAAAACCCATTTTTCGAACGTAATTCTCTAACCGGGAGTCCTATTTGCGAGTCGTCAATTCCTATAAGTTACTCTACCCGCGAACGAAAAGCTCGTGCCGGTTTCCGATTTTTTATGTGGTCGTTTCCATTCCGGGCCCCCGGCGGGCCGTTTTCGAGACCAAGTGTTGGAAAATCCCAAGTTTCGCTCGTCATAATCTAACCGGGAGTCCTATTTGCGAACTGTCAGTTCCTACAAGTTACTCCTCCCTCGAGCGAAGTGCTCGTGCGGATTTCTGATTTTTTACGTGGCCGTTTCCCATTCCAGGCACCCGGAGGGCAGTTTTCTAGCTTAAGTGTTGGAAAATCGCATTTTTCGAATGTAATTCTCTAACAGGGAGTCCTATTTGCGAACCGTCGGTTCCTAGAAGTTACACTACCCTCGACCAAAGTGCTCATGCCGGTTTTCGATTTTTTACGTGGCCGTTTCCTGTTGAGGGCCCCCGGCGGGCCCTTTTCGAGCCTAGGTGTTGGAAAATCCCATTTTTCGATCGTAATTCTCTAACAGGGTGTCCAATTTGCGAACCGTCAGTTCCTACAAGTTACTGTACCCTTAAGCGAAGTGCTCGTGTCGGTTTTCAATTTTTCCCACGGCCGTTTCCCATTCCGGGCCTCCGGCGGGCCGTTTTCGTGCCTAAGTGTTGTAAAATCCTATGTTTCTCCCGTAATTCTCTAACCAAGAGTCGTCTTTGCGAACCGTCAGTTCTTACTAGTTAGTCCACCCTCGAGATAAGTGCTCGTTCTAGTTTCTAATTTTTTTCGCGGCTGTTTCCTATTGCGGGCCTCCGGCGCCTATTTTCGAGCCTAAGTGTTGTAAGATCCCAAGTTTCGCTCGTAATTCTCTAACCAGGAGTCCTATTTGTGAACCGTCAGTTCGTACAAGTTACTCGACCCTCGAAAGAAGTGCTCGTGCCCGTTTCCGAATTTTCCCGACTCGGGCCCCCGGCGGGCCATTTTTGAGCCTAAGTGTCAGAAAATCCTATTTTTCGGTCGTAATTGTCTAACCGGGAGTCCTATTTGCGAACCGTCAGTTCTTACAAGTTACTCTACCCTCGAACGTAACGCTCGTGCCGATTTCGGATTTTTTACATGGTCATTTCCCATTCCGGGCGCCCGGCGGGCCCTTTTCGAGACTAAGTGTTGGAAAATCCCATGTTTCGCTCGCAATAATCTAATCGGGTGCCCTATTTGCGAACCGTCAGTTCCTACAAGTTACTCTTCACTCGAGCGAAGTGCTCGTGCCGATTTCTGATTTTTTACGTGGCCGTTTCCCATTCCGGGCCCCCGGCTGGCCGTATCGAGCCTAAGAGTTTGAAAATCCAATTTTTGGGTCGTAATTCTCTAACAGGGAGTCCTATTTGCGAACCGTCGGATCCTACAAGTTACACTACCCTCGACCAAAGTGCTCAGGCCGGTTTTTCGATTTTTTACCTGGCCGTTTCCCATTGCGGGCCCCCGGCGGGACGTTTTCGAGCCTAGGTGTTGGAAAATCCCATTTTTCAATCATAATTCTCTAACAGGGAGTCCTACTTGCGAACCGTCAATTCCTACAAGTTACTTTACCCTCGAGCGAGTAGCTCGCGCCTGTTTCGGATTTTTTTGCGCGGCTGTTTCCCATTCCGGGCCCCCAGCGGACCGTTTTCGAGCCTAAGTGTTGAAAAATCCCATGTTTCGCTCATAATTCTCTAACCGGGTGCCCTATTTGCGAACCGTTAGTTCCTACAAGTTACTCTACCCTCAAGCGAAGTGCTCGTGCCGGTTTTCAATTTTTCCCGTGGCCGTTTCCCATTCCGGGCCTCCGGCGGGCCGTTTTCGTGCCTAAGTGTTGGAAAATCCTATTTTTCGCCCGTAATTCTCTAACCGAGAGTCATATTTGCGAACCGTTTGTTCTTACAAGTTAGTCCACCCTCGAGATAAGTGCTCGTTCCAGTTTCTAATTTTTTTTCGCGGCCGTTTCCCATTGCGGGCCTCCAGCTGGCCATTTTCGAGCCAAAGTGTTGTAAGATCCCAAGTTTCGCTCGTAATTCTTTAACCACGAGTCCTATTTGTGAACCGTCAGTTCCTACAAGTTACTCTACCCTCGATCGAAGTGTTCTTGCCCGTTACCAAATTTTCCCGACCCGGGCCCCCGGCGGGCCGTTTTTTCAGCCTAAGTGTCGGAAAATCCCATTTTTTGGTCATAATTCTCTAACCGGAAGTCCTATTTGCGAATCGTCAGTTCCTACAAGTTACTCTATCCACGAACGAAATGCTCGTGCCGGTTTTCGTTTTTTTACGTGGTCGTTTCCCATTCCGGGCCCCCGGCGGGCCGTTTTCGAGACAAAGTATTGGAAAATCCCATCTTTCGCTCGTAATAATCTAACCGGGAGTCCTATTTGCGAACCGTCAGAACCTACAAGTTACTTTTCCCTCGAGCGAAGTGGTCGTGCCGATTTATGATTTTTTACATGGCCGTTTCCCATTCCGGGCCCCCGGCGGGCCGTTTTCTAGTCTAAGTGTTGGAAAATCTCATTTTTCGGTCGTAATTCTCTAACAGGGAGTCTTATTTGCGAAACCGTCGGTTCTTACAAGTTACACTACCCTCGACCAAAGTGCTCATGCCGGTTTTCGATTTTTTACGTGGCCGTTTCCCATTGCAGGTCCCCGGCGAGCCGTTTTCGAGCCTAGGTGTTGGAAAATCCCATTTTTTCGATCGTAATTCTCTAACAGGGAGTCCTATTTGCGAACCGTCAATTCCTTCAAGTTACTTTACCCTCGAGCGAGTAGCTCGTGCCGGTTTCCGATTTTTCCCACGGCCGTTTCCCATTCCGGGCCATCGGCGGATTATTTTTGAGCCTAAGAGTTGAAAAATCCCAAGTATCGCTCGTAATTCTCTAACCGGGAGTCCTATTTGCGAGCCGTCAGTTCCCACAAGTTACTCTACACTGAAGCAAAGTGCTCATGCCAGTTTTATATTTTTCCCACGGCTGTTTCACATTCGTGGCCTCCGGCGGGCCGTTTCCGTGCCTACGTGTTGGAAAATCCTATGTTTCGCCCGTAATTCTGTAACCGAGAGTCGTATTTGCGAACCGTCGGTTCTTACAAGTTATTCCACCCTGGAGATAAGTGCTCGTTCCAATTTCTAATTTTTTTTCACGGCCGTTTCCTATTGCGGGCCTCCGGTTGCCATTTTCGAGCCTAAGTGTTGTAAGATCCCAAGTTTCGCTCGTAATTCTCTAACCAAGAGTCCTATTTATGAACCGTCAGTACCTACAAGCTACTCTACCCTCGAACGAAGTGCTCGTGCCTGATACAGAATTTTCCCGACCCGGGCTCTCGGCGGGCCGTTTTTTTAGCATAAGTGTCGGAAAATCCCATTTTTTGGTTGTAATTCTCTAATCTGGAGTCCAATTTGCGAACCGTCAGTTCCTACAAGTTACTCTACCTTCGAACGAAGTGCTCGTGCCCGTTACCAAATTTTCCCGACCCGGGCCCCCGGCGGGCCGTTTTTTAGCCTAAGTGTCGGAAAATCCCATTTTTGGGTCGTAATTCTCTAACCGGGAGTCCTATTTGCTAATCGTCAGTTCCTACAAATTACAGTACCCTCGAATGAAATGCTTATGCCGGTTTCCGTTTTTTTACGTCGTCGTTTCCCATTTCGGGCCCCCGGCGGGCCGCTTTCGAGACTAAGTGTTGGAAAATCCCATGTTTCGCTGGTGATAATCTAACCGGGAGTCCTATTTGCGAACCGTCAGTTCCGACAAGTTACTCTTCACTCGAGCGAAGTGCTCTGATTTTTTTCGTGGACGTTTCCCATTCCGGGCCCCCGACGGGCCGTTAACGAGCCTAAGATTTGGAAAATCCTATTTTTCGGTCGTAATTCTCTAACGGGGAGTACTATTTGCGAACAGTCGGATCCTACAAGGTACACTACCCTCGACCTAAGCGCTCATGCCGGTTTTCGATTTTTTACGTGGCCGTTTCCCATTGCGGGCCCCCGGCGGGCCGTTTTCGAGCCTAGGTGTCGGAAAATCCCATTTTTCGATCGTAATTCACTAACAGGGAGTCCTATTTAAGAACCGTCAATTCCTGTAAGTTACTCTACCCTCGAGTGAGCAGCTCGTGACTGTTTCCGTTTTTTTGCCTCTGCCGTTTCCCATTCCGGGCCCCTGGCGGGCCGTTTTCGAGCCTAAGTGTTGGAAAATCCCATGTTTCGCTCGTAATTCTCTAACCGGGAGTCCTATTTGCGAACCGTCAGTTCCTACAAGTTACTCTACCCTCAAGCGAAGTGCTCGTGCCAGTTTTCGATCTTTCACACGGCCGTTTCCCATTCCGGGCCTCCGGCGGGCCGTTTTCGTGCCTAAGTGTTGGAAAATCCTATGTTTCGCCCGTAATTCTCTAACCGAGAGTCGTATTTCCGAACCGTCGGTTCTTACAAGTTAGTCCACCCTCGAGATAAGTGCTCGTTCCAGTTTCTAATTTTTTTTCGGGAGCGTTTCCCAATGCGGGCCTCCAGCGGGCCATTTTCGAGCCTGAGTGTTATAAGATCCCAAGTTTCGCACGTAATTCTCTAACCAGGAGTCCTATTTGTGAACCGTCAGTTCCTACAAATTACTCTACCCTTGAGCGAAGTGCTTCTGCCGGTTTCTGAATTTTCCCGACCCGAGCCCCCGGCGGGCCGTTTTTTAGCCTAAGTGTCGGAAAATCCCATTTTTCGGTCGTAATTCTCTAACTGGGAATCCTATTTGCGAACCCTCAGTTCCAACAAGTTACTCTACCCTCGAACGAAATGCTCGTGCCGGTTCCAATTTTTTACATGGTCGTTTCCCATTCCGGGCCCCCGGCGGGCCGTTTTCGAGACTAAGTGTTGGAAAATCCCATGTTTCGCTCGTAATAATCTAACTGGGAGTCCTATTTGCGAACCGTCAGTTCCTACAAGTTACTCTTCCCTCGAGCGAAGTGCTCATGCCAATTTCTGATTTTTTTCGTGGCCGTTTCCCATTCCGGGCGCCCGGCGGGCCGTTATCGAACCTAAGTGTTGGAAAATCTCATTTTTTGGTCGTAATTATCTAACAGGGAGTCCTATTTGCGAACCGTCGGTTCCTACAAGTTACACTACCCTCGACCAAAGTGCTCATGCCGGTTTTCGATTTTTTACGTGGCCATTTCCCTTTGTGGGCACCCGGCGGGCTGTTTTCGAGCCTAGGTGTTGGAAAATCCCATTTTTCATTGTAATTCTCTAACATGGAGTCCTATTTCCGAACCGTCAGATCCTACAAGTTACTCCACCCTCGAGCGAATTGTTCATGCCCGTTTCCGATTTTTCCCGCGGCTGTTTCCCATTCCGGGCCCCCCGGCGGGCCGTTTTTTAGCCTAAGTGTTGGAAAATCCCATTTTTCGCTCGTAATTCTCTAACCGGGAGTCCTATTTGCGAACCGTCAGTTCCTACAAGTTACTCTACCCTCAAGCGTAGTGCTCATGCTGGTTTTCATTTTTTCTTGCGGCCGTTTCCCAATCCAGGCCTCCGGCGGGCCGTTTTCGTGCCTAACAGTTGGAAATTCCTATGTTTCGCCCGTAATTCTCTAAGCAAGAGACGTATTTGCGAACCATCATTTTTAACAAGTTAGTCCACCCTCGAGATACGTGCTCGTTCCAGTTTCTAATTTTTTTCACGGCCGTTTCCCATTGCGGGCCTCCGGCGGGCCATTTTATAGCCTAAGTGTTGTAAGATCCCAAGTTTCGCTCGTAATTCTCTAACCAGGATTCCCATTTGTGAACCGTCAGTTCCTACTAGTCACTCTACCCTTGAACGAAGTGCTCGTGCCCGTTACCTAATTTTCCCGACCTGAGGCCCCGGCGGGCCCTTTTTTAGCCTAAGTGTCAGAAAAATCCCATTTTTCGGTCGTAATTCTCTAACCGGGAGCCTTATTTGCGAGCCGTCAATTCCTATAAGTTACTCTACCCTCGAACGAAAAGATCGTGCCGGTTTCTGATTTTTTACGTGGTCGTTTCCCATTCCGGGCCCCCGGCGGGCCGTTTTCGAGACTAAGTGTTGGAAAATCCCATGTTTCGTTCGTAATAATCTAACCGGGAGTCCTATTTGCGAACCGTCAGTTCCTACAAGTTACTCTTCCCTCGAGCGAAGTGCTCGTGCCGATTTCTGATTTTTTACGTGGCCGTTTCCCATTCCGAGCCCCCGGCGGGCCGTTTTCAAGCCTAAGTGTTGGAAAATCGCATTTTTCGGTCGTACTTCTCTAACCGTGAGTCCTATTTGCGAACCGTCGGTTCCAAGAAGTTACACTACCTCGACCAAAGTGCTCATGCCGGTTTTCGATTTTTTTACGTGGCCGTTTCCTGTTGAGGGCCCCCGGCGGGCCCTTTTCGAGCCTAGGTGTTGGAAAATCCCATTTTTCGATCGTAATTCTCTAACAGGGTGTCCAATTTGCGAACCGTCAGTTCCTACAAGTTACTCTACCCTTAAGCGAAGTGCTCATGCCGGTTTTCAATTTTTCCCGCGGCCGTTTCCCAATCCGGGCCTCCGGCGGGCCGTTTTCGTGCCTAAGTGTTGGAAAATCCTATGTTTCTCCCGTAATTCTCAACCGAGAGTCGTATTTGCGAACCGTCAGTTCTTACTAGTTAGTCCACCCTCGAGAAAAGTGCTCGTTCTAGTTTCTAATTTTTTTCGCGGCCGTTTCCTATTGCGGGACTCCGGCGCCTATTTTCGAGCCTAAGTTTTGTAAGATCTGAAGTTTCGCTCGTAATTCTCTAACCAGGAGTCCTATTTGTGAACCGTCAGTTCGTACATGTTACTCTACCCTCGAAAGAAGTGCTCGTGCCTGTTACCGAATTTTCCCGACTCGGGCCCCCGGCGGGCCGTTTTTGAGCCTAAGTGTCAGAAAATCCCATTTTATGGTCATAATTCTCTAACCGGGAGTCCTATTTGCAAACCGTCAGTTCCTACAAGTTACTCTACCCTCGAACGTAACGCTCGTGCCGATTTCGGATTTTTTACGTGGTCGTTTCCCATTCCGGGCCCCCGGCGGGCCGTTTTCCGAGACTAAGTGTTGGAAAATCCCATGTTTCGCTCGCAATAATCTAATCGGGTGCCCTATTTGCGAACCGTCAGTTCCTACAAGTTATTCTTCACTCGAGCGAAGTACTCGTGCTGATTTCTGATTTTTTTTACGTGGCCGTTTCCCATTCCGGGACCCCGGCGGGCCGTTATCGAGCCAAAGAGTTGGAAAATCCAATTTTTGGGTCGTAATTCTCTAACATGGATTCCTATTTGCGAACCGTCGGATCCTACAAGTTACACTACCCTCGACCAAAGTGCTCACGCTGGTTTTCGATTTTTTACGTGGCCGTTTCCCATTGCGGGCCCCCGGCGGGACGTTTTCGAGCCTAGGTGTTGGAAAATCCCATTTTTCAATCGTAATTCTCTAACAGGGAGTCCTATTTGCGAACCGTCAATTCCTACAAGTTACTTTACCCTCGAGCGACTAGCTCGTGCCTGTTTCCCAATTTTTGCGTGGCTGTTTCCCATTCCGGGCCCCCGGCGGACCGTTTTCGAGCCTAAGTGTTGAAAAATCCCATGTTTCGCTCATAATTCTCTAACCGAGAGTCCTATTTGCGAACCGTTATTTCCTACAAGTTACTTACCCTCAAGCGAAGTGCTCGTGCCGGTTTTCAATTTTTCTCGCGGCCCGTTGACCATTCCGGGCCTCCGACGGGCCGTTTTCGTGCCTAAGTGTTGGAAAATCCTATGTTTCGCCCGTAATTCTCTAACCGAGAGTTGTATTTGCTAACCGTTTGTTCTTACAAGTTAGTCCACCCTCGAGATAAGTGCTCGTTCTAGTTTCTAATTATTTTTCGCGGCCGGTTTCCCATTGCAGGCCTCCGGCGGGCCAATTTCGAGCCAAAGTGTTGTAAGATCCCAAGTTCGCTCGTAATTCTCTAACCATGAGTCCTATTTGTGAACCGTCAGTTCCTACAAGTTACTCTACCCTCGATCGAAGTGTTCTTGCCCGTTACCAAATTTTCCCGACCCGGGCCCCCGGCTGGCCGTTTTTTCAGCCTAAGTGTCAGAAAATCCCATTTTTTCGGACGTAATTCTCCTTACGGAAGTCCTATTTGCGAATCGTCAGTTCCTACAAATTACAGTACCCTCGAATGAAATGCTTATGCCGGTTTCCGTTTTTTTACGTCGTCGTTTCCCATTCCGGGCCCCCGACGAGCCGTTTTCGAGACAAAGTGTTGGAAAATCCCATGTTTCGCTCGTAATGATCTAACTGGGAGTCTTATTTGCGAACCGTCAGTACCTACAAGTTACTCTTCCCTCGAGTGAAGTGGTCGTGCCGATTTATGATTTTTTACGTGGCCGTTTCCCATTCCGGGCCCCCGGCGGACCGTTTTCGAGTCTAAGTGTTGGAAAATCTCATTTTTTCGGTCGTAATTCTCTAACAGGGAGTCCTATTTGCGAACCGTCGGTTCTTACAAGTTACACTACCCTCGACCAAAGTGCTCACGTCGGTTTTCGATTTTTACGTGGCCGTTTCCCAGTGCAGGTCCCCGGCGAGCCGTTTTCGAGCCTAGGTGTTGGAAAATCCCATTTTTCGATCGTAATTCTCTAACAGGAAGTCCTAATTGCAAACCGTCAATTCCTACAAGTTACTTACCCTCGAGCGAGTAGCTCGTGCCGGTTTCCGATTTTTCCCGCGGCCGTTTCCCATTCCGGGCCACCGGCGGACTGTTTTCGAGCGTAAGAGTTGGAAAATCCCATGTTTCGCTCGTGATTCTCTAACCGGGAGTCCTATTTGCGAACCGTCAGTTCCTACAAGTTACTCTACCCTCAAGCGAAGTGCTCGTGCCGGTTTTCAATTTTTCCCACGGCCGTTTCACATTCGGGGCCTCCGGCGGGCCGTTTTCGTGCCTAAGTGTTGGAAAATCCTATGTTTCGTGCGTAATTCTCTAACCGAGAGTCGTATTTGCGAACCATCGGTTCTTACAAGTTAGTCCACCCTCGAGATAAGTGCTTGTTCCAGTTTCTAATTTTTTTCGCGGCCGTTTCCTTTGTGGGCCTCCGGTGGCCATTTTCGAGCCTAAGTGTTGTAAGATCCCCAGTTTCGCTCGTAATTCTCTAACCAAGAGTCCTATTTGTGAACCGTCAGTACCTACAAGCTACTCTACCCTCGAACGAAGTGCTCGTGCCGTTACCCGAATTTTTCCGACCCGGGCCGTCGGCGGGCCATTTTTTAGCATAAGTGTCGGAAAATCCCCATTTTTTGGTTGTAATTCTCTAATCGGGAGTCCAATTTGCGAACCGTCAGTTCCTACAAGTTACTCTACCCTCGAACGAAGTGCTCGTGCCCGTTACCGAATTTTCCCGACCCGGGCCCCCGGCGGGCCGTTTTTTAGCCTAAGTGTCGGAAAATCCCATTTTTTACTCGTAATTCTCTAACCGGGAGTCCTATTTGCGAATCGTCAGTTCCTACAAGTTACTTACCCTCGAATGAAATGCTCGCGCTGGGTTCCGATTTTTTACGTGGTCGTTTCCCATTCGAGCCCCCGGCGGGCCGCTTTCCGAGACTAAGTGTTGGAAAATCCCATGTTTCGCTCGTAATAATCTAACCGGGAGACCTATTTGCGAACCGTCAGTTCCTACAGTTACTCTTCACTCGAGCGAAGTGCTCGCGCCCGATTTCTATTTTTTACGTGGCCGTTTCCCATTCTGGGCCCCCGACGGGCCGTTATCGAGCCTAAGATTTGGAAAATCCCATTTTTTTGGTTGTAATTCTCTAACGGGGAGTCCTATTTGCGAACCGTCGGATCCTACAAGTTACACTACCCTCGACCAAAGTGCTCATGCCGGTTTTCGATTTTTGAGCGTGGTCGTTTCCCATTCCGGGCCCCCGGCGGGCCGTTTTAGAGCCTAGGTGTTGGAAAATCCCATTTTTCATTCGTAATTCTCTAACAGGGAGTCCTAATTGCGAACCGTCAATTCCTGCAAGTTACTCTACCCTCGAGCGAGTAGCTCGTGCCTGTTTCCGATTTTTCCCGCTGCCGTTTCCCATTCCGGGCCCCCGGCGGGCCGTTTTCGAGCCTAATTGTTGGAAAATCCCAGGTTTCACTCGTAATTCTCTAACCGGGAGTCCTAGTTGCGAACCGTCAGTTCCTACAAGTTACTCTACCCTCAAGCGAAGTGGTCGTGCCGGTTTTCGATTTTTCCCGCAGCTGTTTCCCATTCCGGGCCTCCGGCGGGCCGTTTTCCGTGCCTAAGTGTTGGAAAATCCTATGTTTCGCCCGTAATTCTCTAACCGAGAGTCGTAATTACGGACCGTCAGTTCTTACAAGTAAGTCCACCCTCGAGATAAGTGCTCGTTCCAGTTTCAAATTTTTTTCGCGAGCGTTTCCCATTGCGGACCTCCGGCGGGCCATTTTCGAGCCTGAGTGTTATAAGATCCCAAGTTTCGCACGTAATTCTCTAACCAGGAGTCCTATTTGGGAACCGTCAGTTCCTACAAGTTACTCTACCCTTGAACGAAGTGCTCATGCCCGTTTCCGAATTTTCCCGACCCGGGCCCCCGGCGGGTCGTTTTTGAGTCTAAGTGTCGGAAAATCCAATTTTTCGGTCGTAATTCTCTAATCGGGGTCCTATTTGCGAACCCTCAGTTCCTACAAGTTACTCTACCCTCGAACGAAATGCTCGTGCCAGTTCCTATTTTTTACGTGGTCGTTTCCCATTCCAGGCCCCCGGCGGGCCGTTTTCGAGACTAAGTGTTGGAAAATCCCATGTTTCGCTCGTAATAATCTAACCGGGAGTCCTATTTGCGAACCGTCAGTTCCTACAAGTTACTCTTCCCTCGAGCGAAGTGCTCATGCCAATTTCTGATTTTTTACGTGGCCGTTTCCCATTCCGGGCCCCCGTCGGGCCGTTTTCGAGCCTAAGTGTTGGAAAGTCTCATTTTTTGGTCGAAATTATCTAACAGGGAGTCCTATTTGCGAACCGTCGGTTCCTACAAGTTATATTACCCTCGACCAAAGTGCTCATTGCCGTTTTTCAATTTTTTACGTGGCCATTTCCCATTGTGGGCACCCGGCGGGCTGTTTTCGAGCCAAGGTGTTGGAAAATCCCATTTCTCGATCGTAATTCTCTAACAGGGAGACCTATTTGCGAGCCGTCAATTCCTACAAGATACTCTACCCTCGAGCGAGTAGCTCGTGCCTGTTTCCGATTTTTCACGCGGCCGTTTCCCATTCCGGGCCCCCCGGCGGGCCGTTTTCGAGCCTAAGTGTTTGAAAATCCCATGTTTCGCTCGTAATTCTCTAACCGGGAGTCCTATTTGCGAACCGTCAGTTCCTACGAGTTCCTCTACCCTCAAGCGAAGTGCTTGTGCCGGTTTTCAATTTTTCTTGCGGCCGTTTCCCAATCCGGGCCTCCGGCGGGCCGTTTTCGTCCCTAACTATTGGAAATTCCTATGTTTCGCCCGTAATTCTCTAAGCGAGAGTCGTATTTGCGAACCGTCGGTTCTAAGAAGTTAGTCCACCCTCGAGATACGTGCTCGTTCCAGTTTCTAATTTTTTTCGCGACCGTTTCCCATTACGGGCGTCCGGCGGGCCATTTTCGAGCCTAAGTGTTGTAAGATCCCAAGTTTCGCTCGTAATTCTCTTACGAGGAGTCCTATTTGTGAACCGTCAGTTCGTACAAGTTACTTTACCCTCGAACGAAGTGCTCGTGCCCGTTACCGAATTTTCCCGACCCGGTCCCCCGGCGGGCCGTTTTTGAGCCTAAGTATCGGAAAATCCCATTTTTTGTCGTAATTCTCTAACCGGGAGTCCAATTTGCGAAACGTCAGTTCCTAAAAGTTACTCTACCCTCGAACGAAATGCTCGTGCCAGTTTCCGATTTTTTACGTGGTCTTTTACCATTTTGGGCCCCCGGCGGGCCGTTTTCGAGCGTAAGTGATGGAAAATCCCATGTTTCGCTCGTAATAATCTCACCGGGAGTACTATTTGCGAACTGTCAGTTCCTATAAGTTACCATTCCCTCGAGCGAAGTGCTCGTGCCGATTTCTGATTTTTTACAGGGCCGTTTCCCATTCCGGGCCCCGGCGGGCCGTTTTTGAGCCTAAGTGTTGGAAAATCTCATTTTTCGGTCGTAATTCTCTAACAGGGAGTCCTATTTGCGAACCGTCAGTTCCTACAAGTTACCCTTCCCTCGACCGAAGTGCTCGTGCCTGTTACCGAATTTTCCCGACCCGGGCCCCCGGCGGGCCGTTTTTGAGCCTAATTGTCGGAAAATCCCATTATTGGTCATAATTCTCTAACCGGGAGTCCTATTTGCGAACCGTCAGTTCCTACAAGTTACTATACCCTCGAACGAAATGCTCGTGCCGGTTTTTGATTTTTTACGTGGTCGTTTCCCATTCCGGGCCCCCGGCGGGCCGTTTTCGAGACTAAGTGTTGGAAAATCCTATGTTTCGCTCGTAATAATCTAACCGGGAGTCCTATTTGCGAACCGTCAGTTCCTACAGGTTACTATTCCCTCGAGCGAAGTGCTCGTGCCGATTTCTGATTTTTTACGTGGCCGTTTCCCATTCCGGGCCCCCAGCGGGCCGTTATCGAGCCTAATTGTTGGAAAATCTCATTTTTCGGTCGTAATTCTATAACAGGGAGTCTTATTTGCAAACTGTCGGTTCCTACAAGTTACACTACCCTCGACCAAAGTGCGCATGCCGTTTTTCAATTTTTTACGTGGCTGTTTCCCATTGCGGGCCCCCGGCGGGCCGTTTTCGAGGCTAGGTGTTGGAAAATCCCATTTTTCGATCGTAATTCTCTAACAGGGAGTCCTATTTGCGAACCGTCAATTCCTACTAGTTACTCTACCCTCGAGCGAGTATCTCGTGCCTATTTCCGATTTTTCCCGCGGCCGTTTCCCATTCCGGGCCCCTGGCGGGCCGTTTTCGAGCCTAAGTGTTGGAAAATCCAATGTTTCACTCGTAATTCTCTAACCGGGAGTCCTATTTGCGAACCGTCAGTTCCTACAAGTTACTCTACCCTCAAGTGAAGTGCTCGTGCCGGTTTTCAATTTTTCTCGCGGCCGTTTTCATGCCTAAGTGTTGGAAAATCCTATGTTTCGCCCGTAATTCTCTAAGCGAGACTCATATTTGGGAACCGTCGGTTCTTACAAGTTAGTCCACCCTTGAGATATGTCCTCGTTCCAGTTTCTATTTTTTTTTGCGGCCATTTCCCATTGCGGGCCATTTTCGAGCCTAAGTGTTGTAAGATCCCAAGTTTCGCTCGTAATTCTCTTACCAGGAGTCCTATTTGTGAACCGTCAGTTCGTACAAGTTACTCTACCCTCGAACGAAGTGCTCGTGCCCGTTACCGAATTTTCCCGACCCGGGCCCCCGGCGGGCCATTTTTTAGCCTAAGTGTCGGAAAATCCCATTTTTTGGTCGTAATTCTCTAACCGGGAGTCCTATTTGCGAACCGTCAGTTCCTATAAGTTATTCTACCCTCGAACAAAATGCTCGTGCCAGTTTCCGATTTTTTACATGGTCTTTTACCATTTCGGGCCCCCGGCGGGCCGTTTTCGAGCCTAAATGTTGGAAAATCCCATGTTTCGCTCGTAATAATCTCACCGGGAGTACTATTTGCAAACCATCAGTTCCTACAAGTTACCCTTCCCTCGAGCGAAGTGCTCGTACCGATTTCTGATTTTTTACAGGGCCGTTTCCCATTCCGGGCCCCGGTGGGCCGATTTCGAGCCTAAGTGTTGGAAAATCTCATTTTTCGGTCGTAATTCTCTAACAGGGAGTCCTATTTGCGAACCGTTAGTTCCTACAAGTTACCCTTCCCTCGACCGAAGTGCTCGTGCCAGTTTTCAATTTTTTACATGGCCGTTTCCCATTGCGGGCCCCCGGCGGTCCGTTTTCGAGCCTAAGTATTGGAAAATCCCATTTTTCGGTCATAATTCTCTAACAGGGAGTCCTATTTGCGAACCATCAGTTCTAACAAGTTACTCTACCCTCGAGCGAAATGCTCGTGCCGGTTTTCGATTCTTCCCGCTGCCGGTTCCCATTCCGGGCCCCCGGCGGGCCGTTTTGGAGCCTAAGTGTTGGAAAATCCCATGTTTTGCACGTAATTTTCTAACCGGGAGTCCTATTTTTGAACCGTCAGTTCCTACAAGTTTATTTACCCTCGAGCGAGGTGCTTGTCTTGGTTTCCGATTTTTTCCGCGGCCGTTCCCCATTCCGGGCCTCCGGCGGGCCGTTTTCGAGCTTAAGTGTTGTAAAATCCCATGTTTTGATCCTAATTCTCTAACCAGGAGTCCTATTTGTGAACCGTCAGTTCCTACAAGTTACTCTACCCTCGAGCGAAGTGTGTTAGGATTTTGTTTATTGCAATTTGATGGATGCATTAGCATTTTATTCATCTCATGAATTTTCACACATGCATTGATTTAGAAAATCTTGAAATCTTGATTTACTCATGCATTGTTTTAAATTTTGTAAATCTCTTGTTACATGCATGTTTTGGTTTTAAACTTGGATGCATTTAATTTGACAAAAGAATTTTCATATATCAAGCAAGCCCATGGTTTTAAAACTTTCTAATCATTTTAGGCTTTTATATTTCATGATTTTAAACCTCTTAGAATGATTTAAAATCATGTTTCCATGCTTGATTTAATGGCCCAAAAGAATCCCCTCAAGAATCACTTTAATCTATGAGAAAAAATGGGAAATCTGGTCCCAGGGTCGACCTGCAGTGTACCAGGTCGACCTGCCCATGGACCAGGTCGACCTGGCACACTGCAGGTCGACCGGGCAGAGAGCCGTTGGCTCTCCAACGGTCATATTTGTGACCGTTTGTATTCGGTCGACCGGGGATGGTATGGGGTCGACCGAAGACACGCCTATAGTCACTTTTTGACTATAAATATGAGTTCATTCCCATTGAAAAGTGGTTGAACATTTTGGAGCTCTTAAGCCTTCTTGAGGTGTTTGAAGAGAAGAAAAAGGGGATGAACTAAGAGAGACCAAGAGGGTCATTAGCAAAAGCTAAAGCTTGGATTAATGAAGTTAAATCACCAAGTAAGCCTTTGCTTTTCTTAATCATTGTTTTATGCTTTGTTAAATTATTGGTAAATGATTTTAGCATATAAACTATGATGTGTTGAATCCTCTACTTCCTTAATCTTTGATTTAAGTCATAGGATTCTTCACCCTTGATTTCAAACCAAGTTTTGTTTTAAACTTTGTAAATCATGCTTAGCCAAAATCTTTGATTTCTTTATAGCATGATACATTAACTTGTTTGAATCATCTTTGTTGTTTTCATTCATTTGATCTTTAGTTAAACTTTCATTTTGAAAACAACATTGCATATGCATCACATGTTTAGGATAAATTAATTTCATACAACTTGTGTCATCTTGATTTTCATAAATCATTTACAAGTTAGTATTTTTGTACATGTGATTTGCATAACACTTCAATCAAATATTTTTATGAGCATTAAACTTTTGAATTGCTTTAAGCATAAAATAGATTGAGCTTTAATTTTAATCTTGATTGAAGTTTTCACACACACACCTCATAAGCATTCATCTTTGTAATTCTTAGTGTGTTTGTGTGAGTTGTTTTACAATTTCATATTCGCCTATTTAGAGGCAATTTTTATTGAGCTTAAATTGTAATCTCATAAGAGTGTTTTGTGAAGACACTTTCTTTGAGAAAAATCGATTGTTGTAAGGTTATTGCTTAGCCTAAGAAAAGCATTGTGTAAAGGTTATTGCTTAGCCTATAAAAGCACATTGTAAGGTTATTGCTTAGCCTAGAAAAGCATAGTTGTAAAGGTTATTGCTTAGCCTTTTGAAAAGCATAATAGTGGAAATCCGGTGGGGTGTGAGGAACACAAGCCGGTAGTGGATGTAGGCATTGAGGCCGAACCACTATAAATATTGTGTTGTGGTGCATGCTCTTGTGATGATTGTATGTATTTAGCTTCCGCATTGTGCTTGTTATCATCACTAGTGACTAGTTAGTTTATAGAAAATTAAAATTGGTCATAGTTAGTCACTATTAGTAGCTCACCCTATTCACCCCCCCCTCTAGGGTTAGGATCCCAGGACTTTCAATTGGTATCAGAGCCTCGTGCTCTATATTAGGATCAAGTGTTTGGAACTCTTGATTAGGTGTAAAAACCTAGAGTTAAAACCCTAGTGTTGTGCTTCCATGAAAATCATTAGAATGGATTCCACTATTTTAGATTGTGTAGATACTTGTGTAGATTCTTCTAGACCCCTCCTTCTTCCATCAAATGGAGATTCAAACATTGAAATTAATGAATCTAAATTTGAATTAAAAGAAGAAGAAAATGATGAAAATGAAATTGACATTGAACAAGCTTATGAAGAATTGTATACATTATCCTTAAAGCTTGATAAGAAGAATAAAAAATTAAAAGAAGAATCTAAAAGGCTAAACCAAGAATTAGTCTCTTCTAAAAATGAACTTAAAGAAAAAGATGAAGTAATAAATTGTGTAGAATCTAAGTTCATGATCTCTTTGCATAACCTATATAATGCTCAAGATGAATTAAAAGATTTAAAGATAGGTTATGACAATCTTAATAAGGAAAATTCTAAATTAAGAGATCAAAGGCAAGATAAAGACATTAACAATCTTGAATCCAAGTTAACTATCTCTAAAGAAAATTTATTTAATGCTCAAAATGAACTAAATGAGATTAAGATAAATTGTAATGAGCTTAAAAATGAAAATTTAAATCTAAGAGATACTTTAAAAAGACAAGATGAAAACATTGTCCATTTAAAATCCAAGTTGACTATTTCCAATGAAAACTTGTCTAATGCTCAAAGTAATTTAAAAACTCTAGAACTTGGATCTAATGTTGTTAATGAACTTAAATTTGAATTAAAACTTGCCCATGAAGAGCTAAACAAATTTAAGGGAATTGAACTTGAACTAACAAAAGTTAAAAATGAAAATTCAACCCTTAAAAACCAAGTCACTCAACTTGAAACCTACAAACAAAAGTATGAGTGCAAATTTACCCAAAATGAAGAAAAATTTGAAAAGTTATTTAAATTGGGTAAATCACGAAGAGATAGGACAGGTCTTGGTTTTGATAGGAATATTTCACATGACCCTAAGTTCACCAACACTTTTGTGAAAGGTGAGTCCTCATTCTCTAGCACTCACACTTTCTTGCCCATAACCAAATGTCATTATTGTGGTAATGAAGGGCATTTCAAATTTGAGTGCAAATTAAGAAGAAGCAATGTGTCTAAACCCATCTTTGAACCAAAGAAAGTAAAATCAAATTCTATGATGGTTAAGACACTAAAAAACAAGGAAGACTCCAAGAAGACTAAACAAGTTAAACCTATTAAAAAGGAGTTTCCTAAGATAGATTCTAAAAATTTTAAACAAGTTAAACCAACTCTAAAAGAATCTATCAATAAAAAGCTTCTCAACCTACCTCCCATATCTCAAATGAAAGAACTTTTGAATAAAGTTGCAAAGTTAAATTTAAAATTCAAAAGTCAAATTAAGGGAGGAGTTAAGAAGAAAAGAAAAATGAATTCATCCCCTAAGAAGAAAAGTCACCAACCTCAAAAGACTAATCACCATCCTAAGCCAAATTTAGTTAAATCTAAACATCATGGTGATAAGTCTAAATTGAAAATTTATCAAGTCAAATCTCCAATAGTTGGTAAGACTTTTAAGATAGACCTCAAAGACCAACCCTCCCAAGACCTTAGGTGGATTCCAAAAGTTATTTACTTAGTCAAACCTTAAGACCTTGGACCTCATTGACCAATCTATCCTTTATAGGTAAATCTTTTTGTTGGTCATGTTGCATTTGCATTTTGTTCTTTCTTAGTTACATTTATTAAAATGCAATGTTTATTAGTAATCAATTGATTTTGTCTTCATGTACTTATCTAGTTACATATCATGGTTTTCAAAATCATTTGATTATATTTTCAACATGTTAGATTTGCTTCTTGTTCATTTAGTTATATCTCTTGCAATTCTATACATGTTCAATTGATTATGGTTTCAAAGTTTTATTAGCTAGATCCTTCATAATCAATGATATTGTAAAATCATTTGTTTGGATGTATTAGTAAGATTTGTTTTGAAAAACAAATGATTTGAAACAATGTAGTTTTTCCATAGATTTCTAAGTTATATTTTCATATGGAAAATTATTCTTTTGCAAAACCAACTTGTATGTGTTTCAAATAAGTTATATCTTTTAAAAATGCAAGTTGAAAAAGTGTTATCTTCAAAATCATCCTCTTTATGCTCATTGTTGGATTTTGTATATTGAAATGATTGAAGATTGTATGAATTGAAAATGTTTTTCAAGCTTTGTTAGTTATATTCATTAAAACATTTTCTTTTGAGTATATTTCCTTGTGCTAATAAATATATGTTTAGAAGGAAATACTTGTTATATGCTATTTGCAACATTGCTCATTTAGTTTCATTCTTGATGTGCAAATATCATATAGTTTCTTGTGTGGTTGCATTATTAGTTACATTTGTAGAAATCATACTAGAACTCTAAAATCCATCCCTTATACTTTCTAGTCATTTTTTTTATGGATGGTTATGATGTTGATTCGTGTGTATTTTTCCTATTGATATCATTCTTTATACATGCTTCAACTTCATAGTAGTGTGCTTGATCATATGAACCTCTTTGAAATCCATTCCTTGTATTTCTTAGTTATATCTATTGTTTGATGGATGTCTTAGATGTTGAATTCATATGATCTTGACACTTTGAACATTGCATGCTTTACAAAGTTATATCATTTTAATGCAATTTATGATGCTCATCACTATGCCCATTAGTTATATCATTTAAAGTGATGAATATCCTTTTATGATGCTTGATTTTGTAATTGTCACATTCTATTAGCATCATAATTTTCATGGTTGCCTCCTCTCATTGCACTTATTGGTATATCTCATGACCACCATACTTATGTATTCATAATCTTGGTTGGTTAATGGTTGAGGTAGGCTTCATGTTTGAACTTCATTTCACTCATCTTGCACATGATAGTCATATTTGATGATTGGATGAAATGATTTCAAAAATATTCATAGCATATGATTTTCATAGTTATATTGATTGATGCTATGTTTAGTATATCCCTTGACCTTGCTCTCTATTGATAATTTGATCATATTGAGCTTATTAGTCATTTGGAATCTAATCCTTCACTTGAAGTTAACCCTCAATTGGTGAAACCATCTTCTTGCACCAAATAGTTATATTCTTGTCAAATGTTTGACTAAAGGAGAAGTATGGATTGAGGGGGAGTAAAACTTCATAGGAAGTATTAGTTTTGATCAAATTCACCTTATATTAGCTCTGATACCCTTATAAGCTTATCAACCATGCATGATAACCTGTTATATATTACATTTTTATTTCCTTTCTTAACAGGTGCTACTAAAAGGTATTTCCTTATTTCATGTGTGTAGGTTCCCCTGTTCAATTGATACCTTTGCAATTTAATGGCAAAGGGGGAGAAAGTTCTCAAGCTTAATGGCAAAAGGGGAGAAAGAATTAAGGGGGAGAAATGCTAAAGGTGGAGAGAATGCACATCTTGCCAAAGGAGAGTGCATGGTCAAAGGGGAGAAATGAGAGAAGAAAGCTTGGAGCTAAAGAAGATGCTTGGTTAAAGAAGAAAAGAAAGCTTGAAGAATGATCAAGCCCCAAGCATCAAGGAGAATGAAGGAAAAGAGCTAAAGCCCAAGCCAAGACAAAGAAAGCATCCAAAGAAGATTTCAAGCCTAGTCCAGCCAAGGAGGAGCTGAAGACTTAGTGTGAAGATTTAGTGTGAGAAAGGTTTGCCATCAAATTGCAAAGGGGGAGATTGTTAGGATTTTGTTTATTGCAATTTGATGGATGCATTAGCATTTTATTCATCTCATGAATTTTCACACATGCATTGATTTAGAAAATCTTGAAATCTTGATTTACTCATGCATTGTTTTAAATTTTGTAAATCTCTTGTTACATGGCATGTTTTGGTTTTAAACTTGGATGCATTTAATTTGAAAAAGAATTTTCATATATCAAGCAAGCCTATGGTTTTAAAACTTTCTAATCATTTTAGGCTTTTTATATTTCATGATTTTAAACCTCTTAGAATGATTTAAAATCATGTTTCCATGCTTGATTTAATGGCCCAAAAGAATCCCCTCAAGAATCACTTTAAATCTATGAGAAAAATGGGAAATCTGGTCCCAGGGTCGACCTGCAGTGTACCAGGTCGACCTGCCCATGGACCAGGTCGACCTGGCACACTGCAGGTCGACCGGGCAGAGAGCCGTTGGCTCTCCAACGGTCATATTTGTGACCGTTTGTATTCGGTCGACCGGGGATGGTATGGGGTCGACCGAAGACACGCCTATAGTCACTTTTTGACTATAAATATGAGTTCATTCCCATTGAAAAGTGGTTGAACATTTTGGAGCTCTTAAGCCTTCTTGAGGTGTTTGAAGAGAAGAAAAAGGGGATGAACTAAGAGAGACCAAGAGGGTCATTAGCAAAAGCTAAAGCTTGGATTAATGAAGTTAAATCACCAAGTAAGCCTTTGCTTTTCTTAATCATTGTTTTATGCTTTGTTAAATTATTGGTAAATGATTTTAGCATATAAACTATGATGTGTTGAATCCTCTACTTCCTTAATCTTTGATTTAAGTCATAGGATTCTTCACCCTTGATTTCAAACCAAGTTTTGTTTTAAACTTTGTAAATCATGCTTTCTTTATAGCATGATACATTAACTTGTTTGAATCATCTTTGTTGTTTTCATTCATTTGATCTTTAGTTAAACTTTCATTTTTGAAAACAACATTGCATATGCATCACATGTTTAGGATAAATTAATTTCATACAACTTGTGTCATCTTGATTTTCATAAATCATTTACAAGTTAGTATTTTTGTACATGTGATTTGCATAACACTTCAATCAAATATTTTTATGAGCATTAAACTTTTGAATTGCTTTAAGCATAAAATAGATTGAGCTTTAATTTTAATCTTGATTGAAGTTTTCACACACACACCTCATAAGCATTCATCTTTGTAATTCTTAGTGTGTTTGTGTGAGTTGTTTTACAATTTCATATTCGCCTATTTAGAGGCAATTTTTATTGAGCTTAAATTGTAATCTCATAAGAGTGTTTTGTGAAGACACTTTCTTTGAGAAAAATCGATTGTTGTAAGGTTATTGCTTAGCCTAAGAAAAGCATTGTGTAAAGGTTATTGCTTAGCCTATAAAAGCACATTGTAAGGTTATTGCTTAGCCTAGAAAAGCATAGTTGTAAAGGTTATTGCTTAGCCTTTTGAAAAGCATAATAGTGGAAATCCGGTGGGGTGTGAGGAACACAAGCCGGTAGTGGATGTAGGCATTGAGGCCGAACCACTATAAATATTGTGTTGTGGTGCATGCTCTTGTGATGATTGTATGTATTTAGCTTCCGCATTGTGCTTGTTATCATCACTAGTGACTAGTTAGTTTATAGAAAATTAAAATTGGTCATAGTTAGTCACTATTAGTAGCTCACCCTATTCACCCCCCCCTCTAGGGTTAGGATCCCAGGACTTTCAAAGTGCTCATGCCGGTTTCTGAATTTTCCTGACACGGGCCTCCGGCGGGCCGTTTTTGAGCCCAAGTGTTGGAAAATCCCATTTTTCGATCGTAATTCTCTAACCGGGAGTCCTATTTGTGAACCGTCAGTTCCTACAATTTACTCTACCCTCGAACGAAATGCTCGTGCCAGTTTCCATTTTTTTACGTGGTTGTTTCCCTTTTCGGGCCCCCGGCGGGCCGTTTTCGAGCCTAAGTGTTGGAAAATCCCATGTTTCGCTCGTAATTCTCTAACCGAGAGTCTTATTTGCGAACTGTCAGTTCCTACAAGTTACTCTTCCCTCAAGCGAAGTGCTCGTGCCGGTTTCTAATTTTTTACGGGCCGTTTCCCATTCCGGGCCCCCGTCGGGCTGTTTTCGAGCCTAAGTGTTGGAAAATCTCATTTTTCAGTCATAATTCTATAACAGGGAGTCCTATTTATGAACCGTCAGTTCCTACAACTTACACTACCCTCTACCGAAGTGCTCGTGCCGGTTTTTGATTTTTTACGTGTCCGTTTCCCATTGTGGGCCCCCGGCGGGCCATTTTCGAGCCTAAGTGTTGGAAAATCCCATTTTCGGTCGTAATTATCTAACAGGGAGTCCTATTTGTGAACCGTTAGTTCCTACAACTTACTCTACCCTCGAGCGAAATGCTCGTGCCGGTTTTCGAATTTTCACACGGCCGTTTCCCATTCCGGGCCCCCGGCGGGCCGTTTTTTAGCCTAAGTGTTGGAAAATCCCATGTTTCGCTCGTAATTCTCTAACCGGGAGTCCTATTTGCGAACCGTCAGTTCCTACAAGTTTATTTACCATCGAGCGACGTGCTTGTGCGGGTTTCTGATTTTTCCCGCGGCCGCTGTAGACACGTCATTTGGCCCCCTATGATAGCCTTAAATACCTGTCATATATAGTGATGCACCCATTTCACCCATAATTGAATGATTAATGGCATAATTTAGATTAATTAATGACGATGAAAATGCTTGTTGATAGTTTTAGACCTAGTTCAACGACTTCTAGAAATTCGTGAGAAAAAAGTCGAATCGCATTGAGATCTCGAGTCCAACTCACCTTTCACACAAGGAGCGGACCACTACACTATTCAAACATATTCCAGACCACTTAAGATGCTTAGGCTAATTGTTACAAAGATTACACCTAGCTTACCTAAATACCACCCGATTACCCTAAGTTAGGAAGCCACATCCATTGATCCAAGAGGTCCCCTTTTTTTTCGAGCCCATAATCATTAGGATAGTTGGACCCTTGGATTCTTCACTTCAAGGGCTTTCCATCCATATATAGAACTCCGAGATCCGACGGGCAGATCAAGAATCATAAAAGCATGTCCCACAACCATGGGGCGCCCCCTTGAAAAATCACCTACTATTTCTAGACCTCCGATCGCCTCGAAAGTTAGTTCATCGCGATCTACCCGCCGAGAGCTTTCCGTTGATGTGTAGATTGTCGAAATCCGGTGAACATATCAAAATCTGTGAAACCTGGGTCCCAGTGATAATGGCCCAGGTCAAATCCCACTGCGACCCACTTTTTGGGCCCCAAACTTCTGACCGGAGTCTGACCCAGACTTGGACCCCACATCCAAGTCCAATTTGGCCCGATCAAGCTGACCCATCGAGCCCAAATCCAACATCACCAAACTTATGACCAATCCAACCCAGGTCAACCTGACCCAATCTAACCCAAGCCCATCAACCTGACCCGGGCTGCATGGCCCATCGCTGGATAAGGGATGCAGAGTCCACGAGATCTGGACTCTCCCATCCTCCTGATATCTCTCTCTCCCTCTCAATCTCAAACGAAAGTCCCAGATCCCGATCTCTCTCTAATTCTCTCCCTTAAAAACCTCTCCCCGATCTCTATCTTTTTACATGCGCAGATCTCATCTCCAAATCCATCATCTTCATCTCTACTCCCCTGCGCAGATCCCAGGACTCCATCCCTCACGACCCATCATCATCTCCCTCACGACCCATCATCATCTCCCTCACAGCCTTCTGCGTCCACCATCTCAACCAACATTCTCCACCAGCCATCCATCATCTCCACGCCTCTCGACCATTCCTCTCTCACGCCAGCCAACTCTCTCACCCCATCTCTCCCTTTCGATCTCCCCATCAAAACCCTCGCTGCCATCATCATAACCGGCCTCTTTCCTAGCCCCTCCTCTGCGCAAAAGATCATCTTCACCCAGCTCATCATCTCAGGCCCATCCTCTTGCTGTGCAAAACCTCACCTCCATCGACCCATCTCCCAGACGCTCAGCAGAACCCTCTCCATCTCATCTCCCCTCACTCCACCTCCATCATCTCTCGATCCATCTCTAAGCCCACACGGACCTCTCAATCCTCCCATCATCTTCATCTCTGTCGTTCTCCATCACCACCCTGTGCAGATCCACCCTTCCTATCACCATCATCCTCTCATCTTCTCCATCTCCCAACACAACTCTCCATCTCATCTCTCCCTGCGCACTCCCAACCACCGTGGAAGCCCATCCTCACCACCTTCACCATCTCTCTCGCCCAAAGCCATCCCTACTCCTCCTCATCTCTGCACCTCCATTTCACGCAGCACAAGCCATCTCCGGAAACAACCATCTCCACCCGAAGGCAGCGCCAGCTTGCAGCCATCGCCCTCTCCATCTTCCTCGTGTGGATTGCGTATCCTCCTGCAGCCGGACTCCGGAACCAGGTAGGTGCTTCCTCTCCTCGCATCAACTGCATCTGCATCATCTTCCTTCTCATTCTTCTTCTTCTTCTTTCTCTCCTTCTCTTTTTCTTCCTCCCTCACAGCACTTGCACGCTCCACTTTCTTCTACTCTCCTTTTCTTTTCTCTTTCTTTCTCTCCTTTCTCCTTTCTCCTTTCCTTTTTTTACCTACACTGTGCACCCACTTGCACACCCATATCACCATTCACACACGCAACGCCCCACCTGTAATACCCTGCGCTGCATCACTCCATCTCCCTGCATTATTACTCACTACACCTTCCCTTGTAACACACTGCAGCACCTTGCACCCACCTGCACACACCACGCTCACCCTACACACAGCCCTTGCCCGCCTGCATCACGCCCCACCTGCATCACACCCCACTGCTGCACACAACATCTCCCTGCACCTTCTCTTTCTTCTTCCTTGCCAGCACCACTGCGTCACTGCCCATCTCACACTTCCACACACCCGGATACACCCGGACGGACTGACTCGCTTTCACAAGCCCGTTTCAGAACCCACTTTTCTAAACCGAACCCATGCATGCCTATTTTCTTTTCTTGCATTGAATTTAGGTCAATGTTTATTTATTTGTTATTATCTCTTTTTATGATATCCCATGCATCTAATATGATATGCTCATGCATCTAGGTAAATTTTCCATTTTATTGTTTATTCCAATTTGCTCAAACATGCTCATGCATTAAAATATTATGCCCAGTCATTATAACCATGTTGCATCTTATGTCTCTGTTTCCTTCTCTTTATAAAAGTTAGGACCGCGTTTTACTTATTAGTTCATCTTGTTTTCTTTATAAAAATTAGAACTGCATAATTCATTAAAAAAAAAAACCAAAAAGAATAAAAACAGAAAAGAACCAAAAAATAGAATTCCAAGTATTAGATTAATTAAAACAATTAAGTTAGGTTTAATAATTAATTTCCTTCTCCTCCTCTCCCCTCATTAGGATTACGGAATCTAATTAAAAATTCTAAATCGGTTATGTTTATTGATGAATAAAAAATAGCAATTTATCTCCTTCTCCTCATTCCCTTTCATTAGGATTAGAAAAATTAGTTTAGGAGATTTTAGGATTTATAAATAAAACCAAAAAAAAATAAAAAAAATAAACCCCAAAATACCAAAAACAAAATAAAAAAATATTAAAAATCTAAAAATAATAAAGTTAGAAATCAAATAGTGGTTTAGGTTGACCAGGTCAGACCCCAGACCCAGATCTAGGTCTCCTCACAGCCAGGTTACATTACCTTTAGTTTCTCATTTTAATAAGTTAGGTCCCATCACTCTTCCTGTTCAGTTAGGTCTAAGACATTAGGTTAGGTTAATCCGGTGATCAGTAATAAAGCATTAATTACGTAAATCAAAGTAAATCCCCTAGTTAGGCCCTTCTAGCCCCATATCAAAAATCCATAAAAACTATAAAACCAACAAAATAAACCCAAAAAGATTTTTTCCTTTATTTTTTCCTCCACCTCAGGTGCCAGATATTTAATTGAACTTAATGATTAAAGGAAATGAAGAACTGACTTCTAAAATTGAATAAACGAGATGAGATGAGTGATTTCAACACACTTTTTATTTCGGCCCATCGGCCACCCTTAAACAATCACGGCCCATTGGTCACCCTAAAACAAACACTGGGCCACCTCCAATCAATTACGGCCCATCGACCTTTCATTTTTTTATCACTCGTGCATCGCACACGAAAAACACAGAAATCACAAGTCAAAGTCTCATTTGCATCATCATTTTGGTTTGAAAAGTCAGCCTATAAACCTTATTTTGCCAAGGGATCTGAAGGGGGTACCCGGGAACGGGGCCAATCCTCTTCTTAAATATTTGGCACCTCCCCCATTTATTTTCTTTATTTTACTTACTTCATTTTACTTTGATTTATTATGATTATGTTGTGAGAATTAACCTTTATTTGGACTTTAACTCATGACCCTGAATTGACCCTATATTAAAGAGACCCAAAGAGACCCAGATTAATGTGACAAGACAACCGTCGTGTGTTGCCGGTAGCACATTAGATGAGAGGAAGAACCCACCCACTTATTTTCTCCCCACATTTCTTCGGCTTTCGTCGAAGAACGGTATTACGGCCGTATCCGTAGCTGGCGATCGTGATCCATTGATTTTGAGGGTAGTCGGAATCCTCAATTTCGATGTAAAATTTAAATAGCATATATAGACGAAAAGAGATTTCCCCACGCAAAATTCCCCTTTCTTTCCTTTTGGGGGGGTCGAAATTCACATCCGACAGCCTGGCGATCGTGATTGGACCCCTTTTGTTTTCCTGTCACTTATTTAGCTCTTTCCGGGATTTTATTCTAGGACACGAACATCCAATCAAGGATCGGATGCCGTGTCCCATTCAGTTTAGGGTTGTTATGAGTCTAGTCCGAAAATTAAAACCTAAGGTCCAATTGGACCGCCCACTAAGCCTTCTCTAATTATAACATAAGAAATAAACCATCATTAAAACTTTCCCTTTCATCACTAAAATAAAATTCCAAAAAAAAAAAAAGAAAACTCTCTCCCCTTCCCTTCCTTCTATTTTGAACCAAAAAAAAAAAATTATTTCTCTTGGTGCTACATGATATTGTTTGATAATTGCTTTGGAAATCGAATATAAGATGGCCTATCAAAATCCACATCGAACAATTGCATCCCAAAGACCATACATGCTCAACTCAAATTACCAATCTCACACGAACAACATGACTCAAGATTTTGAAAACTTAAATAACTCATACACGAATATAAACCAACACTACCACAACGAAACACAAAACTATCGATACCTTTCCAACCAAACTGTAACGACTCAAACCTCTTCCCTCAGATCTATGCAACACTTTTATACAAACAAAGACTTAAACAATCATGCCTCTTATGAACACACAAGACCAAACCATGGCTTGATCCATCATCCCCAATCATATCAAACTACTTCCCAACCGACTCAACAATATTACGCTCAATGTAATCAAAACACAATGCACACAAATATAAACAATCAAAATATTAATCATGACATAAATCAGAATTTACAACTTAATGATCAACGAATCTACATCCAAAACACACAGTATATAACGACAAACCAAATTTCAATCCATCCCGATCAAACCTACCAATCCAACCAATCCATCCCATCCAATCAAACTCATTCGCCCATTCAAACCTACCAATCCATCCAAACCATCCCATCCAATCAAATTCCTTCACCAATTGAAACCATCCAATCTCATCAATTCAATCAACTTATCCAACCATCCATAACTATGCATCCTTATCCGACCTATTAACCATTCCAATCCACGCCATCCAATGAAAGCCATCATCCCACCCAACCCTCACCATTCAACCAAAAAACACCACCTGCCATAATCGTTGACCAATTCCAGCCACGCCCAACCATACCATCTAACTCAATCCATCCACCAATCCAATCTCCAACTATCATATATCAACAATCCACCCATGCTCCGACCGACCAACTTAGTCAAACTCCAAATCAAAACCAAGACAAAAATTCACCCACAAATGCTAGAACCCAAAATCCATTTTTTTCACGCAAAACCAAAGTATCTCGAAAATAGATCCAAGAAGAGTTTGCTACACTTTTATGCAAACAAAGACTTAAACAATCATGTGTCTTACGAACACACAAGACCAAACCATGGCTTGATCCATCATCCCCAATCATATCAAACTACTTCCCAACCGACTCAACAATATTACGCTCAATGTAATCAAAACACAATGCACACAAATATAAACAATCAAAATATTAATCATGACATAAATCAGAATTTACAACTTAATGATCAACGAATCTACATCCAAAACACACAGTATATAACGACAAACCAAATTTCAATCCATCCCGATCAAACCTACCAATCCAACCAATCCATCCCATCCAATCAAACTCATTCGCCCATTCAAACCTACCAGTCCATCCAAACCATCCCATCCAATCAAATTCCTTCACCAATTGAAACCATCCAATCTCATCAATTCAATCAACTTATCCAACCATCCATAACTATGCATCCTTATCCGACCTATTAACCATTCCAATCCACGCCATCCAATGAAAGCCATCATCCCACCCAACCCTCACCATTCAACCAAAAAACACCACCTGCCATAATCGTTGACCAATTCCAGCCACGCCCAACCATACCATCTAACTCAATCCATCCACCAATCCAATCTCCGACTATCATATATCAACAATCCACCCATGCTCCGACCGACCAACTTAGTCAAACTCCAAATCAAAACCAAGACAAAAATTCACCCACAAATGCTAGAACCCAAAATCCATTTTTTTCACGCAAAACCAAAGTATCTCGAAAATAGATCCAAGAAGAGTTTGCTAAAATGGTGGACATAAGTGAGCTAGAGTTGCCCAAGCTCGACTGGTTTAGGAGCATCACTCTGAAAAATGATCCATATGCAAACACAGGGAAGCCCCTAGAAGAACAATTGATAGGTGGTGAATACCTAGAATGGGAACTTAGATTAATCTTAGAAACTCTAAGGAGACTTATGACCGAAAAGATCAAGATCCCAACATTATGGAAAGGCTATGAGGTAGAAGTGTAAGATCCCGACCCCCAATCCCTCTGTTTAGTATTGTTTTGATCGTGGTTTAGCTTTTTAAGTGAGATTTGAGTTGGTTTGACTTTGTCATTGAGTTTGACTAGATTTTTCATAGCCTTGGAGATTTTAAAGACCGTTGACTTCAGTTTGACCCGGTCTTTGTAAAATGTATTTTTGTGAGAAATTATTCTTACTTTGGAAAAATTACAAATTTTGCTCCTTTTGACTCATTTTATTGAGTTTAACAACTTTCATGTTTTGACTATTTTGATTTGATGCTCTGAAATCGCGTTTTTCGAGAAAAATGGGCAAAAATGACATTTTCACTAAATCTGTCCATAAATTTCGAAAATTTCAGAATTTGGGGAAAATATACTTTTTGGAAAGTAGAGATTTCGCTGATCGTTTTTGTCTTCTTCGTCGTTTTCATCCGGGAACCCGCACGTGGTAGTTTCAGCCTTTGTAATATTGGGGCCCATGGGACCCATCTCATTCAACTCTTTAAAGGGCAAATGGGTTTCTTCCCCATTCATTTTTCCTGCAACGATTCCAGCAAGGGCTGGAATCATTCTTCTTCATTTCCAGCCACTCTCTCTCCTCTTATATCTCTTCTTCTTGGATGCTAAATGGGGATTTGATCTCCAAGCTTTCTTCCCCACCTTCCAAGCTTTCCAAGGATGTATTTTTCAAGAGATTTGAGCTAGAGCAGATTCCTCTTTCAAGCTTTTCTTCTTTGTTTGAGCTACTAAAGGTTAGCAATGGTTTTCCTTTCATGAGATCTTGGTTTTTCAAACCCTTTGGAGTATTTTTCTCATTTATTTAAAGATTTTCTTCGAGATTTGCAATGGATTGATTTTGTAGGGTTTCATCTTAAGCTATTTTGGGGGGTTTTGTGATTTTGGAGCTTGGGGCTATAAGAGGACCATCATAGAGTGTTTTGCATCTCCTCTTGACCCAAGGCAAGTTAATATTTCAGTCAATATGTGATTTGTTCAATGTGAATGATTTTTGAATCTTCATTTTATGTTATTTTCCCTTTTCAATACATGGATTTAATCTTGGTGTATATGAGCAATGTTTTATGTTTATTAACCTCGAAGTTATTGTCTCCAACCATTTGATATTCATTCGGAAATATGTCTCCTTGAATAAATTTTATATATCTCAATGTTAGTGCCTTTGTTGGATAAAAATGTCATGTTCATATTAATCTTTGTTGTGAATAGAATGGTTGGATGAAGATGTTTTGAGGCTAAGAAATGTTGAAAATGTGTGAAAGAAGTTGGAATTGATAGAGGAAGAAGGAAGGAAAAAGAACCCCATCACGAGCCAGGAGAAATGCAGAATTCTGCACTGAGCAGAGCCCAACCAGAAGGTGGGCCGCTCGAGCGAGCCCATGGTCCGCTTGAGCAGACCAGGTTCTGGGAGGGGTCCGCTCGAGTGAGCCCTGGGCCGCCGGAGCGGACCTGGGCCCAGTCCAGGGCCCTTTTTAGGCTTGATTCGTGGGCTATTTTCAGCCCATTCGCTTGGGTCGTTTCCCATTTATTTCAGGGCCTTTTTCCATCCCATCTCCCTCCATTTGTTGAGGCCCATTTAGCCTCTAATGATGTATGGAAGCCCATGAAAGTTTGGAATTATGTGTGATACTTGGAATTTGCGAAATGGGAATGGGATTAATGAGAGAATGAGCGTATGTGAAGTTACCCGGGAATCTTTCAAGTCTCAATACGCACTTTATCATTTAAATGTTGTGGATTTTCATTAGCATCAAACATACTCTTTATTAATCAATGTTTAAAGGTTAAATGTGTATTGAGATGGTTCCTTGGTAAGTCATTAAGTCATTCTCTACTGTCCATTCCATTTCAAGTCAGAGAAGGTATATGTATTTGTATTCTTCGGTGATCTAATTTGAATAACATCGGTGATTTATTATAAAATCATGTGGTTTTCCATGTTCGAAAGGATTAATCGCATGGTTTTATACAAATTACTTTGATGTGTATTCGAGTGGTTTACCCTGGAAATTCGTATGTTTTCTCCGAATCGATTGGAAGGAGATTGGAGTGTTCGTCACATTCGGGATTTCATCGATAAGGTTAGTATTTTGAAAATAAAACCTCGGGCAAAATGGGGCCAGAGCTTTGTAGTGCGAGCTCATGAGCCAAAGAGACTATTATTTCAAAAATAAAAACCTCGAGGCAAGATGGGGCCTGAGCTTTGTAGTGTGTGCCCATGAGCCAAAGGGATTATTATTATGCTTTGATTTGTATTGGCTCGAGTTTTGAAAACTAAAGGCACCACTAGGCTTAGGTCACCTTGTCGGGCTGATCACCCGGCTTGGGATCTTTAATTTGTCCGCCAGCTGCAGTTTGGATTCTGTCTATACCGACCATGGCAACAGTTTTTATCTGCCGGTCCCACGTGTAGTGGCTACGGTTCTGATTCTGTTTCCGGTCCCACGTGTAGTGGCTACGGTTCTGTCTGCTCTTGTTACTTCGGTAGTAGGAGAATATAGCTATGTGTGGTTGCCAACATTTTATCTGTTTATCATTTTGTTTTATGATTCTTATTTGTTTATACTCATTATATTCTTGGAATTTGTTAATATTTATGATATCGATCTTTTATCGTATTGTCTCTATTATTCAGGATTTAAATGTATTTCCAATTATGAAATGTTTTATGTAGGCTGCTATCTTTTCGAGATATTTATACTTCAGAGACTGTTCATTTATTTGCTTTGATATTTATATTCGGTCTTTCAATCGTTTTATCATGATTTATTGCTATTATTGTTTAGACTCTTTAAATGGATTTACAATGATTCCATAAGGTTTTATAAATGCCCATGTTACATATTACTTGTTTATTTGCTTGCCAGACCGTCGTGTCTGACCCTGTTTGTTTGGTGCCAGTTTCCTCTCATTCTATTTTAGGTGTTTGATCGAAGGAGGCGGTGGAGCCGCCGGTCTGACGTGAGAGGCTGCCCATTGATATCATCTAGATGTCAAGTTTGGCACCGGAGTTTGTATCTAAATATTGGGGGTAGTATTTCTGTTTAGTTGGATATTTTTGTATGGCTTTGTTAGCCTTTTTCTTGGGTTTGTAATTAAAACATTTGTTATTTGTAATTGAATATGTGGGCAATTAAATAGTCTTGTTACTACCAGCTCAGTGTTCTATGATTTGCAATTTGTGCCAGTCTGCTTATTTGATGGCTTTATGATATTAGTTGAGTGCGACACAGAATCCGATGGCCACGGACTCCGGGTCGCAACGCCATAATAAGCTTCCGCGAAAATATATTCTGATCATGATGGAATTTTATCATCCTCATTCACACGGATCTTGGGAAATATAACAAAAGTTTCAAATTTATTAAAAAAATTTCGCATCCCGAGATCGGATCACTGCAGGGCCCGGTTTCGGGGTGTGACAGAATGGTATCAAAGCTGGTTAGTTTCTAGTAAATAAAATACTCTAGAGACATTAAGACGTGTGGTGAGGATTCGTTAGATTGTGTCGATTTGTTTTCTCGTGCCCTTGTTTCCTTGGATTTGAGTCTGTTTTTCTTTCAGTTCGGGAGACTTTGCTTTTCTTTTCTTTTAGTTCTTGTTGTTAGGAGATTTGGATGACCAAATTTCCTCCTTAGTGGTGGAGAATTTAAAGTCTCCGTACTCTTGTTCAGTGTCTTTTGTCTGTGCTTGTGTCGGAGACTGAGAACCTTGTGGACTTAGTATGTTGTTTTCGGAGAACATCAGCAGACTTTCAGCCTTCAGCATCTCCATTGTGGTTAATGAGAGAAGACATGTGCATTTGCCCGCCAAAGTAGGACTTGAGCATTATTTGAAGATCCCCTCTCATCTAATTGAAGATCATCATGCAGCGTACCAAGTTAAGTAAATGTGGATTTTGGGTGGACTCAGACCATCTTTCCAAGATGAAGGACTGCAAAAAAAAGGCATATTAGCTGTCGATTTTATGAAGGGAGAAGTGATTCTTAGTTAGTAAGGTTAGAAGTTGGCGCCAGAGATTCAGGGATTTTCCGGATTCAATGAGCCTTGTCATAGTTTTGGCTGAGAACTTCTGTAACTTGCAGCTTAGCCAGTGTAGTTGATTCAGCAGGGATACCAAGTGGATGGTTAGTTGTGGTCAAGATAATTTTTGGCAGCAGAGGAAACCTTGGGAATTTTACCGACTTACAGGATAATGGATTGGACAACGTGTAGATGCAAATGAATCAACTGATTGGGATGTATGCTAATGGATTTATGTTTCTTCTTTAAGGCTTATTTTTTTTTGAAATAAACAATGTCATTATACGATTTTCATAAGTCACATGATTTTGTTTTCATAAGGTTTTGTGTTTCGGATTTTTGTTTAATCTTCTTAAGATATGTTTTACAATGATCTTGAAATTTTGCTCTCGTTTAAGTTTTCTTAAATGTTGACATCTACATTTCGAAACCTTAGTGATTTCAAAATTTGTATATGTTTGGTTGGAAATGGATGGATGTTTTTAATGATGGAATGTAGAGACTAGTGGATAAATTGGTATTTAAAAGCATGTTACTCAAAATCGTGTTTCTTTTTTTAAAGAACAATGTGAAATTTCTATTTCATTGATTCATTTTCTTTGGCTATGCAAAATGAATTTCCTAAGGGTTTTGTGTTTAGATTATATGCAGATTTCCTACATTTGTTTTAACGCTCAGCTTTGTTTAGATTTCCGCAAGATTTTTATGAACAAATGAGTTCAGATTTCAACAAGATTTAGTGTTTAGCTAACGCTCAGATTTTTACAGATTTTCGCAAAGTTTAATGTATGGTCATACTACATGAATTTGATTTATTTTTGAAATCTTGATTTGGAATTGACAAGTGTTTCAATGATTTGTTGGGTTATGAAGATATGAATTTCAAAATGAATAATGTTATTTCATACTTAGACATTGATACACTTTATTTATTTAAGCTTTATTTGATAATTTGGAAGTTTAGTTTCTACCATGTTTTAAAATGATGAAATTCAACTAAGTAATTATTTTAGTCATTATTTTTAAAATCTTAAGATTTGTTTCGTATTGAATGGAATGAGTTGTAATGGCTTATGATTGGAGTTTGGAAGTGTAAGAATTGAAGGGTTGATGGATGTCAGGGGGTGTACTGGTTCAGTTGGAACAAAGTTAGATCTATGAGAGAGTAAACATTATTCAAGACTTGGATTGAAAGTTTCAACTTATCAGGGAATGATGTCAGCTTGGCAGGTTTATTTTGTTGATGACACAGTATCAAGCAGAAGATCAAGAACAACAAGTAGATAGAATCAGATGTGGGCAAGAATTCTGAGTACAGCACAGAAAGATTTGGAATATGGAGTTGTGAACATAGATTGGAATTCCAAGGTCGGCTTTACATGTCAAGGGTAGAAGACTTGAAGAGTGAAATCTGAAGAGGCGAGCCATGCGAAGTTTCGACACAGAACAACTCAATAGGTTATGGCAGTTTGACATCTGGTTTATGGTAGTGTGACATCTGGGTTGTAGCAGACCAAGTCAGTGACAGGAGACCTATAGAATTTGGAGTTGTGATTTCAGAACGAAGAAGGATTGACGATATACTTGGAGGCCAGAAGCTGATGATGCATTCGAGAAACATAGCTAGAGCAAACATATGGAATTCCAGAATTTTTCGGGATGAAGATTTTTCAGTAAAGGCATGTTTACGATCACATCTTCCTACAAGCATCAGGAGTACCGTGTGCAGTTTTGTAGGACTTAAGGCACAGAATTCCAAGCTGATAGAAAGAGACGGAACTTGCAGTTTCTTGGGCCGACAGTGACTGACGAGGTAAGTAAAAGAAATGAACCCGTGCGAGAACGACAGTTGACACCAAGGATGATTAGAACAATTGTTGAACTCTAGTTTGGTTAGAGAAGTATGTTTTCGAGCAGATATGTGGAACAGTGTGAAGCTTTCGACCGAATCAAAATGTTGTTTGCAGGCGCATCTCAATGTCAGGTTTGATCAGAGGGTATCTCAGTTGCCGAGGTTTAGCATAGGGTGTCAGTGTTTTCTTTTGTCTTTTGGGTTTTTGATTTTGATTTGGTTTAGACCATTTGGAGGACCAAATGGGTTCTAAGGGTGGGGAGGATGTAAGATCCCGACCCCCAATCCCTCTGTTTAGTATTGTTTTGATCATGGTTTAGCTTTTTAATCGAGATTTGAGTTGGTTAGATTTTTTCTTTGAGTTTGACTAGATTTTTCATAGCCTTGGAGATTTTAAAGACCGTTGACTTTAGTTTGACCCGGTCTTTCTAAAATACATTTTGGTGAGAAATTATTCTTACTTTGGAAAAATTACAAATTTTGCTCCTTTTGACTCATTTTATTGAGTTTAACAACTTTCATGTTTTGACTATTTTGATTTGATGCTCTGAATCGCGTTTTTTCGAGAAAAATGGGCAAAAATGACATTTTCACTAAATCTGTCCATAAATTTCGAAAGTTTCAAAATTTGGGGAAAATATACTTTTTGGAAAGTAGAATTTTCACTGATCGTTTTTGTCTTCTTCGTCGTTTTCATCCGGGACCCGCACGTGGTAGTTTCAGCCTTTGTAATATTGGGGCCCATGGGACCCATCTCATTCAACTCTTTAAAGGGCAAATGGGTTTCTTCCCCATTTATTTTTCCTGCAACAATTCCAGCAAGGGCTGGAATCATTCTTCTTCATTTCTAGCCACTCTCTCTCCTCTTGTATCTCTTCTTCTTGGATGCTAAATGGGGATTTGATCTCCAAGCTTTATTCCCCACCTTCCAAGCTTTCCAAGGATGTATTTTTCAAGAGATTTGAGCTAGAGAAGATTCCTCTTTCAAGCTTTTCTTCTTTGTTTGAGCTACCAAAGGTTAGCAATGGTTTTCCTTTCATGAGATCTTGGTTTTTCAAACCCTTTGGAGTATTTTTCTCATTTATTTAAAGATTTTCTTCGAGATTTGCAATGGATTGATTTTCTAGGGTTTCTTCTTAAGCTATTTCGGGGGTTTTGTGATTTTGGAGCTTGGGGCTATAAGAGGACCATCATAGAGTGTTTTGCATCTCCTTTTGACCCAAGGCAAGTTAATATTTCAGTCAATATGTGATTTGTTCAATGTGAATGATTTTTGAATCTTCATTTTATGTTATTTTCCCTTTTCAATACATGGATTTAATCTTGGTGTATCTGAGCAATGTTTTATGTTTATTAACCTCCAAGTTATTGTCTCCAACCATTTGATATTCATTCGGAAATATGTCTCCTTGAATCAATTTTATATATCTCAATGTTAGTGCCTTTGTTGGATAAAAATGTCATGTTCATATTAATCTTTGTTGTGAATAGAATGGTTGGATGAAGATGTTTTGAGGCTAAGAAATGTTGAAAATGTGTGAAAGAAGTTGGAATTGATAGAGGAAGAAGGAAGGAAAAAGAACCCCATCACCAGCAAGGAGAAATGCAGAATTCTGCACTGAGCCGAGCCCAACCAGAAGCTGGGCCGCTCGAGCGAGCCCATGGTCCGCTCGAGCGGACCAGGTTCTGGGAGGGGTCCGCTCGAGCGAGCCCTGGGCCGCTCGAGCGGACCTGGGCCCAGTCCAGGGCCCTTTTTAGGCTTGATTCGTGGGCTGTTTTCAGCCCATTCGCTTGGGTCGTTTCCCATTTATTTCAGGGCCTTTTTCCATCCCATCTCCCTCCATTTGTTGAGGCCCATTTAGCCTCTAATGATGTATGGAAGCCCATGAAAGTTTGGAATTATGTGTGATACTTGGAATTTGCGAAATGGGAGTGGGACCAATGAGAGAATGAGCGTATGTGAAGTTACCCGGGAATCTTTCAAGTCTCAATACGCACTTTATCATTTAAATGTTGTGGATTTTCATTGGCATCAAATATACTCTTTATTAATCAATGTTTAAAGGTTAAATGTGTAATGAGATGGTTGCTTGGTAAGTCATTAAGTCATTCTCTACTATCCATTCCATTTCAAGTCAGAGAAGGTATATGTATTTGTATTCTTCGGTGAACTAATTTGAATAACATCGGTGATTTGTTATAAAATCATGTGGTTTTCCATGTTCGAAAGGATTGATCGCATGGTTTTATACAAATTACTTTGATGTGTATTCGAGTGGTTTGCCCTGGAAATTAATATGTTTTCTCCGAATCGATTTGGAAGGAGATTGGAGTGTTCGTCACATTCGGGATTTCATCGATAAGATTAGTAATTTGAAAATAAAACCTCGAGGCAAAATGGGGCTAGAGCTTTGTAGTGCGAGCTCATGATCCAAAGAGACTATTATTTCAAAAATAAAAACCTCGAGGCAAGATGGGGCCTGAGCTTTGTAGTGTGAGCCCATGAGCCAAAGGGATTATTATTATGGTTTGATTTGTATTGGCTCGAGTTTTGAAAACTAAAGGCACCAGTAGGCTTAGGTCACCTAGTCAGGCTGATCACCCAGCTTGGGATCTTTAATTTGTCCGCCAGCTGCAGTTTGGATTCTGTCTGTACCGACCATGGCAACGGTTTTTATCTGCCGGTCCCACGTGTAGTGGCTACGGTTCTAATTCTGTTTCCGGTCCCACGTGTAGTGGCTACGGTTCTATCTGCTCTTGTTACTTCGGTAGTAGGAGAATAAAGCTATGTGTGGTTGCCAACGTTTTATCTGTTTATCATTTTGTTTTATGATTCTTATTTGTTTATACTCATTATATTCTTGGAATTTGTTAATATTTATGATATCGATCTTTTATCGTATTGTCTCTATTATTCAGGATTTTAAATGTATTTCCAATTATGAAATGTTTTATGTAGGCTGTTATCTTTTCGAGATATTTATACTTCAGAGACTGTTCATTTATTTGCTTTGATATTTATATTCGGTCTTTCAATCGTTTTATCATGATTTATTGCTATTATTGTTTTAGACTCTTTAAATGGATTTAGAATGATTCCATAAGGTTTTATAAATGCCCATGTTACATATTACTTGTTTATTTGCTTGCCAGACCGTCGTGTCTGACCCTGTTTGTTTGGTGCCAGTTTCCTCTCATTCTGTTTTTAGGTGTTTGATCGAAGGAGGCGGTGGAGCCGTCGGTCTGACGCGAGAGGCTGCCCATTGATATCATCTAGATGTCAAGTTTGGCACCGGAGTTCGTATCTAAATATTGGGGGTAGTAATTCTGTTTAGTTGGATATTTTTGTATGGCTTTGTTAGCCTTTTTCTTGGGTTTGTAATTAAAACATTTGTTATTTGTAATTTGAATATGTGGGAAATTAAATAGTCCTGTGACTACCAGCTCACTGTTCTATGATTTGCAATTTGTGCCAGTCTGCTTATTTGATGGCTTTATGATATTAGTTGAGTGCGACACGGAATCCGATGGCCAGGGACTCCGGGTCGCAACGCCAAAATAAGCTTCCGCGAAAATATATTCGGATCATGATGCAATTTTATCATCCTCATTCACGCGGATCTTGGGAAATATAACAAAAGTTTCAAATTTATTCCAAAATTTCGCATTCCGAGATCGTATCACTGCAGGGCCCGGTTTCGGGGTGTGACCGAATGGTATCAGAGCTGGTTAGTTTCTAGGAAATAAAATACTCTAGAGACATTAGACGTGTGGTGAGGATTCGTTAGATTGTGTCGATTTGTTTTCTCGTGTCTTTGTTTCTTTGAATTTGAGTCTGTTTTTCTTTCAGTTCGGGAGACTTTGCTTTTCTTTTCTTTTAGTTCTTGTTGTTATGAGATTTGGATGACCAAATTTCCTCCTTAGTGGTGGAGAATTTAAAGTCTCCGTACTCTTGTTCAGTGTCTTTTATCTGTGCTTGTGTCGGAGACTGAGAACCTTGTGGACTTAGTATGTTGTTTTCGGAGAACATCAGCAGACTTTCAGCCTTCAGCATCTCCATTGTGGTTAATGAGAGAAGAAATGTGCATTTGCCCGCCAAAGTAGGACTTGAGCATTATTTGAAGATCCCCTCTCAACTAATTGACGATCATCATGCAGCGTACCAAGTTAAGTAAATGTGGATTTTGGGTGGACTCAGACCATCTTTCCAAGATGAAGGACTACAAAAAAAAGGCATATTAGTGTCGATTTTATGAAGGGAGAAGTGATTCTTAGTTAGTAAGGTTAGAAGTTGGCGCCAGAGATTCAGGGATTTTCCGGATTCAATGAGCCTTGTCATAGTTTTGGCTGAGAACTTCTGTAACTTGCAGCTTAGTCAGTGTAGTTGATTCAGCAGGGATACCAAGTGGATGGTTAGTTGTCGTCAAGATAATTTTTGGCAGCAGAGGAAACCTTGGGAATTTTACCGACTTACAGGATAATGGATTGGACAACGTGTAGATGCAAATGAATCAACTGATTGGGATGTATGCTAATGGATTTATGTTTCTTCTTTAAGGCTTATTTTTTTTAAATAAACTATGTCATTATACTATTTTCATAAGTCACATGATTTTGTTTTCATAAGGTTTTGTGTTTCGGATTTTTGTTTAATTTTCTTAAGATATTATTTTACAACGATCTTGAAATTTTGCTCTCGTTTTAGTTTTCTTAAATGTTGACATCTACATCTCAAAACCCTAACGATTTCAAAATTTTGTATATGTTTGGTTTGAAATGGATGGATGTTTTTAATGATGGAATGTAGAGACTAGTGGATAAATTGGTATTTAAAAGCATGTAACTCAAAATCATGTTTCTTTTTCAAAGAACAATGTGAAATTTCTATTTCATCGATTCATTTTCTTTGGCTATGCAAAATGAATTTCCTAAGGGTTTTGTGTTTAGATTATATGCAGATTTCCTACATTTTTTTTAACGCTCAGCTTTCTTTAGATTTCCGCAAGATTTTTATGGACAAATGAGTTCAGATTTCTACAAGATTTAGTGTTTAACTAACACTCAGATTTTTACAGATTTTCGCAAAGTTTAATGTATGGTCATACTACATGAATTTGATTTATTTTTGAAATCTTGATTTGGAATTGACTAGTGTTTCAATGATTTGTTGGGTTATGAAGATATGAATTTCAAAATGAATAATGTTATTTCATACTCAGACTTTGATACACTTTATTTATTTAAGCTTTATTTGATAATTTGGAAGTTTAGTTTCTACCATGTTTTAAAATGATGAAATTCAACTAAGTAATTATTTTAGTCATTATTTTTAAAATCTTAAGATTTGTTTCGTATTGAATGGAATGAGTTGTAATGGCTTATGATTGGAGTTTGGAAGTGTAAGAATTGAAGGGTTGATGGATGTCAGGGGGTGTACTGGTTCAGTTGGAAACAAAGTTAGATCTATGAGAGTGTAAACATTATTCAAGACTTGGATTGAAAGTTTCAACTTATCAGGGAATGATGTCAGCTTGGCAGGTTTATTTTGTTGATGACACAGTATCAAGCAGAAGATCAAGAACAACAAGTAGATAGAATCAGATGTGGGCAAGAATTCTGAGTACAGCACAGAAAGATTTGGAATATGGAGTTGTGAACATAGATTGGAATTCCAAGGTCGGCTTTACATGTCAAGGGTAGAAGACTTGAAGAGTTAAATCTGAAGAGGCGAGCGATGCGAAGTTTTGACACAGAACAACTCAACAGGTTATGGCAGTTTGACATCTGGTTTATGGTAGTGTGACATCTGGGTTGTCGCAGACCAAGTCAGTGACAGGAGACCTATAGAATTTGGAGTTATGATTTTAAAACGAAGAAGGATTGACGATATACTTGGAGGCCAGAAGCTGATGATGCGTTCGAGAAACATAGCTAGAGCAAACATATGGAATTCCATAATTTTTCGGGATGAAGATTTTTCAGTAAAGGCATGTCTATGATCACATCTTCGTACAAGCGTCAAGAGTACCGTGTGCGGTTTTGTAGGACTTAAGGCACAGAATTCCAAGCTGATAGAAAGAGACAGAACTTGCAGTTTCTTGGGCCGACAGTGACTGACGAGGTAAGTAAAAGAAAAGATCCCGTGTGAGAATGACAGATGACACCAAGGATGATTAGAAGAATTGTTGAACTCTAGTTTGGTCAGAGAAGTATGTTTTCGAGCAGATATGTGGAACAGTGTGAAGCCTTCGACCGAATCAAAATATTGTTTCCAGGCGCATCTCACGTCAGGTTTGAACGGAGGGTATCTCAGTTGCCGAGGTTTAGCGTAGGGTGTCAGTGTTTTCTTTTATCTTTTGGGTTTTTGATTTTGATTTGGTTTAGACCATTTGGAGGACCAAATGGGTTCTAAGGGTGGGGAGGATGTAAGATCCCGACCCCCAATCCCTCTATTTAGTATTTTTTTTTATCATGGTTTAGCTTTTTAAGCGAGATTTGAGTTGATTTGACTTTGTCTTTGAGTTTGACTAGATTTTTCATAGCCTTGGAGATTTTAAAGACCATTGACTTTAGTTTGACCCGGTCTTTCTAAAATATATTTTTGTGAGAAATTATTCTTAATTTGGAAAAATTACAAATTTTGCTCCTTTTGACTCATTTTATTGAGTTTAACAACTTTCATGTTTTGACTATTTTGATTTGATGCTCTGAAATCGCGTTTTTCGAGAAAAAGGGCAAAAATGACATTTTCACTAAATCTGTCCATAAATTTCGAAAATTTCAGAATTTGGGGAAAATATACTTTTTGGAAAGTAGAAATTTCGCTGATCGTTTTTGTCTTCTTCGTCGTTTTCATCCGGGACCCGCAAATGGTAGTTTCAGCCTTTGTAAGATTGGGGCCCAGGGGACCCATCTCATTCAACTCTTTAAAGGGCAAATGGGTTTCTTCCCCATTCATTTTTCCTGCAACGATTCCAGCAAGGGCTGGAATCATTCTTCTTCATTTCCAGCCACTCTCTCTCCTCTTGTATGTCTTCTTCTTGGATGCTAAATGGGGATTTGATCTCCAAGCTTTCTTCCCCACCTTCCAAGCTTTCCAAGGATGTATTTTTCAAGAGATTTGAGCTAGAGAAGATCCCTCTTTCAAGCTTTTCTTCTTTGTTTGAGCTACCAAAGGTTAGCAATGGTTTTCCTTTCATGAGATCTTGGTTTTTCAAACCATTTGGAGTATTTTTCTCATTTATGCAAAGACTTTCTTTGAGATTTGCAATGGATTTATTTTCTAGGATTTCTTCTTAAGCTAATTTGGGGGTTTTGTGATTTTGGAGCTTGGGGCTATAAGAGGACCATCATAGAGTGTTTTTCATCTCCTCTTGACCCAAGGCAAGTTAATATTTCAGTCAATATGTGATTTGTTCAATGTGAATGATTTTTGAATCTTCATTTTATGTTATTTTCCCTTTTCAATACATGGAATTAATCTTGGTGTATCTGAGCAATGTTTTATGTTTATCAACCTCCAAGTTATTGTCTCCAACCATTTGATATTCATTCGGAAATATGTCTCCTTGAATCAATTTATATATCTCAATGTTAGTGCCTTTGTTGGATAAAAATGTCATGTTCATATTAATCTTTGTTGTGAATAGAATGGTTGGATGAAGATGTTTTGAGGCTAAGAAATGTTGAAAATGTGTGAAAGAAGTTGGAATTGATAGAGGAAGAAGGAAGGAAAAAGAACCCCATCACTAGCAATGTGAAATGCAGAATTCTGCACTGAGCCGAGCCTAACTAGAAGCTGGGCCGCTCGAGCGAGCCCATGGTCCGCTCGAGCGGACCAGGTTCTGGGAGGGGTTTGCTCGAGCGAGCCCTGGGCCGCTCGAGCGGGCCTGGGCCCAGTCCAGGGCCCTTTTTAGGCTTGATTCGTGGGCTGTTTTCGGCCCATTCGCTTGGGTCATTTCCCATTTATTTCAGGGCCTTTTTCCATCCCATCTCCCTCCATTTGTTGTGGCCCATTTAGCCTCTAATGATGTATGGAAGCCCATGAAAGTTTGGAATTATGTGTGATACTAGGAATTTGCGAAATGGGAGTGGGACCAATGAGAGAATGAGCGTATGTGAAGTTACCCGGGAATCTTTCAAGTCTCAATACGCACTTTATCATTTAAATGTTGTGGATTTTCATTGGCATCAAACATACTCTTTATTAATCAATGTTTAAAGGTTAAATGGGTATTGAGATGGTTCCTTGGTAAGTCATTAAGTCATTCTCTACTATCCATTCCATTTCAAGTCAGAGAAGGTATATGTATTTGTATTCTTCGGTGAACTAATTTGAATAACATCGGTGATTTGTTATAAAATCATGTGGTTTTCCATGTTCGAAAGGATTGATCGCATGGTTTTATACAAATTACTTTGATGTGTATTCGAGTGGTTTACCCTGGAAATTCGTATGTTTTCACCGAATCGATTTGGAAGGAGATTGGAGTGTTCGTCACATTCGGGATTTCATCAATAAGATTAGTATTTTGAAAATAAAACCTCGAGGCAAAATGGGGCCAGAGCTTTGTAGTGCGATCTCATGAGCCAAAGAGACTATTATTTCAAAAATAAATGGCTCGAGGCAAGATGGGGCCAGAGCTTTGTAGTGTGAGCCCATGAGCCAAAGGGATTATTATTATGGTTTGATTTGTATTGGCTCGAGTTTTGAAAACTAAAGGCACCACTAGGCTTAGGTCACCTTGTCGGGTTGATCACCCGGCTTGGGATCTTTAATTTGTCCGCCAGCTGCAGTTTGGATTCTGTCTGTACCGACCATGGCAACGGTTTTTATCTGCCGGTCCCACGTGTAGTGGCTACGGTTCTGATTCTGTTTCCGGTCCCACGTGTAGTGGCTACGGTTCTGTCTGCTCTTGTTACTTCGGTAGTAGGAGAATATAGCTATGTGTGGTTGCCAACGTTTTATCTGTTTATCATTTTGTTTTATGATTCTTATTTGTTTATACTCATTATATTCTTGGAATTTGTTAATATTTATGATATCGATCTTTTATCGTATTGTCTCTATTATTCAGGATTTTAAATGTATTTCCAATTATGAAATGTTTTATGTAGGCTGTTATCTTTTCGAGATATTTATACATCAGAGATTGTTCATTTATTTGCTTTGATATTTATGTTCGGTCTTTCGATCGTTTTATCATGATTTATTGCTATTATTGTTTAGACTCTTTAAATGGATTTACAATGATTCCATAAGGTTTTATAAATGCCCATGTTACATATTACTTGTTTATTTGCTTGCCAACCATCGTGTCTGACCCTGTTTGTTTGGTGCCAGTTTCCTCTCATTCTGTTTTTAGGTGTTTGATCGAAGGAGGCGGTGCAGCCAGCCGGTCTGATGTGAGAGGCTGCCCATTGATATCATCTAGATGTCAAGTTTGGCACCGGAGTTCGTATCTAAATATTGGGGGTAGTATTTCTGTTTAGTTGGATATTTTTGTATGGCTTTGTTAGCCTTTTTCTTGGGTTTGTAATTAAAACATTTGTTATTTGTAATTTGAATATGTGGGAAATTAAATAGTCCTGTTACTACCAGCTCACTGTTCTATGATTTGCAATTTGTGCCAGTCTGCTTATTTGATGGCTTTATGATATTAGTTGAGTGCGACACGGAATCCGATGGTCACGGACTCCGGGTTGCAACGCCATAATAAGCTTCCGCGAAAATATATTCTGATCATGATGGAATTTTATCATCCTCATTCATGCGGATCTTGGGAAATATAACAAAAGTTTCAAATTTATTCCAAAATTTCGCATTCCGAGATCGGATCACTGCAGGGCCCGGTTTCGGGGTGTGACAAAATTGTATCAGAGCTGGTTAGTTTCTAGGAAATAAAATACTCTAGAGACATTAAGACGTGTGGTGAGGATTCGTTGGATTGTGTCGATTTGTTTTCTCGTGTCTTTGTTTCTTTGAATTTGAGTCTGTTTTTCTTTCAGTTCGGGAGACTTTGCTTGTCTTTTCTTTTAGTTCTTGTTGTTAGGAGATTTGGATGACCAAATTTCCTCCTTAGTGGTGGAGAGTTTAAAGTCTCCGTACTCTTGTTCAGTGTCTTTTGTCTGTGCTTGTGTCGAAGACTGAGAACCTTGTGGACTTAGTATGTTGTTTTCGGAGAACATCAGCAAACTTTCAGCCTTCAGCATCTCCATTGTGGTTAATGAGAGAAGACATGTGCATTTGCCCGCCAAAGTAGGACTTGAGCATTATTTGAAGATCCCCTCTCAACTAATCGAAGATCATCATGCAGCGTACCAAGTTAAGTAAATGTGGATTTTGGGTGGACTCAGACCATCTTTCCAAGATGAAGGACTGCAAAAAAAAGGCATATTAGCTGTCGATTTTATGAAGGGAGAAGTGATTCTTAGTTAGTAAGGTTAGAAGTTGGCGCCAGAGATTCAGGGATTTTCCGGATTCAATGAGCCTCGCCATAGTTTTGGCTGAGAACTTCTGTAACTTGCAGCTTAGCCAGTGTAGTTGATTCAGCAGGGATACCAAGTGGATGGTTAGTTGTGGTCAAGATAATTTTTGGCAGCAGAGGAAACCTTGGGAATTGTACCGACTTACAGGATAATGGATTGGACAACGTGTAGATGCAAATGAATCAACTGATTGGGATGTATGCTAATGGATTTATGTTTCTTCTTTAAGGCTTATTTTTTTGAAATAAACTATGTCATTATACTATTTTCATAAGTCACATGATTTTGTTTTCATAAGGTTTTGTGTTTCGGATTTTTGTTTAATCTTCTTAAGATATTGTTTTACAATGATCTTGAAATTTTGCACTCGTTTTAGTTTTCTTAAATGTTGACATCTACATTTCGAAACCTTAGTGATTTCAAAATTTTGTATATGTTTGGTTGGAAATGGATGGATGTTTTTAATGATGGAATGTAGAGACTAGTGGATAAATTGGTATTTAAAAGCATGTAACTCAAAATCGTGTTTCTTTTTCAAAGAACAATGTGAATGATGGACCGCGCTCCTGCTCGGTTCCTACCGAGGTCGGCGGACGTGGGAGTCTGTCGGGTCCGACCCTTTCGTAACCAGGGGGACAGGGGCATGCATCAACATTTCTTTTTTTGTGTGGGTGTGCCAGATTTTCTAGTTTACTCGGAATTGCAAGTGGTGATCCGGAGATCAACCTTCGCAAGTAAAAAAGAAATCAACTTCTTTCAAGTTTTCCATTGCACATATATTTAAGAAAAGAGACATTTTTCTTGGTTTGCCGTGAAAGGCGATTTTTTTTGCATTTATATCCGATTTTGGCGTTTATAGCCGATTTTTGGCGTTTATAGCCGATTTTGGCGTTTATAGCCGATTTACAATCCTTATCAATAATGAAAGACAAGAGTTGTGAATTTTGTCTCTTTTAAAAAAATACAAACTACAATGAAAAGCAAGAAAAGGAGGATCTAACTTCTAAGGAGATTGTGGGGGACTCGTTTAGATTGACGGTCGCAAGCGATATGTGGGCTTCGCCATCATCCATGCAGATGAGAACAGAGGATGCTATTGATTTGCTTGACTTGGCTATAACCTCAGGTTTTTAGAAGACAAAGACCAAAAGAAGGTCCTATGTCCAATGAAAAGCCGAGTAGACGGGCTTGAAAAGCCATGTCTAAGCCATTGGCGGCAGAAGGAGAAGGCAAGGACCTTGGGGGGTACCCCCCAAGGGACTTTTGTCACCTTGTTGCGGTGGCCGGTGTAGAACTTCCGCAGAGTTTTCTCTCTTTTTTCTTTCTCTGGATCTCTGTGCTTTGTCTGTCTGTGTGTTTGTGCTTTTTTCTGATGATCCATTCTTCTTAGAGAGCTCTCCTATTTATAGGCTTTTAGGTAGCCATTAAGGAGGGTTTATGAGCTTTGATTGTCATTAAGCCGCATAATGGGAGGAGTTACAAAATTGAATTATTTATTTTGTAACTCCTTTTTCTTGGCTTCTGATTGGCCGGAGGAGATTGAGGGCATTTAATCGCCTTTAATCGCCATGATGGGAGGAGTTTCATGGGTTAAATGCCATGAATCTCTTGACTTGTAACTCCCGGATGCTTGCTTCTAATTGGTCCGTCCAAAGAAATGGATTAATGACTGTAATAAAGCTAGTCAATTAATCGCATTAAGTGGTCGTCGAGCAGTTGAAGAGTCGCGGGCCGTGCTGCGTCTTTTGGGATTCTTCTGTCGATGATCATCGATGGATCTTCACGTAGATCGACATCAGATGACCATATAATTTCAGGTGTTTGTTGCCAACAGCGGGTCGGTGCCATCTGTCCTGTCGATTTCTCGATCGGTCGGGTAGAAAGCACACTTTTTTGGTTGACCGAGTGGCGATCAATATTGTTTTCGATACTCTTGAGTTTTGGACGGATGTCAGAGGATTTGGTGTCTCAAAAGCATGAATTTTGGAAAGTACTAGAGGCTGGGCGCTTCGAATCGCGAAAACCGGGGTTTCCAGGGCCTTCCCGGCGACCCCGGGCTCTAAGGTCGCCGGCGACCCTGGGCCAAGGTCGCAGGGGCCTGCGACCCTGGGGGGTTTTCCCCCCTTTGTGTCCCGTTTTGTGTCCGTTTTTGCTGTTTTTTCGATTCTTTTTTCTCCTGTACTTTTCCTTCACATTTTGACCATTTATTGGCCTGATTTCTTTGTAGGAAACCTGTTGAGAATCCTTGCATTTTATTTGCAAAGTTTCCAATTTCCTGAGAAAGCCGAAGACTTTGTCGCACAGAGCTGCCGATTTTCCGTCAGAAGCTGAAACTGGGTCAAACGATGTCGGAATGACCTAAAATTTGGTGTGAAGCCTGCTGAGCAATAAATAAGACCAACCATAGGCTTTTGTCTGAGTTTTGAAGCCGTTTGGGGTCCTATCACCAGTAGACTTGCTTTTGTCGCGATGAAGATGTCGCGGTTTGATGTGCGGTCAACCGATGTCCGATTGACTTGAAAATTGACAGGGAACCTATTGGAGTCATTTTAAGATGATCCATAGGCTCTGTCTTGGAAACCATGGTCCCAGAGAGGTTTGCCGCCGAGAGGCCTGATTTGGTTTCCGAGCGTCAAACTATGGTCAAATGTTGTGGAAATGACCTGAAATTTGACGTGTAGCCCTTATAAGCATTTTGAAGCCGTCCATGTGCTCTATCTGATGAGTAATGGCCTCGGTGGTTCTCGCCGCCGAGAGGCTTGATTTAGCTGTTTGAGGGTTGATGTAGGGTGAAACATTGTCGGTTTGACTCGGAACTTGACGTGGAGCCTTTTGGATGTGTTTTGAGACCATCCATCGGCTCTGATCGAAGATTTGGTGTCTCCGATGCTTTTGCCGCCGAGAGCTCCTTTTCAGCTGTCGGAGAAGCGAAGTTAGGCCAAATGATTTTGAAATGGCCCGAAACTTCTTGTGTACTCCTCTTTTGGCTGTCTTGAAGGATTTTGCAGTTTTTGTTTGATTCTGACAAGATTTGATTTTTGGAAGTAGCGTTGCCTATTTATTAGGAGAAACTCTCTCATTGATTTCTTTTTGGGAGAGAATCCCTCAAGATATCTTTCTTTTGGGAAAGAATCTTTCTAATCTCTTTCTTTTGGTAAGGTTACTAATTAGTAACACTTACCTCTTTCTTCTTTCCTTTTTTGGTTTGCTCTCTTCTATAAAAGCAAGGAGGAGGTTGGATCTCTTGCTCTTATTACTTTCTTTTGCAATAATCTCAAGAGGGCTTCAAGACCAAGAGTTCTTCTTCTTCAAGATCTTCAAGACTTTTCTTCTTCTTCTCCATCAATGGCTTCAAGTATGTTCCCTTTTTCAAGAAAACTCCATTGTAGGAAAAATTAAAGTTCTTTCTTTTTTTTGTTTCTTTCTTTCTTTTCTTCTTTTTTTTCTTTTCCACGTGTTTTCCCTTTTTTTTTCACACGTTTTTTCTTTTCTTTTCTTCTTTCTTTTTTTTCATGTTTTTTTTTTTTGGGCCGTACGGACAGATCCGTACGGATCTGGCCGTACGGCCACGTGGCCAGTGGGCCACGGCCTGTGGGCCAGCCCCCTTTTTTTTCTTCTTTTCTTTTTTTTTTGTTTGTTTTCTTTCCCCTTTTTTTTGAGAAAGTTTCTTTTCTTTTTTTTTTCTTTTGCTCATCATGATAATGCCCCTTTTTTTTTGGCAAACCTAGATGTTCATGCATGCATATATATTTTTTTTTTGCAAATTGAATTGTAGCATGATGTGATAGCATACCTGAAAGTTTTCATAATTTTGGGAATTTGGAGCTCGCAGCGATGTTGAGCCCTTCCTGATTTTGCTGAGACTTTGAGTTTTCGAAAGTTTGGAGTTTCGGAGCTCGCAGCAATGTTGAGCCCATCTTCAAGCTTTCTTATTTCTTTCGGGATAGTTCCTTTTCTTCGGAATTGCCCCGTCATCATGTCAAAATTTTGCCAGGTTTTTTTTTTAGCGAGATTCTGTCATTTTGATGTTTGATCTTTTTCTTTTCCATCCTTTTCAGGTGGTTCCTCCAGAACGAACAAGGGTAAAGAGCCTACTACAAGCGTACCTCGTCGATCTTCTAGATCTTCTAATCCGGCCGTTCAGCAGGCTTTTGAGAAGGTCCAGTATGTTGAGAGAAATATGGAAGAGTGCGACTCCCTCAGCGGAGATGAGATGAGGCAGCGACTGATCGCTCTCAAGGGAGAGGAATTCTATAAGATCATGGTAAGCAGTCGTCCATGGGTGATGGAAGATCAGAGCGTTTTGCCCAAGCCTACCTTCTTCTTTGGTGATGCAGTCCCTGATGACATGACATACCAGAGGAGATGTTTTCAGTTTTCTTTCACAGCAGATGGTGAGAAGAAGACTGTTGCTACCCGGTCGACGTTTGATCGCACCGTCTCGATTCTGAGCCTTGCCCCCACGTGCCCTAAGAGGGAAGATCCTCCAAGCTGGGTGAGAAGGACAAATGTAATCAAGACCGGGGTTTTGTTGGCGGTTCTCCTGGATATACGGGGAGGTCGCCTGTTGACATGGATCTGTTGATGCCATCCAGCAGCTACCAGGGCTCTGATTATCCGTCGGTCGATTTGAAACCGGTGGGCCTTGGTATTTTCAGCGGTGACGGCAGCAATTGGATCAAGCCTTTCCGACTTCATGGCCGCTTCAATGCTAACTCCGAGTGGAAGTCGTGGACTGATCGCGTCCTACTGATTAGTGGCGCCGTTTTGAAGGAAGCCGGGATTTTTGATGCGGTCCGCGCCTTTAGGGAGACCGTGATCTTTTCCGACGAGGCCTTCATGGCTATGCTGGAATCATTCCTCCCACAAACCAATACCTTCATTGTGACGAATGGTGAGATTGGTTTTTCTTTGAAGGAGCTGAGCGCCATTACTGGATTGCCCATCCTCGGGAAACTCTATGAGGAGTTTATGCCGATTGACAGTGTCCTTGAGGGGCAGTCTGAGGAGTTCAGGCTTCTGTACTTTCAGCTCTCGCCTTCTATGATTTTTTGAAGGAGAAGGAGGGTTTGAAAGTTAGATCCAGCAGTTGGAAGAGTTCTAGCTCTTCATTCCCCAACTTTTCTGATAGCAGGGGGTCTTCTGATAGCGTGACCCAAGAAGCCGGAGCTCAGGATCCAAGTTCAAAGAAGATCTTGGCCATGCAAGAAGAGTTGAGAGATTTCTGTGAAAGTACAAATGCCATATGTCCTGACATTGCACTGCGGAGAGATCTCGCTGTTTTACCTCACTTATTGGCTTGGTGAGGCTGTTTTTGCTGGAGGAGATGGAACGCATATCAGGCCACATTGTATTTTTCCGGCTTGTCAGATGGTGTTTGGAGAGCAGCTTACTTTGGTGCCAGCTCTTTACTCCTACCTGTGTACCGAATTGCAAGCTATTGCTTTTTTGGTTCGGCTTGGGCTTCCCATGAATAGGGTATTTTCAGCCCATATCTTTTATTCGTGGTATGTTATACCACTGTCCTGGCTTCCACCGGCTGGGTGCTGCACAGGATGATGATCCTCTGATGATTCGATTGGCTAGGGGTAAAGCCGTGTCCGAATCACTTTTGTTTGCCCGCATGAGGATCCGACGGTTCAGGGACGTCGAGATGGGGTAGTCTTCAGTGAAGCTTTCTCCAGAGTTGCGGAAGAAGGCTTTTGATTTTGGTGCCTCCCGAGACTCTACCAGGGCGGGGTCGGGAAGGCATTATTCCTTGACGAATGCAGAGAGAGAGTGGCTTTTCAGCATACGTGTCGGTACGATGGTGTACCGTAGACATCTTTTCGTCGACATCCAGCCGTATGTACCCTCTCGCTTTGCTTTGCAGCTGGGCTTTTCTCAAGGCGTTGTTGGAGCACCTTCAAGCATGGTGAAGCGCTTTGGAGGCTTACAGGACGGGAGAAATGCATGGGCTTTCTATAGTGCTGAAGACACTACAGCCATGATTTCTTATCCTGTGTTGCTGACTTCCCGGACTGCCGGCTTTGCGAAGTGGTTCGCGGAGAGCTTTTCGGCATATCGGGGGCTTTCCAAGAAGGAGCTTGATGTGAAGCTGGCATCTGGAAAGGGCCTTGGAAAGTCGGATGGCGTCCGGCGAGAGGAAGTTTGGGCCTTCCTTTCTGGAGAGAAGCACAAGATAGGCTTTCTCGGTGACCAGGGCGTCATTGGTTCTGAAGCTGTTCGAGAAATACCTGATGAGGCTTTAGAGCAGCTAGAACAGGAGGAAGCCGAACTTGGCGCTTGGATGCAAGCGGCACAGAGGCAAACTTCCGTGGAGTCTACTGGCAAGAGTAGACCATCCAGTGAGGAGTCAAGTGGGAAACCTGACTCTGACAGTGGGGCAGGTTCCTCTAAGAAGCGAGCCCGCCGGGGTAAGAGGGGGAGGAGTCATCATCGCAGCAAAGGGCAGCATGAGGACTCTCCTGACTTGGAAGTTCCTCTTACTATCAATGAGGATGTGCCAGTGGATGCTGACGAGCCTCCAGAGAAGAGAAGCCGAGAAGAAGAGACCGTCGGTGAAGGTATGATTCTTCCTTTTTCTCTTTCCATTTCTTTTCATGGGATTTTTTCCATGTTATGATTTGCTTCTTGTTTCTGCTTTTCTTTTCTTTTTTTTTAGCAGAGGAAGACTTGATGATGCCTGAGGTTCCGGTCGATGAGGTGGTGATGGATCCTGTCGAGGCACCTGAAGAAGAACCGAGGGACTCTGGAGTGATTCCAGAGTCTCCAATTGGTATGACTTCTCTTTTTTTTTTGTCTGTGACTTGGTTTGCTAACACATTTCTTGCCAGCTGACTTGCCACAGGATTCCGATGACTTTGAACCATCGATGGATGCAAATGTTGATGATGCTTCCGATGAGTTCATGGAGGAAGAAAATGTTCCGCCAGTCGTCGAAGAAGGTATTTTAAAGCTATAACCCTGATAATGATTTTCAAACAGGATTATATTCATACCTTTTTGTGTTTTCTTTGGCAGGTTTTGAAGTGGCAGAGGAGGATCCGTCGCTTCCTTCAGAACCAGAGCAAGGGATACCAGAGGTTGATCCAGAGGTAGAGACTCCTGGGACCAGTTCTGACAATGTTGAGGAGATTCCTCGTGCTAAGATTCCTTCCCGAGCAGGAGTAGCTTCAGCTGGAAAGAGTTCTTTTGTTACTCTTCCAACAGATGACGATATGAGTAGCCGACCAACGGAGTTGGACGAATCTTCAGCTGGGCCATCTCTTCTTTTTACGAAGAAGGTGGTGATGCGAGTTCTGAGCTCTTGGATTGAGACTCTCTTTTCTGGGCACTTGGAAGCCGGATTTGGCATGATCCGGCATGTGCAGGAGATTCTCAGTGATGCCGAAGAGGCTGGTCTGGATGTCACAGGTGCCAGGGCGATCGTTAATAGGATCATTGAGCTGGGGTGACAAGTGGTTTGAGACCATGGGTTTTCCTGACGATCAGTTCTTCAAGGAGTTCTTGGACCCTGCGGATAAGGCTCAATCTAACCTGGATGAGGCTACAGAAAGCAGGAAGCAGGCAGTCCGAGAGAAGAACTTAGAAGAGCTAACCATCATTGGGCTGACACATGACCTTAACATCCTAGATAGGGAGGTCGATGAGGCCAGGAAACGTCTTGAGCATCTGCAGGCACAAGTCGCAGCCAGTGGACTGAAATAACAGAGGCTCGTGAAAGGGAGACTGCTCTGATTCACCGGGTTGCGGATGCCAATCGAGTTCTCAAAAGGAAGTCTGATGAGAACAAACAATGGAAAACCGCTCGGGGAAGCTACCTGGTGCGAAAGAAGGGTTACAGCCCACCCCAGCATCTCATGGCAGGTTCCTGAAGAAAGCGTGCGTTGGAATCCGTGACGGATGAGGCCAAAAGCTTGCTTAAGGAGCTGAACTCTTGGCTGGAGACCATTTTTTATTGAGCTTCTGTTTTTTTTTAATAACAGAACTATCCCCTTTTCTCTTTTTTTGGTACCCACTTGTAATTATTATATATTTTTTTTTGGTACTTATTTTTTGTAGTGCTTGTGAACACTTTCTCTTTTTTTTTTGGTACCACATGTATTTTCTGGTACTCTTTTTTTGTAGTGCTTGTGAACACTTTTCTTTTTGTTATCCCTACGCTCACTTGAATCTTTTTGTGATAAAAGTAATTGCTAAATGGGATTTGATCAAAAGGTTGTCATTTTGTGAAAATCTTTTGTCAAATGATTGTTTTGGCATGGAAGCCAGGTTTTTGTTTGTGGCATGGAAGCCAATTTTGGCATGAGAGCTAGCTTCTTTTTTTGTGGCATTGATAGCCGAGTTTTTTTTGTGTGTGGCATCTATAGCCAGTTTTGGTGGCATTGATAGCCGATTTGTGGCATTGATAGCCGGTTTGTTTTGGTGGCATTGATAGCCGGTTTGTGGCATTGATAGCCTGTTTTGTTTTAGTGGCATTGATAGCCGTTTTTTTTTTTAAATCCAAGTTTTTTGTTTGTGGCATTGATAGCCGGTTTTGTTCTGGTGGCATTGATAGCCTGTTTTGATGGCATTTATAGCCGGTTTGGTTTTCAAAAAAATGCAAGTATCGACTAAAAGTCGCCTCCCTGCTGAATGTTCTTGCAAGTATCGATGGAATGTCGCATCCTTGCTCATTCGGTTGCGAGTATCGATGGAATGTCGCATCCTCGCGGATTTGGGTGCAAGTATCGATGGAATGTCGTATCCTTGCTTTTCAAAAATTTTGGTTTTGCGGGTACTGACTTGATGTCGTTTTCCCATGATTTTTGAAATTTGTGGTTTTTTCGAACTTTTGAAATTTGGGTTGTGGATATCAACTGAAATGTTGCATCTCCACAGTTTTGGATTTTGCAAGTACCGACGAAATGTCGCTTCCCTGCGATTTTGGAAGTGTCGAACGTGGTTCGCTTGCTTCCGATTTGTGCGAGTATCGACTAAGTGTTGCTTCCCCGCGGTTTTTGAAAAACCATTTTTTTTTGTTTAAAGACACGAGGGTCATAAGTTTTGACCTAACACCATTTTGGCGGTAAAAGGCAGGGTGGACTAGGGTGGAAATCCCTGAATCCGGATTTTGTTTCAAACCAGGAATTTTGGGTTCAAGGGTTGAAAATTTTGGTCAAGTTAGGGAAAGGTTCCTAAACTTGGATATATATATTTTTTTTGAACAATGAAACGATGAAAGTAAGCATTGTTTTAAATTTTAAGAAATTTCAACATTTGATATGAAAATTCTAAGAAAAGGGTGGGTTTAGCGAGCGTGTACCTGGAAACCAGTTTTGGCTGTACAGGCATTGCTCTTATCCAGTTGGGTAAGTCTTCAAGGGTAGTACCGCTTTAAGAACTTGCCGTTGATGGGCAGCATACATCGGTCACCTTCCATGTTTAGGAGTGCGAATGCGCCGTTGGAGAAAACCTTGTCGATGACGTAGGGTCCCTCCCATTTTGGCTCAAATTTGCCTTTGGACTTGTGAGCGAAGACCATTGGTCTTTTTACTGCAAGAACCAAGTCACTCTTTTGTAGGCGCGTTGCCTGACCTTTTTATCGAAAGATCCTACCATACGTGCTTGGTAAGTTCAATGCTTTATTGAGCTTCGAGCCGTCTCTCATCGAGATTGTCCAGCTCATGGAGTCGCAATTTGACATTGCTTTCTTGAGTCATGTCATTTTGCAAGGATACCCTCAAGGAAGGAATTTGTACTTCCATGGGTACGACAGCTTCGCATCCATAGACCAAGGAGAATGGTGTGCTATGGGTTGGTCCTCGAATGGTGGTTCGATAGGCCCACAAAGCTTCAGACATTTTGTCGCTCCAGTCTCTTTTGTGACTAGAGACCATTTTTTTGAGGATTTTGCAGAGTGTCTTGTTGAAAGCTTCTGCTAACCCGTTTGCTGCCGGATTGTATGGAGTCGAAGGACAGCTTTGGATTTTGTATTTGTCGCAGAACCTGTAGAATCGATGATCCCGGAACTGTGGTCCGTTATCATGGACGAATCTTTTGGGTATGCCGAAATGACAAATGATGTTGGTGCGCAGGAACTGAAGGACTGATGAGGTCTTCATTTCGTTAAACGCAAATGCTTCTGACCACTTGGAGAAATAATCCGTAGCGGCGAAGATGAAGCGATGACCTTTGCTCGAAGGGGGAGAAATAGGACCTATGATGTCCATACCCCAGGCTTCGAAAGGCCATGAGATCGCTATAGGATGCAGCCATTCTGGAGGCATGTGAATGTAATCTCCATGAACTTGGCATTATTGGCAGCGCTTAGCAAATTGCATTGCGTCAGCTCCCATGGTAGGCCAGTAATATCCTAACCTTTTATCTGATCATAGAGCTTAGGTCCAGCCTGATGAGCTCCGCAAAGACCAGCATGAACTTCTTTGAGTGTTTCTTCAGCCTCTTGTTGTGACAAGCAGCGTAGAAGTACTCCGTTGAAGGATTTCCTGTAAAAGATTTTTGAAGGAATATCCAAATGAAAGCTTGGGGTTCGCCTTTGGATGCTTACCCGTTCTTTTGGATCTTCAGGTAGGATTCCGAACATAATGTAATCAATGAACGGATCCCTCCAGTCGCCGATTGAAGTTTGAAGGATTGAAATCCGACTTCCGACCACTTGGTGGCATTCAGCAACTGCTTGGTGTGTGTTAAGAGGAGGAAGGATTCTTCTTTCGCACACTGTGATTTGCATGTTTTCCCCTTCCTGGATTGCCATGGATGCGGCAAGTCCGGCTAGGGCATCTGCACGTATGTTTTCACCTCTACGAATGTGGGTGATGTGACAGATGTCAAACTTTTGCAGAAGTGATTGTGCCTTGTTGTAGTAAGGCAGCAAATCTGGCTTCCTGACTTTAAATTTCTGATTCATCTGGTTGACGATCAGTTGAGAGTCTCCAAAGACTTCCAGCATGGTGATACCGGATTCGATGGCGAGTTCCAATCCTAAGATTAGAGCTTGATATTCAGCTGCATTGTTTGTGCATTGTTCCAGTAGCGAGAAAGCGTGTGGAATCATGTATTTGTCGGGGCTAACAAAGAGGATGCCAACTCCCGAGATCAGCTGTCTTTTTTCCTTCGTCCTGGTTGCACCGTTAAAGTACATGTCCCAGGAGGCACTTTGTGAGAAAGTCTCCACATTGTAGACTGGTTCGTCTGGGAGATCATCTCTGAGCGGAGAATCTTTAGGCAATGGATGCTCTGCGAGGAAGTCCGCTAGAGCTTGCCCTTTGATTGCTTTTTGTGGTACATACCTAATATCAAATTGTGACAGAAGGATGGACCATTTTGCCAGTCGAGCATTGAGAGAACCTGCCTTTGTGACAAGGACCTTCAAAAGGTTGACCCTCGAGACCAGGTATACTGTGTTGGAAAGCAAGTAGTGACACAGCTTTTGTACGGCGAACATCACTGCAAGACATTCTTTTTCGACTGGAGAGTAGCGATGCTCTGCACCTACTAGCATGCGGCTGAGGTAATATAGAGCAGCTTCTTTTCTTTGATCATTTTCTTGCACAAGCAGAGCTCCCAAAGAGTGATCAAGGGCTCTTGTGTACAAGATGAATGGTTTTCCAGTGGTAGGAGCAGATAACACTGGAGGTTTTGTCAGGTATGACTTGATGTCTTGGAAAGCAGCTTCACAGTCAGCATCCCAGACAAAGTTTACACCCTTTTTTCATCAATCGGGAGAATGGACGGCATTTCCCCGAAAGATTGGAGATGAACCGTCTGATGTAGGCTAATCTCCCTTGAAGCCCTTTGAGTTCTCTTAAGGTTCTTGGAGAGGGCATTTCAAGAATGGCTTTGACTTTTATGGGGTCAAGCTGTATTCCAGCTTTCCGAACTAAGAATCCGAGGAACTTACCCGACGAGACGCCGAAGAAGCATTTCAAAGGATTCATTCGCAGTTTGTGTTTGCGAAGCCGGAGGAAGACTTCTCGAAGGTTTTCGAGATGATCTTCTTTTCTTTTGCTTTTGACGGCGAGGTCATCAACGTAACAAAAAATTACTGAATTGCAAGAGTATGATGCCTCCTGCATGGCTTCTTTGAATTGAGGTGGCATGAAATCACTTAGAGTGAATTTCCTTACCCCCTTTGAAGTCTCTGGAAGGGATGTTTTTGTTGCCTCCAGTGAAGCGATAGAGGAAGCCTCTGCCTTTTCTTTGACCTCTAGTTTTGGCTGGGTCTTCTCTTGCCGTTTGAGCTTGAGGAGATGTTTCCTAGCCTGCCTTTGCTGTTGAGCTGTAGGCTTTGTTTTCACGACCTCCCAATTTTCATATTCGAGGAGATCAGGATGTACGCATATCGGTTGTCCGTCTGGTGTCGGGTAAGGAACCAGTTGCTCGAACGCTTGGATTGAGTTTATCACCTTGAAGGAAGTAGTGATCTTCTTCTTCGGTGATTTTGATGTTTGTCCACATGTCACCATGTTGATGGAGGCAGGCCCATAGTTTTTGTCAAAGGTGATGACTCCGTTTTTCCACATCTCATTTATTTTCTCTCTCACAACGAAGCATTGATTGAGAGGATGCGAGATCATCTGGTGGTATGGACAGTACCGAGGATCGTTGGTTTTGCCAACATCACCCGGTCTTTTTGGTTCAGGCAAGGTGAGCTTGCCGTTTGCCACAAGAGCCCCGAAGATTTCATCAACGTCTTCATCAAACGGGTATTTCTTCTCTACTCGTTCTTTGAAGGCATCTGAGAGTTCAGGTCTCTTACCAGCAACTTTATTTTCAGCTTTCTTTGGTGGCTGAGGAGCTGACTTGGTCTGCACATTGAGGACCTCTTTTTTCTTTCGTTTAGAGGTTGCAATGGCGGTTGGCTCTTTTCTTGATGATTTCTGACTGCCGTTTCAGCTTCCATGGAAGCTACTAGGAGTTCTCCCAGGTTTTTTGATTTGTTGCCGATGATCATGGAGCGGATTTTGGCTCTCATGTTGTTTCGGCAGATGTCGACTAGCGACGCTTGTGGCAATACATCAGAGCATTTGTATGCCATTGCTTTCCACTTGTGAATGAAGTCATATGTTGATTCATTCTCCCCCTGTTTTAGGCTACACAGCTGAGCCATATTAGCGGGGTGATCTTCACCTTTGAAATGAGTCAGGAATCGTGTCTCTAGCATGGCCCAGTTTTGGATTGAGTCCTCCGGCAGAGTGGAGTACCAATCGAAGGCCGTACCTTTTAGGGTACTTGCAAAGAGGCGGATCTTGAGTGCATCTTGATCCACGATAGCTCCCGTCAGGATCTTGAAGTGGATGACGTGCTGTCTGGCTGATTCCTTCCCCGTATATGTTTGGAGAGCAGGATACTTGAATTTGGTGGGGAACGGGACCGAGTCCATCCATAAGGGATATGGTGGATTGATCCCATGCTCCTTGAGTATATCCTCTTCTTTTGCTTTGGCGAGGATACTGTCTACGTCCTTTTTGGTAAGGGCGCGTGACTCATTTTCTTCTCCATTTACCTCGTCGTTTTGATGATTCGGAGGTTCATCGTTCGCCTGATTTTGGAAGGCGAGGAGAAGGTTTTCCATCAGAGTTTCAATCCTCTGCTGGCCCTGTTCCAACTGCTGGATGCGGGTGATCGCATCTTCTGGAGGTGGATTGCGGGGTGGTGGCTCAGAATTTGTAGCCAAGACATTCATCCTTCGTGATTCGAACGAAGAAACTGTCCTGGTGACTGAGCTGGGGCTCATTCTTTTTGAAGAAGAGCTTGAGGAAGGATCACTCTGCTGTCCTTTGCTTGAAGGAGCAGGGGATTCTTCTGAATGTCTTCTTGTCCTTGAGACACTGCGGGTCATCGGACGTCGGACATGGATTTTTGTTGCTGATTTTTGGCGCCTTCTGGTTTTTCCAACCATATGGACGGCAGCAACTTGGTTGGGTCTTTCTTTTTCGACCCATTTGGGAGAGACTTGAAGTGTAGGAGGCGGGGTCCTTGCTTCTCTAGTCTCTTTTGCCGGTATGACGCGCGGCGGCGTATACGACGAGCAATTTTAGCTTCGGTCAGCTCTGGCTGGGCTTTGACGATGAAGGATGTGCTCCCTCGGGCGCAGCAGCCGAGCCTGTCTTCTTTGTAGCGGGGCAAGGACAGGATGCGAACCCTGTCCTTCTCCTGTTGCAGCGAAGCTTTGAATTTTTGGAGTTCGGCCCCTGTAGAGATAAAGGGTGGAACTGCAGGTTTGTAGGCCTTAGCAGGTGCTTGTAGAGGCGTTGTGATGCATGATCTGATTTTGCATTTGTAGGAACAAGCCGGCTCATGCTGGGATGACTTGAGAGTCAAGTTGGAGATGGGTCTCTCCTCTTTCATGTAAGCAAGAGGGTAGAACTGGTTCTCCTTGAGTGGGGCTAGGAATGCTGGCTTGGTAGATGTTTGGGACCTTTTTTGTTTTGGTGAAGGTCTTGGGGACCAAGTCTTGGGATAGACCTGATCGTTTGCAGGTCGAGGCTTCATGGGGCTGCCACGAGCTTCAGGCCTTCTGGTGCTCACCTTTGGTGTCACGGTAGTGACACGTTGAGAGGCGAGTTTCTGCTTCTTAGAGGGAGCAGTTTGTTCCTCGGGAAGTGGGAATGGTCCCAGCGTCCCAAAGACCATAGTCCGGGGAGTCGAGGTCGACCCGGAGTTCAGAGAGTTGCCGAGGGAGTTGATGCTTCGGCAGCTGATGGGGCGCTTGTAAGTGTGCGCGGTTTGCTTCTGTTGAAGCATGAGTTGGTGCTTGTTTTCATCGAAAGTAATGGTTAGTGAAGCTGCCATTGTTAGTTTTTCGAAAATTTCTGAAACAAGACCACATCCATTAGTAATCACAAGAATATAATGATCATAAATGGGAAGTTCTATGGTTTCGTCTTTTCAAATTGCTAGAGGAAGATGACCCAAGCAACATGAAGAAGGCAAAACGCCATAGAGGGTACAATTGTTCTGATCGCAGGTATGGTAAACCCAGAATGGGCATCCCAGTGACTGCTAGAAGCAATTGTGAACTTAAATTCGACTTATCGAGAAGCAGAGCTTGCTCGAGGTAAGAAGAATATAAAGTTGGAGTTACAGATGTGCCGGTCGCAATACAATAGACCCTGGAAGGGCGTACTAGTACCGCTAGACACAAATGTTTTGAGACCGCATCTATGAGATGAGATTCTCTGTTTTGAAAGGTCAAGATTGGATTCATCAAAGAAAGCAGATGGTATTCCGATCTAAACACGGGCTCAGCGATTTCCGCGAGCGCCAGTGCTCAGAAAGAAATGAACCATAATTTCTCGAATCTGAATCTAAAAATGACAAGTTTTTTTTTGAAAGGCCAATATCGGGTCCATCAAAGAGAGCAAAAGGCACTCCAATCTGAATACGGGCTCAGAGATTTCCGCGAGCGCCAGTGCTCAAAAGGAGAAGACCAAGATTTCTCCAATCTGAACCCAAAATGACGGAAGTTTTTTTTTTTTTAAGATTTTGGAGATTTTTTTTTAAAAAAAAAATCTTTTTTTTTATTTTTTTATTTTTTTTTTATTTTTTTTTTTTTTTTATTTTAAGATTTTTTTTTTTTGAAATTTTTTTTTTATTTTAAAATTTTTATTTTTAAAAATTTTATTATTTTTTTTTTAAAAAATTTATTTAAAAGACGAGAGAGTACACATAGGCCTCCTAACCCGGTCTTATGAAATCTTGATTGATAGAAGTGCCCCCAGGTAAGGGTAGGATTACTTAATGAACCCGTTTGGAGGACCCTTGCCTAGAACAGTCAAGCTGTCTCCACACTCTGGACAAGGCTTTTCTTTGAATCAACCATGATCAAAGAACACAGTTGGTTTAACCTTAGTGGTCTATGTCTTTTTTTTTAAATTATATTTTTATTTTATTATATTTTTTTTAATGAACTCATCGAAGAGAAACGATGGCCCAAAACCTTAGTCGAACAGGCTCAACATTTCTGTAAGCGCGATGAACGATAGGAACGGATCAAGGTTTCTCAATTTTGAATCCAAAATGAGAAATCTAATTTTTTTTATTTTATTTATATATATATATATTTTTTTAGATCTTTAATGAACTCATCGAAGAGAAACAATGGCCCAATCCCCGATCCGAACACGGTCTCAGCGATTTCCGTGAGCGCCAGTGCCCAGAAGGGAGAGGATCAAAGTTTCTCAATTTTGAATCCAAACTGAAAAATCTGATTTTTTTTTGTTTTTTTGTTTTTTTTTTGAAAAGAGAAAGAGTGGAAATAAATTCAAAGAATTAGAAATTTCCAAACAAAAAAATCTCATCTCATTTTTTTAGATGCGGAATTCAACATAGGCCACCAATTATAAAGTAGCCGAGGAATCGAGAAAAGAAATATAAGCATAGAGCAAAATATATGATATGCAAATATTTCATTTCTAGCATCGTGTTCTCAAATAAACGAGTCCCACCGGGTGTGCCAGCTTGATGGACCGCGCTCCTGCTCGGTTCCTACCGACGTGGGAGTCCATCGAGTCCGACCCTTTCGTAACCAGGGGGACAGGGGCGTGCATCAACATTTCTTTTTTTGTGTGGGTATGCCAGATTTTCTATTTTACTTGGAATTACAAGTGGTGATCCGGAGATCAACCTTCGCAAGTAAAAAGGAAATCAACTTCTTTCAAGTTTTCCATTGCACATATATTTAAGAAAAGAGACATTTTTCTTGGTTTGTCGTGAAAGGCGATTTTTTTGGCATTTATAGCCGATTTTTGGCGTTTATAGCCGATTTTGGCGTTTATAGCCGATTTACAATCCTTATCAATAATGAAAGACAAGAGTTGTGATTTTTGTCTCTTTTAAAAAAATACAAACTACAATGAAAAGCAAGAAAAGGAGGATCTAACTTCTCAGGAGATTGTGGGGGACTCGTTTAGATTGACGGTCGCAAGCCATATGTGGGCTTCGCCATCATCCATGCAGATGAGAACAGAGGATGCTATTGATTCGCTTGACTTGGCTATAACCTCAGGTTTTTAGAAGACAAAGACCAAAAGAAGGTCCTATGTCCAATGAAAAGCCGAGTAGACGGGCTTGAAAAGCCATGTCTAAGCCATTGGCGGCAGAAGGAGAAGGCAAGGACCTTGGGGGGGTACCCCCCAAGGGACTTTTGTCACCTTGTTGCGGTGGCCGGTGTAGAACTTCCGCAGAGTTTTCTCTCTTTTTTCTTTCTCTGGATTTCTGTGCTTTGTCTGTCTGTGTGTTTGTGCTTTTTTCTGATGATCCATTCTTCTTGGAGAGCTCTCCTATTTATAGGCTTTTAGGTAGCCATTTAGGAGGGTTTATGAGCTTTGATTGTCATTAAGCCGCATAATGGGAGGAGTTACAAAATTGAATTGTTTATTTTGCAACTCCTTTTTCTTGGCTTCTGATTGGCCGGAGGAGATTGAGGGCATTTAATCGCCTTTAATCGCCATGATGGAAGGAGTTTCATGGGTTAAATGCCATGAATCTCTTGACTTGTAACTCCCGGATGCTTGCTTCTGATTGGTCCATCCAAAGAAATGGATTAATGACTGTAATAAAGCTAGTCAATTAATCGCATTAAGTGGTCGTCGAGCAGTTGAAGAGTCGCGGGCCGTGCCGCGTCTTTTGGGATTCTTCTGTCGATGATCATCGATGGATCTTCAGGTAGATCGACATCAGATGACCATATAATTTCAGGTGTTTGTTGCCAACAGCGGGTCGGTGCCATCTGTCCTGTCGATTTCTCGATCGGTCGGGTAGAAAGCACACTTTTTTTGGTTGACCGGGTGGCGATCAATATTGTTTTCGATACTCTTGATGATTGACCCGTGTTTTGGACGGATGTCAGAGGATTTGGTGTCTCAAAAGCATGAATTTTGGAAAGTACCAGAGGCTGGGCGCTTCGAATCGCGAAAAAACGGTGAAAACCGGGGTTTCCGGGGCCTTCCCGGCGACCCCGGGCTCCAAGGTCGCCGGCGACCCTGGCCCAGGGTCGCAGGGGCCTGCGACCCTGGGGGGTTTTCCCCCCTTTGTGTCCCGTTTTGTGTCCGTTTTTGCTGTTTTTCGATTCTTTTTTCTCCTGTACTTTTCCTTGACATTTTGACCATTTATTGATCTGATTTCTTTGTAGGAAACCTGATGAGAATCCTTGCATTTTATTTTGCAAAGTTTCCAATTTTCTGAGAAAGCCGAAGACTTTGTCGCGCAGAGCTGCCGATTTTCCGTCAGAAGTTGAAACGGGGGCAAACGATGTCGGAATGACTTGAAATCTGGTGTGAAGCCTGCTGAGCAATAAATAAGACCAACCATAGGCTTTTGTTTGAGTTTTGAAGCCGTTTGGGGTCCTATCACCAGTAGACTTGCTTTTGTCGCGATGAAGATGTCGCGGTTTGATGTGCGGTCAACCGATGTCCGATTGACTTGGAATTTGACAGGGAACCTATTGGAGTCATTTTAAGATGATCCATAGGCTCTGTCTTGGAAACCATGGTCCCGGAGAGCTTTGCCGCCGAGAGGCCTGATTTGGCTTCCGAGCGTCAAACTATGGTCAAATGTTGTGGAAATGACCTGAAATTTGACGTGTAGCCCTTTATAAGCATTTTGAAGCCGTCCATGTGCTCTATCTGATGAGTAATGGCCTCGGTGGTTCTCGCCGCCGAGAGGCTTGATTTAGCTGTTCGAGGGTTGATGTAGGGTCAAACGTTGTCGGTTTGACTCGGAACTTGACGTGGAGCCTTTTGGAAGTATTTTGAGACCATCAATCGGCTCTGATCGAAGATTTGGTGTCTCCGATGCTTTTGCCGCCGAGAGCTCATTTTTAGCTATCGGAGAAGCGAAGTTAGGCCAAATGATTTTGAAATGGCCCGAAACTTCTTGTGTACTCCTCTTTTGGCTGTCTTGAAGGATCTTGCAGTTTTTGTTTGATTCTGACAAGATTTGATTTTTGGAAGTAGCATTGCCTATTTATGGCAGGTTGCGACTTCATGTAGCTCTTTGGATCTTGAAGAGGCAAAGTGACATTTTTGGTGTCAACAGTGAAATTTCTATTTCATTGATTCATTTTCTTTGGCTATGCAAAATGAATTTCCTAAGGGTTTTGTGTTTAGATTATATGCAGATTTCCTACATTTGATTTAATACTCAGCTTTGTTTAGATTTCCGCAAGATTTTTATGAACAAATGAGTTCAGATTTCAACAAGGCTTAGTGTTTAACTAACACTCAGATTTTTGCAGATTTTCGCAAAGTTTAATGTATGGTCATACTACATGAATTTGATTTATTTTTGAAATCTTGATTTGGAATTGACAAGTTTTTCAATGATTTGTTGGGTTATGAAGATATGAATTTCAAAATGATTAATGTTATTTCATACTCAGACTTTGATACACTTTATTTATTTAAGCTTTATTTGATAATTTGGAAGCTTAGTTTCTACCATGTTTTAAAATGATGAAATTCAACTAAGTAATTATTTTAGTCATTATGTTTAAAATCTTAAGATTTGTTTCGTATTGAATGGAATGAGTTGTAATGGCTTATGATTGGAGTTTGGAAGTGTAAGAATTGAAGGGTTGATGGATGTCAGGGGGTCTACTGGTTCAATTGGAAACAAAGTTAGATCTATGAGAGAGTAAACATTATTCAAGACTTGGATTGAAAGTTTCAACTTATCAGGGAATGATGTCAGCTTGGCAGGTTTATTTTGTTGATGACACAGAATCAAGCAGAAGATCAAGAACAACAAGTAGATAGAATCAGATGTGGGCAAGAATTCTGAGTACAGCACAGAAAGATTTGGAATATGGAGTTGTGAACATAGATTGGAATTCCAAGGTCGGCTTTACATGTCAAGGGTAGAAGACTTGAAGAGTGAAATCTGAAGAGGCGAGCCATGCGAAGTTTCGACACAGAACAACTCAACAGGTTATGGCAGTTTGACATCTGGTTTATGGTAGTGTGACATCTGGGTTGTAGCAGACCAAGTCAGTGACAGGAGACCTATAGAATTTGGAGTTGTGATTTCAAAACGAAGAAGGATTGACGATATACTTGGAGGCCAGAAGCTGATGATGCATTTGAGAAACATAGCTAGAGCAAACATATGGAATTCCAGAATTTTTCGGGATGAAGATTTTTCAGTAAAGGCATGTCTACGATCACATCTTCGTACAAGCGTCAGGAGTACCGTGTGCAGTTTTGTAGGACTTAAGGCACAGAATTCCAAGCTGATAGAAAGAGACAGAACTTGCAGTTTCTTGGGCCGACAGTGACTGACGAGGTAAGTAAAAGAAATGATCCCGTGCGAGAACGACAGATGACACCAAGGATGATTAGAATAATTGTTGAACTCTAGTTTGGTCAGAGAAGTATGTTTTCGAGCAGATATGTGGAACAGTGTGAAGCCTTCGACCGAATCAAAATGTTGTTTGCAGGCGCATCTCAACGTCAGGTTTGATCAGAGGGTATCTCAGTTGCCGAGGTTTAGCGTAGGGTGTCAGTGTTTTCTTTTGTCTTTTGGGTTTTTGATTTTGATTTGGTTTAGACCATTTGGAGGACCAAATGGGTTCTAAGGGTGGGGAGGATGTAAGATCCCGACCCCCAATCCCTCTGTTTAGTATTGTTTTGATCGTGGTTTAGCTTTTTAAGCGAGATTTGAGTTGGTTTGACTAGATTTTTCATAGCCTTGGAGATTTTAAAGACCGTTGACTTTAGTTTGACCCGGTCTTTCTAAAATATATTTTTGTTTGAAATTATTCTTAATTTGGAAAAATTACAAATTTTGCTCCTTTTGACTCATTTTATTGAGTTTAACAACTTTCATGTTTTGACTATTTTGATTTGATGCTCTGAAATTGCGTTTTTCGAGAAAAAGGGCAAAAATGACATTTTCACTAAATATGTCCATAAATTTCGAAAATTTCAGAATTTGGGGAAATTATACTTTTTGGAAAGTAGAAATTTCGCTGATCGTTTTTTTCTTCTTCGTCGTTTTCATCCGGGACCCACAAATGGTAGTTTCAGCCTTTGTAAGATTGGGGCCCATGGGACCCATCCCATTCATCTCTTTAAAGGGCAAATGGGCTTCTTCCCCATTCATTCTTCCTGCAACGATTCCAGCAAGGGCTGGAATCATTCTTCTTCATTTCCAGCCACTCTCTCTCCTCTTGTATCTCTTCTTCTTGGATGCTAAATGGGGATTTGATCTCCAAGCTTTCTTCCCCACCTTCCAAGCTTTCCAAGGATGTATTTTTCAAGAGATTTGAGCTAGAGAAGATCCCTCTTTCAAGCTTTTCTTCTTTGTTTGAGCTACCAAAGGTTAGCAATGGTTTTCCTTTCATGAGATCTTGGATTTTCAAACCCTTTGGAGTATTTTTCTCATTTATGCAAAGACTTTCTTTGAGATTTGCAATGGATTGATTTTCCAGGGTTTCTTCTTAAGCTATTTTGGGGGTTTTGTGATTTTGGAGCTTGGGCCTATAGGAGGACCATCATAGAGTTTTTTGCATCTCCTCTTGACCCAAGGCAAGTTAATATTTCAGTCAATATGTGATTTGTTCAATGTGAATGATTTTGGATCTTCATTTTATGTTATTTTCCCTTTTCAATACATGGATTTAATCTTGGTGTATCTGAGCAATGTTTTATGTTTATTAACCTCCAAGTTATTGTCTCCAACCATTTGATATTCATTCGGAAATATGTCTCCTTGAATCAATTTTATATATCTCAATGTTAGTGCCTTTGTTGGAAAAAAATATCATGTTCATATTAATCTTTGTTGTGAATAGAATGGTTGGATGAAGATGTTTTGAGGCTAAGAAATGTTGAAAATGTGTGAAAGAAGTTGGAATTGATAGAGGAAGAAGGAAGGAAAAAGAACCCCATCACCAGCAAGGAGAAATGCAGAATTCTGCACTGAGCCGAGCCCAACCAGAAGCTGGGCCGCTCGAGCGAGCCCATGGTCCGCTCGAGCGGACCAGGTTCTGGGAGGGGTCCGCTCGAGCGGACCTGGGCCCAGTCCAGGGCCCTTTTTAGGCTTGATTCGTGGGCTGTTTTCAGCCCATTCGCTTGGGTCGTTTCCCACTTATTTTAGAGCCTTTTTCCATCCCATCTCCCTCCATTTGTTGAGGCCCATTTAGCCTCTAATGATGTATGGAAGCCCATGAAAGTTTGGAATTATGTGTGGTACTTGGAATTTGCGAAATGGGAATGGGACCAATGAGAGAATGAGCGTATGTGAAGTTACCCGGGAATCTTTCAAGTCTCAATGCGCACTTTATCATTTAAATGTTGTGGATTTTCATTTGCATCAAACATACTCTTTGTTAATCAATGTTTAAAGGTTAAATGTGTATTGAGATTGTTCCTTGGTAAGTCATTAAGTCATTCTCTACTATCCATTCCATTTCAAGTCAGAGAAGGTATATGTATTTGTATTCTTCGGTGAACTAATTTGAATAACATCGGTGATTTGTTATAAAATCATGTGGTTTTCCATGTTCGAAAGGATTGATCGCATGGTTTTATACAAATTACTTTGATGTGTATTCGAGTGGTTTACCCTGGAAATTCGTATGTTTTCTCTGAATCAATTTGGAAGGAGATTGGAGTGTTCGTCACATTCGGGATTTCATCGATAAGATTAGTATTTTGAAAATAAAACCTAGAGGCAAAATGGGGCCAGAGCTTTGTAGTGCGAGCTCATGAGCCAAAGAGACTATTATTTCAAAAATAAAAAGCTCGAGGCAAGATGGGGCATGAGCTTTGTAGTGTGAGCCCATGAGCCAAAGGGATTATTATTATGGTTTGATTTGTATTGGCTCGAGTTTTGAAAACTAAAGGCACCACTAGGCTTAGGTCACCTTGTCGGGCTGATCACCCGGCTTGGGATCTTTAATTTGTCCGCCAGCTGCAGTTTGGATTCTGTCTGTACCGACCATGGCAACGGTTTTTATCTGCCGGTCCCACGTGTAGTGGCTACGGTTCTGATTCTGTTTCCGGTCCCACGTGTAGTGGCTATGGTTCTGTCTGCTCTTGTTACTTCGGTAGTAGGAGAATATTGCTATGTGTGGTTGCCAACGTTTTATCTATTTATCATTTTGTTTTATGATTCTTATTTGTTTATACTCATTATATTCTTGGAATTTGTTAATATTTATGATATCGATCTTTTATCGTATTGTCTCTATTATTTAGGATTTTAAATGTATTTCCAATTATGAAATGTCTTATGTAGGCTGTTATCTTTTTGAGATATTTATACTTCAGAGACTATTCATTTATTTGCTTTGATATTTATGTTCGGTCTTTCGATCGTTTTATCATGATTTATTGCTATTATTGTTTAGACTCTTTAAATGGATTTACAAAGATTCCATAAGGTTTTATAAATGCCCATGTTACATATTACTTGTTTATTTTCTTGCCAAACCGTCGTGTCTGACCCTGTTTGTTTGGTGCCAGTTTCCTCTCATTCTGTTTTTAGGTGTTTGATCGAAGGAGGCGGTGGAGCCGCCGGTCTGACGTGAGAGGCTGCCCATTGATATCATCTAGATGTCAAGTTTGGCGCCGGAGTTCGTATCTAAATATTGGGGGTAGTATTTCTGTTTAGTTGGATACTTTTGCATGGCTTTGTTAGCCTTTTTCTTGGGTTTGTAATTAAAACATTTGTTATTTGTAATTTGAATATGTGGGAAATTAAATAGTCCTGTTACTACCAGCTCAGTGTTCTATGATTTGCAATTTGTGCCAGTCTGCTTATTTGATGGCTTTATGATATTAGTTGAGTGCGACACGGAATCCGATGGCCACTGACTCCGGGTCGCAACGCCATAATAAGCTTCCACGAAAATATATTCTGATCATGATGGAATTTTATCATCCTCATTCACGCGGATCTTGGAAAATATAACAAAAGTTTCAAATTTATACCAAAATTTCGCATTCCGAGATCAGATCACTGCAGGGCCCGGTTTCGCGGTGTGACAGAATGGTATCAGAGCTGGTTAGTTTCTAGGAAATAAAATACTCTAGAGACATTAAGACGTGTGGTGAGGATTTGTTAGATTGTGTCGATTTGTTTTCTCGTGTCTTTGTTTCTTTGAATTTGAGTCTGTTTTTCTTTCAGTTCGGGAGACTTTGCTTTTCTTTTCTTTTAGTTCTTGTTGTTAGGAGATTTGGATGACCAAATTCCCTCCTTAGTGGTGGAGAATTTAAAGTCTCCGTACTCTTGTTCAGTGTCTTTTATCTGTGCTTGTGTCGGAGACTGAGAACCTTGTGGACTTAGTATGTTGTTTTCGGAGAACATCAGCAGACTTTCAGCCTTTAGCATCTCCATTGTGGTTAATGAGCGAAGACATGTGCATTTGCCCGCCAAAGTAGGACTTGAGCATTATTTGAAGATCCCTCTCAACTAATCGAAGATCATCATGCAGTGTACCATGGAAAGTAAATGTGGATTTTGGGTGGACTCAGACCATCTTTCCAAGATGAAGGAGTGCAAAAAAAAAGGCATATTAGCTGTCGATTTTATGAAGGGAGAAGTGATTCTTAGTTAGTAAGGTTAGAAGTTGGCGCCAGAGATTCATGGATTTTCCGGATTCAATGAGCCTTGTCATAGTTTTGGCTGAGAACTTCTGTAACTTGCAGCTTAGCCAGTGTAGTTGATTCAGCAGGGATACCAAGTGGATGGTTAGTTGTGGTCAAGATAATTTTTGGCAGCAGAGGAAACCTTGGGAATTTTACCGACTTACAGGATAATGGATTGGACAACGTGTAGATGCAAATGAATCAACTGATTGGGATGTATGCTAATGGATTTATGTTTCTTCTTTAAGGCTTATTTTTTTTGAAATAAACTATGTCATTATACTATTTTCATAAGTCACATGATTTTGTTTTCATAAGGTTTTGTGTTTCGGATTTTTGTTTAATCTTCTTAAGATATTGTTTTACAATGATCTTGAAATTTTGCTCTCGTTTTAGTTTTCTTAAATGTTGACATCTACATTTCAAAACCTTAGTGAATTCAAAATTTTGTATATGTTTGGTTGGAAATGGATGGATGTTTTTTAATGATGGAATGTAGAGACTAGTGGATAAATTGGTATTTAAAAGCATGTGACTCAAAATCGTGTTTCTTTTTGAAAGAACAATGTGAAATTTCTATTTCATTGATTCATTTTCTTTGGCTATGCAAAATGAATTTCCTAAGGGTTTTGTGTTTAGATTATATGCAGATTTCCAACATTTGATTTAATACTCAGCTTTGTTTAGATTTCCGCAAGATTTTTATGAACAAATGAGTTCAGATTTCAACAAGGTTTAGTGTTTAACTAACACTCAGATTTTTGCAGATTTTCGCAAAGTTTAATGTATGGTCATACTACATGAATTTGATTTATTTTTGAAATCTTGATTTGGAATTGACAAGTGTTTCAATGATTTGTTGGGTTATGAAGATATGAATTTCAAAATGAATAATGTTATTTCATACTCAGACTTTGATACACTTTATTTATTTAAGCTTTATTTGATAATTTGGAAGTTTAGTTTCTACCATGTTTTAAAATGATGAAATTCAACTAAGTAATTATTTTAGTCATTATGTTTAAAATCTTAAGATTTGTTTCGTATTGAATGGAATGAGTTGTAATGGCTTATGATTGGAGTTTGGAAGTGTAAGAATTGAAGGGTTGATGGATGTCAGGGGGTGTACTGGTTCAGTTGGAAACGAAGTTAGATCTATGAGAGAGTAAACATTATTCAAGACTTGGATTGAAAGCTTCAACTTATCAGGGAATGATGTCAGCTTGGCAGGTTTATTTTGTTGATGACACAGTATCAAGCAGAAGATCAAGAACAACAAGTAGATAGAATCAGATGTGGGCAAGAATTCTGAGTACAGCACAGAAAGATTTGTAATATGGAGTTGTGAACATAGATTGGAATTCCAAGGTCAGCTTTACATGTCTAGGGTAGAAGACTTGAAGAGTTAAATCTGAAGAGGCGAGCCATGCGAAGTTTCGACACAGAACAACTCAACAAGTTATGGCAGTTTGACATCTGGTTTATGGTTGTGTGACATCTGGGTTGTAGCAGACCAAGTCAGTGACAGGAGACCTATAGAATTTGGAGTTGTGATTTCAGAACGAAGAAGGATTGACGATATACTTGGAGGCCAGAAGCTGATGATGCATTCGAGAAACATAGCTAGAGCAAACATATGGAATTCCAGAATTTTTCGGGATGAAGATTTTTCAGTAAAGGCATGTCTACGATCACATCTTCGTACAAGCGTCAGGAGTACCGTGTGCAGTCTTGTAGGACTTAAGGCACAGAATTCCAAGCTAATAGAAAGAGACAGAACTTGCAGTTTCTTGGGCCGACAGTGATTGACGAGGTAAGTAAAAGAAATGATCCCGTGCGAGAACGACGGATGACACCAAGGATGATTAGAAGAATTGTTGAACTCTAGTTTGGTTAGAGAAGTATGTTTTCGAGCAGATATGTGGAACAGTGTGAAGCTTTCGACCGAATCAAAATGTTGTTTGCAGGCGCATCTCAATGTCAGGTTTGATCAGAGGGTATCTCAGTTGCCGAGGTTTAGCGTAGGGTGTCAGTGTTTTCTTTTGTCTTTTGGGTTTTTTATTTTGATTTGGTTTAGACCATTTGGAGGACCAAATGGGTTCTAAGGGTGGGGAGGATGTAAGATCCCGACCCCCAATCCCTCTGTTTAGTATTGTTTTGATCGTGGTTTAGCTTTTTAAGCGAGATTTGAGTTGGTTTGACTAGATTTTTCATAGCCTTGGAGATTTTAAAGACCGTTGACTTTAGTTTGACCCGGTCTTTCTAAAATATATTTTTGTGAGAAATTATTCTTACTTTGGAAAAATTACAAATTTTGCTCCTTTTGACTCATTTTATTGAGTTTAACAACTTTCATGTTTTGACTATTTTGATTTGATGCTCTGAAATTGCGTTTTTCGAGAAAAATGGGCAAAAATGACATTTTCACTAAATCTGTCCATAAATTTCGAAAATTTCAGAATTTGGGAAAAATATACTTTTTAGAAAGTAGAAAACTCGCTGATCGTTTTTTTCTTCTTCGTCGTTTTCATCCGGGACCCGCAAATGGTAGTTTCAGCCTTTATAAGATTTGGGCCCATGGGACCTATCTCATTCAACTCTTTAAAGGGCAAATGGGTTTCTTCCCCATTCATTTTTCCTGCAACGATTCCAGCAAGGGCTGGAATCATTCTTCTTCATTTCCAGCCACTCTCTCTCCTCTTGTATCTCTTCTTCTTGGATGCTAAATGGGGATTTGATCTCCAAGCTTTCTTCCCCACCTTCCAAGCTTTCCAAGGATGTATGTTTCAAGAGATTTGAGCTAGAGAAGATCCCTCTTTCAAGCTTTTCTTCTTTGTTTGAGCTACCAAAGGTTAGCAATGGTTTTCCTTTCATGAGATCTTGGTTTTTCAAACCTTTTGGAGTATTTTTCTCATTTATGCAAAGACTTTCTTTGAGATTTGCAATGGATTGATTTTCCAGGGTTTCTTCTTAAGCTATTTTGGGGGTTTTGTGATTTTGGAGCTTGGGGCTATAAGAGGATAAGAGGACCATCATAGAGTGTTTTGCATCTCCTCTTGACCCAAGGCAAGTTAATATTTCAGTCAATATGTGATTTGTTCAATGTGAATGATTTTGGATCTTCATTTTATGTTATTTTCCCTTTTCAATACATGGATTTAATCTTGGTGTATCTGAGCAATGTTTTATGTTTATTAACCTCCAAGTTATTGTCTCCAACCATTTGATATTCATTCGCAAATATGTCTTCTTGAATCAATTTTATATATCTCAATGTTAGTGCCTTTGTTGGATAAAAATGTCATGTTCATATTAATCTTTGTTGTGAATAGAATGGTTGGATGAAGATATTTTGAGGCTATGAAATGTTGAAAATGTGTGAAAGAAGTTGGAATTGATCGAGGAAGAAGGAAGGAAAAAGAACCCCATCACCAGCCAGGAGAAATGCAGAATTCTGCACTGAGCAGAGCCCAACCAGAAGCTGGGCCGCTCGAGCGAGCCCATGGTCCGCTCGAGCAGACCAGGTTCTGGGAGGGGTCCGCTCGAGCGAGCCCTGGGCCTAGTCCAGGGCCCTTTTTAGGCTTGATTCGTGGGCTGTTTTCAGCCCATTCGCTTGGGTCGTTTCCCATTTATTTCAGGGCCTTTTTCCATCCCATCTCCCTCCATTTGTTGAGGCCCATTAAGCCTCTAATGATGTATGGAAGCCCATGAAAGTTTGGAATTATGTGTGATACTTGGAAGTTGCGAAATGGGAAAGGGACCAATGAGAGAATGAGCGTATGTGAAGTTACCTGGGAATCTTTCAAGTCTCAATACGCACTTTATCATTTAAATGTTGTGGATTTTCATTGGCATCAAACATACTCTTTATTAATCAATGTTTAAAGGTTAAATGTGTATTGAGATGGTTCCTTGGTAAGTCTGAAGGAAACAGCGATTCAGATCTGAAACTTCTCATATAGAGACTACTATGGCTGATGCAAAGCATGACAGATTTTAAAAAATCTGATTTCTGCACTATGCAGCGGAAATCAGCCATAAAGAATCGCATAGAAACTCCATTAAATCATGATCAACATGTGTTCAATTAATAGAGATGATAGAAGACTATTACCTCGATGTTTTGGAAGCTTTAATCCTCTGAAAAACTGATGCAAAAAGGGTGAACTCAGGTCTGCAATCAGAAAGTATGTTGTTGGAATTCTGCTGCAGAAATTGTGTTCTCTTTTTGATCTTCTTCTCTATCTCAAATTATAATCTGATTGGCTAAGGTGGTGGAACCTTAATCTAGGTTTAGAGATAGGTTTCTAGAATAACATTCTATGGAAAAACACTTGCTACAAGCTCTCCTCAAAGTGCTTAATGGCTGGACGTGTGGAATGGAACAATTAGGGTGATTCACGCCCAAAGGGAAGGCTTCCCCTTTTATAGATTAGTAAGAGAGTTTCCTTGTTCACTAAGTAGCCTCCTTTCTAATTCTCTTGGAATTACTAAAAAGAAATAGCAATCCTTAGATTAGTATCCTTTCTAGAACCATTCCAAATTAGAAAAGGAAACTCACTATGAGCATCCCTTAAACTTAGCAATTAGTAATCCTAGTTGTGCAACACTTACTAATTTAAGTTTCTAATCAAAAAGGGAAACTTTATTATAGGAATACTTATCCAAGGAGGAGTCCAACCTTCCAAGTAGAGAGACTTACTAAAAGTTGAAGACCCCACACTAGGAAATTCCCATCTTGGACGTCCCATATGCTACGGCCCACACAATGGCCCACATGTCCATAATTTGTCTAGAATTAACTTCATGTATGCCATCAAGGCCTATTTGAATTTAAATTCAAAATTATTTTTCCATAAAATAATTCAACCTTATCTCCTAATCAAATTAGGAAACCATGCCAATATAGGAAAGTGACTAGAGAAGGGACCAAAAGACATATTTGCCCTTGGCTCCCAAAATGACCAAAATGTCCATGCTAAACCCATAGCAACATAAAGACCATTTTAACCTTAACTCATTCCACTAGAGAGTTATGGTTGCACTCCAGGGACAAATATTAAGTATGAAATAAGCTTGTCATAAAATGACAGTTGTCTCCGACCTACCAAGTACAATGACCTAAATGCCCCTCTATGTAACATCCTCAATCGAGTCAGGTTATCTGATGTACTATCAACCTTCTCGATTAAATCTTAAACCTTAGAACATCATATCCTTGACTTGATCATCATCCTGATATTATTCTCTTGATCCAGGGAGCGACCCAGGAGTTTAATATCAATATGGAATATCCATATACTAAGATCTTAGATTTTGATGATCAATCGGATAATTCTAAGGGGACGATCATTCCATCATTAGATGGCATAGATTCTATATTGCATCTGCATGTCCCAACTAATCAAGTCCGAGTACCCAAAACACAGAGCTGTTGACCCATGAAAAGAATCTCACCCATAGTGAATTAAAGCACAAGAACTTGACTTCGTCAGTTCATCCACAAATGCTCAAGATTAAGAGCACCGGTCACTCAGTAGCATGAGGTGACTTGATCTCTCTCTGTGATAGTACTATTTTAGAGATCACACCTACAATGGTCCTGTTCAATGCATTGCATATGCACTAATGAGATAAAAGTCCTCCCATGACTTAGGTAAGTCATCCTGAATACAAGAGAGTCTCTCACTATAACTTATACCAAGATGAAGTACCCAGCTCCATCTCTCAGTTATGAACAAATATGTTGTTTCCAGTGTCCATGAATTAGACCTATCTGTGTGTAGACACTACACACCTAATTCATTTACTAGAAACAATGGGCCTTACACAACCATACATATATACATGTTTAAGCAGAAAAGAGTCATTCTATTAAATAACCAGTTAATATCCAGTAACACTAGATGAGAGTGCAGCTAGTGGGCTTTAGGGCATACACCATTCCCAACAAACTCCCACTTGCACTAAAGATCACTACTTCCTAACCTAACACCCATAGACTCAACATGAGAAGTAAGGACTTTCGCAGTAAGAGTCTTAGTGAATGGGTCAGATAAGTTATTTGCTGAGGCGATTTGCTCCACCACTATTTCTCCATCCTGAATGAATTCCCGGATCAAGTGGTACTTTCTCTGAATGTGCTTGCCTTTCTTGTGATTCCTGGGCTCTTTGCACTGTGCTACAGCACCAGTGTTATCGCAGTACATGACAATCGGTTTATGCACTGCAGGAACAACTCCCAATTCCAATAGGAATTTTCTGAGCCATACCGCTTCCTTCGCAGCTTCCGATGCCGCCACATACTCTGCTTCCATGGTAGAATCAGCAGTACAGGATTGCTTGACACTCCTCCATGATATAACGCCTCCTGACAGAGTAAAGACGTATCCTGAAGTAGACTTTCTGGCATCACTATCAGATTGGAAATCAGAGTCTGTATACGCCAAAGGCGTTAGATCATCTGCTCGAAAGGTTAGCATATAATCTTTCATTCTCCGAAGATACTTGAATATATGCTTAACATTTGTCCAATGCATGGGTCCAGGGTTTGACTGATATCTGCTAACCATGCCAATGGCAAAACAAATATCTGGTCTAGTACATAACATTGCATACATGAGGCTTCCAACGGCGGAAGCATATGGAACTCTCCTCATGCTCTCTATCTCTTCAGATGTCTTTGGACATTGATCTCGAGACAGTGGTACTCCATGTCTAGAAGGTAGCAAGCCCTTCTTGGAGTCATACATGTTAAACTTGACCAATATCTTCTCAATATATGAAGATTGGGATAAGGCTAACATCTTATTCTTGCGATCACACAAAAGCTTGATCCCTAAGATATAGCTGGCCTCGCCCAAATCCTTCATCTGAAATTGAGAGGATAACCAAACCTTTGTGGATGACAATAAACCTACATCATTTCCTATGAGTAATATGTCATCTACATATAGAACCAAAAATGCAACTGCTTTTCCACTTCCTTTCTTATACACACATGGTTCATCAATGTTTTGATCAAAGCCAAAGGATTTGACTGCCTGATTAAACTTGATGTTCCATGCTCTAGATGCTTGCTTAGGTCCATAAATGGACTTCTTAAGTTTACAAACCATGTTATCTTGGCCATTAACAATGAAGCCCTCTGGTTGCATCATATAGATGCATTCGTCAAGACTTCCATTAAGAAAACCTGTCTTGACATCCATCTGCCATATCTCGTAGTCATAATGACATGCGATGGCCAAGAGAATCCTTATGGATTTAAGCATAGCCACTGGTGCAAAGGTTTCCTCATAATCGATACCCTCTTTCTGAGTATATCCTTTCTCCACCAGTCTTGCTTTGAAGTTTTCCACCTTCCCATCCACTCCTCTCTTTCTCTTGTAGATCCACTTGCACCCTATGGGTTTAATTCATTCAGGTGCATCTACAAGTTCCCAGACTTGATTGGAATACAAAGAATCCATTTTAGATTTCATCGCCTGCTGCCACATGTCAGCATCCATATCCGTTACTGCTTCATCATAACTAGTAGGATCCTCAATCAGATCTTCAGAGTCTGTCTTAAAAGACACTCCTAGATATCTTTCTGGCTGTCTAGAAATTCTCCCACTATGACGAGGCTCCGGAGTGTTCGAAGGAATATCTTGTTCATCTACTGTCTCAGGATCTGGTATAGATGTTATAGGAGATCCCGGAAGAATCTCCTCAAGGGTTTCTTTACAACTAAGCTCTTGGTGCATCTTGCAATCATCTTCCAAGTACCTAGCATGAGTGCTGATGAGCACTTTTTGCTCCTTTGGATGATAAAAGATGCCACCTCTCGTTCCCTTAGGATACCCAATGAAGTAGCACATTTCCGATCTGGGTTCTAGCTTGGTAGCTTTATCATTCAGTACATAGGCTGGACAACCCCAAATGTGAATATGTCTTAAACTAGGTTTTCGACTTGTCCACATTTCTTGCGGTGTCCTAGGTATTGATTTAGAAGGTACCAGATTTAAAATGTATGCTGCTGCTTCTAGGGCATATCCCCCAAAAAATATAGGTAGGGTTGCATGACTCATCATGGACCTTACCATATCAAGAAGGGTACGGTTTCTTCTCTCTGCTACACCATTTTGCTGGGGTGTACCCGGTGCAGACAACTGAGACACAATCCCATGTTGTGTGAGGTACTCCTTGAACTCACCCAGGAGGTACTTGCCACCTCGATCAGATCGAAGGGCTTTGATATGTTTCCCTAGTTGTAGCTCCACCTCAGCCTTGAATTGTTTGAACTTATCAAACGCCTCAGACTTGCGTCGCATTAAGTATACATATCCATACCTAGAGTATTCATCGGTGAAGGTGATGTAATACTCATACCCTCCTCGAGCCGGTTTGTTCATAGGACCACACACATCAGTGTGAATCAATTCTAACAACTCCTTTGACCTTAGTCCCTTTCCAGAGAATGACCTTTTGGTCATCTTTCCCTTGAGACAAGATTCGCACTAAGGAAAAGGTTCGAAATCTAATGATCTCAAAGGCCCATCTTCTACAACCTTTGAATCCGTTTTAGGTTAATGTGACCCAAACGTAAGTGCCAAAGATATGTGTCATTGATTGAAGATACCTTCCTCTTAAAGGAAGTGGAGTTTTCTTGTTGTACATTATGCAGTGTGGGAGCAATAGGATATATATAAAATAAGTTGTCATGTATTCTACCGGAACATATAATATTTCCATCTCTACTGATATCAATACCAGAATGGAAAGAAATTGAATAATTAAATTCAATAAGTCTGGAAACTGAAATTAAATTCTTCCTCATGTCCGGAACATAGAAAACATTATTTAAAACTAATATCCTATCACATGGAAAATGTAAAGTAAAAAACTCCTACTGCAAACCGCCCAAACTTTAGCTCCAGTTCCGACTCTAAAAGCAAATTCTCCTTTCTCAATTCTCTGCATTATCTGAAACCCCTGCAATGAATTGCAGATATGATTAGTGGCTCCTGAGTCTACTATCCATGAGTCAGTAGAATCAACCACTAGACAAGTTTCAATGTAGTATGAAAAGATGTACCTTTCTTTACTGAGGCCAGGAACTTGGGACAATCTTTCTTCCAATGACCTTTGAGGCCACACTTGAAGCATTTCCCTTTGGGCTTTCCATCTGTAGCCTTTTCCTTCTTATTACCAGTGTTGTCCTTTTTCTGCCATTTTCCCTTATTCTGCTTCTTCTTGAACTTCTTCCCTTTCGGGTTTAGTTTAGAGGAAGACTGGAAAAAATGAGCTTGGGCTTTGGGCTTCATGATGGCCTCTGCCGCCTGGAGTTCTTTCATTAACTCAGGTAGAGTCATGTCTATCTTGCTCATATTGAAATTGAGCTTGAACTGATTAATAGAATCCGGTTAGAGTTTCGAGAATCATGTCAGTTTGACTCTCTGCATCAATCTCAGCCCCTAGAATCTCAGCTACATTGAAACAATCCATCAGCTTGAGCATATGCTCTCTGACAGGTGTTCCCTCAGCCATCCTAGTATTCATGATGGTCCTCATAGCAGCTTGCCTAGCTGGCCTGCTCTTGTCTGCGAACATCTCAGACAAGGACATCATGATTTCATAGGCTGTGTCCATATGCTCGTGCTGTGTTTGCAACACGTTGGACATGGAAGCGAGCATATAGCATTTAGCCATGCTGTTCGCTTTCTTCCATTTTCTCTCAGCCTCTAACTGGTTATCAGTAGAATTAGCATATATCAGGACAGGTTTCCACCAAGACATACTTGTACTCCTCAGCAGTGAGTACTATGTCAAGATTTCTTTTCCAATCTACATAGTTAGGGCCAGTCAACTTGTTCTCACGAAGAATGCACATCAGCGGACTAAAAGAATCTTTACCCATCTCTCTCTGGATATAAAACGATTTATAATTAGACATGCAGTATATATGTAATATGCATATGGTGCTTGTTATAAAAGGAAAAAACAAAGCACAAAACTTTTTTCATTATTTAACCCCAAACATAATGTATCAGTGTTTCAACCTCCTCATAAACCCTCCATCGAAAGGATGGCCGAGCCTACAATAACGTTGAATTAAGCTCTTCTTATTTGGATTATCACTGTCTAGATACATATCCAGTGATAGTCCAATCACTGATTGGTTTGACCTCATAAGACAAATAACTTTAACTGGTAGGAGAGGTATATTACCGCCTTATGTCAAGTGTGTTACCATCTCTTATGAAAATTCTCAGAGTGTCCTAATCTAGAAGTGAGCTTTGGTAAAGAACTCCACCGAAGGGATGGCCGCTGCCACCAACACTTCATCGACATTCTATAGAAGTGATATTTAGTAAAGAACTCCACCGAAGGGATGGCCGCTCCCACTAACACTTCTAATGAGATTAACATGAACCGAGAATGGAAGGTCGTGGGGTTTTTCCTAAACCCCTCTCCCACTTGATAATTTATCACTAGGGTTTATAAACTTTCCTTTGATCTTTACTTCGTTTTCTCAAAAGCTCTTTTTAAATCTAGCAAACTTGGTTAATTAAATTCATGACTCAATGACTTCAAGTCATCTTGAAAGTAAATAACCTTTGCATTAAAACATTTGAGAAAAACCTTTAAAAGAATTAAAAACCTAACTTGGGTTATGGGAACCCTTAGGTAGCATCTAATTAGATTTTTTAGTTTAGTCTATTTTTGGAAACCAAGGGTGCCAACCCTATCCAATTTTAAGCCTTAGACATAATTAGAAGGTGCTGGTCTAAGTCCCGTTTAAAACCAATTGACCAAACAAAAGCATTCTAATTTTAGAAAGATGCCATTTTTAGAACCTAATGGTGGCCATGTTTCTAGGTGACAATTATAGCAATTATATAAAGCATTCAACCATGCATTCCATATATAAAAGCAAATAAAAGTATGCATTCCTTGATGGCTCCCTGTTCTTAGGATTTCAAATCCTAATCGAATTAGGACTCCTCATGCATCTAGAAGTCTTGACTCCTTCATCTCCAAGGACTCCAATTTCTTGCAACCTTCTTGTCTTGAAACTTTCCTTTTCTTGCTTGTTTCCATAAATAGATTTATACAAGCAAACCCATGAAAAACAAAACCAAAATTACATTGGAGATTCCTATGCTTTTCAAGAAAGCTTACATCAAGACTAGTTGGAATAAAATTAAGGAAACTTTACAACTTCCTATGATTGCTAACCGCGCAATCGTACACTTTCCAACTAATTAAAAAAAAATCCAAATCCACACAACATACATGCGAACCATCAAGGATGCTAATTATGGCTGCAACCAAATAGGTTAGTGCATAATGTACAACATGATTCAGATCTGGAAAAATTGATTCCAGCAATCCGAACGTAACCATCATACAAGATTACAGCACTAATATAAATCTGAAATAAATTTCAGCAGGGTGCCACCATGCCCCATCTAATCTAGGATTAATTAATCACATCATGGGATCATGATTTCGCATGGAGTGGCTCTGATACCACTGAAGGAAATAGCGATTCAGATCTGAAACTTCTCATATAGAGACTCGCTGATGCAAAGCATGACAGATTTTAAAAAATCTGATTTCTGCACTATGCAGCGGAAATCAGCCATAAAGAATAGCATAGAAACTCCATTAAATCATGATCAACATGTGTTCAATTAATAGAGATAATAGAAGACTACTACCTCGATGTTTTGGAAGCTTTAATCCTCTGAAAAACTGATGCAAAAAGGGTGAACTCAGGTCTGCAATCAGCAAGTATGTTGCTGGAATTCTGCTGCTGAAATTGTGTTCTCTTTTTGATCTTCTTCTCTATCTCAAATTCTAATCTGATTGGCTAAGGTGGTGGAACCTTAATCTAGGTTTAGAGATAGGTTTCTAGAATAACATTCTATGGAAAAACACTTGCTACAAGCTCTCCTCAAAGTGCTTAATGGCTGGACGTGTGGAATGGAACAATTAGGGTGATCCACGCCCAAAGGGAAGGCTTCCCCTTTTATAGATTAGTAAGAGAGTTTCCTTGTTCACTAAGTAGCCTCCTTTCTAATTCTCTTGGAATTACTAAAAAGAAATAGCAATCCTTAGATTAGTATCCTTTCTAGAACCATTCCAAATTAGAAAAGGAAACTCACTATGAGCATCCCTTAAACTTAGTAATTAGTAATCCTAGTTGTGCAACACTTACTAATTTAAGTTTCTAATCAAAAAGGGAAACTTTATTATAGGAATACTTATCCAAGGAGGAGTCCAACCTTCCAAGTAGAGAGACTTACTAAAGTTGAAGACCGCACACTAGGAAATTCCCATCTTGGACGTCCCATATGCTACGGCCCACACAATGGCCCACATGTCCATAATTTGTCTAGAATTAAATTCATGTATGCCATTAAGGCTATTTGAATTTAAATTCAAAATTATTTTTCCATAAAATAATTCAAACCTTATCTCCTAATCAAATTAGGAAACCATGCCAATATAGGAAAGTGACTAGAGAAGGGACCAAAAGACATATTTGCCCTTGGCTCCCAAAATGACCAAAATGTCCATGCTAAACCCATAGCAACATAAAGACCATTTTAACCTTAACTCATTCCACTAGAGAGTTATGGTTGCACTCCAGGGACAAATATTAAGTATGAAATAAGCTTGTCATAAAATGACAGTTGTCTCCGACCCTACCAAGTACAATGACCTAAATGCCCCTCTATGTAACATCCTCAATCGAGTCAGGTTATCTGATGTACTATCAACCTTCTCGATTAAATCTTAAACCTTAGAACATCATATCCTTGACTTGATCATCATCCTGATATTATTCTCTTGATCCAGGGAGCGACCCACAAGTTCAATATCAATATGGAACATCCATATACTAAGATCTTAGATTTTGATGATCAATCGGATAATTCTAAGGGGACGATCATTCCATCATTAGATGGCATAGATTCTATATTGCATCTGCACGTCCCAACTAATCAAGTCCGAGTACCCAAAACACAGAGCTGTTGACCCATGAAAAGAATCTCACCCATAGTGAATTAAAGCACAAGAACTTGACTTCGTCAGTTCATCCACAAATGCTCAAGATTAAGAGCACCGGTCACTCAGTAGCATGAGGTGACTTGATCTCTCTCTGTGATAGTATTATTTTAGAGATCACACCTACAATGGTCCTGTTCAATGCATTGCATATGCACTAATGAGATAAATCCGGGAAAGTCCTCCCATGACTTAGGTAAGTCATCCTGAATACAAGAGAGTCTCTCACTATAACTTATACCAAGATGAAGCACCCAGCTCCATCTCTCAGTTATGAACAAATATGTTGTTTCCAGTGTCCATGAATTAGACCTATCTGTGTGTAGACACTACACACCTAATTCATTTACTAGAAACAATGGGCCTTACACAACCATACATATATACATGTTTAAGCAGAAAAGAGTCATTCTATTAAATAACCAGTTAATATCCAGTAACACTAGATGAGAGTGCAGCTAGTGGGCTTTAGGGCATACACCAATCCCAACAAAGTCATTAAGTCATTCTCTACTATCCATTCCATTTCAAGCCAGAGAAGGTATATCTATTTGTATTCTTCGGTGAACTAATTTGAATAACATCGGTGATTTGTTATAAAATCATGTGGTTTTCCATGTTCGAAAGGATTGATCGCATGGTTTTATACAAATTACTTTGATGTGTATTCGAGTGGTTTACCCTGGAAATTCGTACGTTTTCTCCGAATCGATTTGGAAGGAGATTGGACTGTTCGTCACATTCGAGATCTCATCGATAAGATTAGTATTTTGAAAATAAAACCTCGAGGCAAAATGGGGCCAAAGCTTTGTAGTGCGAGCTCATCAGCCAAAGAGACTATTATTTCAAAAATAAAACCTCGAGCTAAAATGGGGCCAGAGCTTTGTAGTGCGAGCCCATGAGCCAAAGGGATTATTATTATGGTTTGATTTGTATTGGCTCGAGTTTTGAAAACTAAAGGCACCACTAGGCTTAGGTCACCTTGTCGGGCTGATCACCCGGCTTGGGATCTTTAATTTGTCCGCCAGCTGCAGTTTGAATTCTGTCTGTACCGACCATGGCAACGGTTTTTATCTGCCGGTCCCACGTGTAGTGGCTACGGTTCTGATTCTGTTTCCGGTCCCACGTGTAGTGGCTACGGTTCTGTCTGCTCTTGTTACTTCGGTAGTAGGAGAATATAGCTATGTGTGGTTGCCAACATTTTATCTGTTTATCATTTTGTTTTATGATTCTTATTTGTTTATACTCATTATATTCTTGGAATTTGTTAATATTTATGATATCGATCTTTTATCGTATTGTCTCTATTATTCAGGATTTTAAATGTATTTCCAATTATGAAATGTTTTATGTAGGCTGTTATCTTTTCGAGATATTTATACTTCAGAGACTGTTCATTTATTTGCTTTGATATTTATGTTCGGTCTTTCGATCGTTTTATCATGATTTATTGCTATTATTGTTTAGACTCTTTAAATGGATTTACAATGATTCCATAAGGTTTTATAAATGCCCATGTTACATATTACTTGTTTATTTGCTTGCCAGACCGTCGTGTCTGACCCTATTTGTTTGGTGCCAGTTTCCTCTCATTCTGTTTTTAGGTGTTTGATCGAAGGAGGCGGTGGAGCCGCCGGTCTGACGTGAGAGGCTGCCCATTGATATCATCTAGATGTCAAGTTTGGCACCGGAGTTCATATCTAAATATTGCGGGTAGTATTTCTGTTTAGTTGGATATTTTTGTATGGCTTTGTTAGCCTTTTTCTTAGGTTTGTAATTAAAACATTTGTTATTTGTAATTTGAATATGTGGGAAATTAAATAGTCCTGTTACTACCAGCTCAGTGTTCTATGATTTGCAATTTGTGCCAGTCTGCTTATTTGATGGCTTTATGATATTAGTTGAGTGCGACACGGAATCCGATGGCCACGGACTCCGGGTCGCAACGCCATAATAAGCTTCCGCGAAAATATATTCTGATCATGATGGAATTTTATCATCCTCATTCACGCGGATCTTGGGAAATATAACAAAAGTTTCAAATTTATTCCAAAATTTCGCATTCCGAGATCGGATCACTGCAGGGCCCGGTTTCGGGGTGTGACAAGAAGAGGGGATACGTATCCTTAGAACATACTTTGCTCCGTTCCATCAACCCAAAGGTGAAGAAATCATAGACACACTGTATCCCATAACTGATAGCTCACCAGATCATGTTCTCAAGAATTGGACCTATGATCCTCCATATTTGACAACTTCTGCCCCTGAAGTAACCTATTATCCACCATATGACCAAACTTTTGAATCTTCTGACGAGATCTACGATCCCATCTTTAAAGACATGCCTCCTGAGAAGTTATATGATATGCTTAATGAAAATTATGAACAATATGAAACACCTGGGGATGGTAACACTCAGATTAGCATACAACCAATGAACGAACTAGATCAATCACAAGCAATCATCCAATCAGAAATATCAAAACCACAAATGCTACCCCAAACACAACCAAACGAAGATCATTCAACATAACAAATAAAAGACATAATGATTCAACCGAAGACACACAAGACAATACAACCTAATGATTTAAATAAAGAATTCAACCTCATGACGATTATGAAGATACTTGATCATCAAATGGAACAAGTGGATGAATTAATTAAAGATTTTGATGTTATAAGATTTGAAACACACGAACCATTCAGGTTTGAATCGAATGACTTAGAATCAAGTGTGGAAACTAATAGACTGGTTAAACCATCTCCATTTGAAATAAAACACCAAACACAAACAAACAAAATCATACAAGGTTCAAAGCCTCATTCTATGACCAATACCACTAAAAGATATAGACCACAATACAAACGAAAGAACTTGGATCCTACGCCATCTTGTAAAATCCAATTCATAATCCAAAGACAAACAAACATTCAACCAAATGATGAACAAGACTACCCTAGACCGAAACCAACGCATCCTGAACCCATCCCAACACCAGATAAGCCAAGAAAGAATGAAAAAGAATCTGGAGTTCAGTTTCTCGGTCCCAATATGTTTAGTGAATTGCAAATAGACATAGAAAAACTCAAATCTGAGGTTAGGAAGAAGTCGATCTTATCGAGCATGCCACTAGAGCGAGCAAATCCATCTGAACCTATTATAGAAACCAAAGCATTACCTGAGAACCAACACCAGGAGATTGTTAGGCCTTGCACCAAAATTCAACAAGGAAGCTCTCACATAGGTCACACCATCTCATTAGAAAAGACCGTAGAGGAGGAACTACAATCAAATGATGTCTTGACTAGTGAGCCTCATAGGTCAAACCCTCTTAGAAGATCAAAGGATAACGATGTAATTGAACCAACCTTAGAGGACAAGCCTAGCTTCCACGATGTGATAGAGCCTAATCCTGTATTAAAACTGATTAATGCCCATTTAAATGCGAGAATAAGACTTCAAAGTTTCTAAAAGGTTTACGATGCCCGCCCTTGACCAATCCAATAATCATGAGCCAAGATTACATAGAATACTTTGAGAAGAGACAACTACCAAGAGTTGATTCAACTCCGATCCTTCACCTAGAATGGTACCCTGCCCATAAAGAGCAAAATCCAAGCACAACAACAAAAATCATTCCTAAACTAGAAAGCCAAATAGAGTTTGGTCCTTTTAGTTTCCACGAAAGGAGTGAGACCACTCCCGAAGCTTTAGGAAAGACTTTTGGAGACTTGACCATAGAAGAACTTTCGGGTATTTACCCAAATGTGCCACCTATGATTCCAATTATCCCAAAGAATAACATAGAAATCCTCACGACTGAAGAATGTCTTGTCCCACATGACCACCTAGTAGTGGCACAACCAAAATTTAAAGGTTACACCCTTGCTCAAATACTCTCACGATGTAAGTCTGCTAGGTTACAAAGAAAATTTAGAGCACGCCTAACAAAACATGGACGAACTACATTTAAGGAAGCTAGATGCACTGCAACAAAACCTAGAGCCCGAAGAAAAAGCGAAAATCACACGCTTCACACAAAAGATGAGGGTCAAACAATTAAGAAAACAAAAGACCAAAGATCATCAAAGAAAGATAGAAAATCATCTTTTAAAGATATCAAATCCACTAATTGTTTAAACTCTTTAAGGCCAAAGCCCAAATGGCGGAAGTCTAAAACATTTCAACGCTCTCGTTTTCGGCCAAGGCAAACTGAAGATCCCCGATATAAGAGCCTTATCTTAATGCATCAACGAGTGAAATCATATTCACATTATCAAAGAAAGAAACATAATGAGGCACATATAAAACCTTTTAACATGAGACCAAGGCCCAAGTGGCGGAGGTCTACAATATTTCAACGGTCTCGTTTTCGGATGGACCAAAATAAAAACTCATGGCCTAAATGCATTATTCCAACATCTCAAAAACAAAGAACATGTCCAATCTATCAAAGAAAACACCAAAATAAAATAAAATGTGTTATCATCAGACCAAGGCCTAAATGGCAAAGGTCGAAGGTGTTTCAACGCTCTCGTTTCCGAAGAGAGCAAAATGGTAAGACCCAGACTAGACACCCACTGATAAAAACACGTAGGTCTAGAGGTCTTAAACGTGCACGTTTTTGAAAAGTCAAAATATTCAAAGTGCGCAACACATCACTAGCACACATAATGGAAAAACATAATCATGCTAGGCAGACCCTGAGCTTCAAGTCAATGAAGGGCTGCAAGTTCAAACAAGCCCAAATAAATTAGTTATTACTTAGGATTATTACAAAAAAAAAAACCATAAAAATCACAAAACCCCAAAAATAAAAAAAAATCCAAAAAAAAAAAAACACAATTGTCTGACCATCATAAAAGGCATAGGCAAGCCAGACTAGTGGAAAATCCCTCTAGTAGAACAATCATTACTAGCGAGACTTTGCACATTGCTTCATAACCAAGACTGCCCTAGGAAAACCAATTGTTGATGATGGATGGGTGTTTATAAATTAGTGGGCACTAAAGAAGGTGACTTGATTGACCGCATTAGAGATTTAAGAACTAATCGAGGCATTCATATTAACAACAACAACTGAGGCATATGTCAACATTAAGGCTACCTCTGTAGTCAAACTCATTAAAAAGAATATAATAGCTAGGCTTGGCATCCCTAAAGCATTCATAACAGACAATGGCCGATAATTTATATCCCAAAAAATGAACGAGTTGTACATAAAATATGATATAGAACTGCATCATTCAACCCCATATTATCCCCAAGCAAATGGTCAAGCCGAAGTAACCAACAAGACCTTACTAAGGATCATCAAGAAGACTGTGCAAACCGCCAAAGGTAGTGATTGGCCAGACCGCCTGGTCGAAGCGTTGTGGGCGTACCGGACTTCTATAAGAACTCCTACAGGAGAAACCCTATACTCTTTGACCAACGGAATGGAAGCAGTCCTTCCCCTTGAAGTCCTTCATCCATCATTGCGCATCCAGCTAAATGAAGATATAACAAAAGACCAAAGGAGAGAAGCATTGCTGCTTCAACTAGACCTACTCGACGAGAAAAGAATGAAAGCAGCGGAGCATGCACAAGTATACCGGAAGCGAATTGCCAGAGCCTACGACAAACATGTCAAACAAAGAAAATTCAAGATTGGCGACTTTGTGCTAAAGCGCGTCACTCCATCCCAGCTTCCGCATCCTAGAGGTAAGTTACGACCCAATTGGGAAGGCCCTAATGTAATTAAGGAAGTATATCCTGGAAATGCATATAAATTAGTGAATGTAGATGGGGAAGAGCTCCCCGATCCATGGAACGCTATGTACCTGAAAAGGTACACGGTATGACCCCTCCCTATTTCTTGCGGAGTATGACCCTCCTTGCTCCTTGGCGTAGTTGTAGAAATCCCATAGGAGGACCGAAGAGATGCACTCTGATCAAGCTTGGAACTCGAACACACACCAACACTTAAGAATACACAAAACGGTGAATCTGCCCCACACAAATTCCCGCACGGTTAAACCCATCCAATGTGAAGGTTTGTAGGTAAGTTTGCCCATGTCATGAAAGATTTTTGATCGTATGTCAAAAAAAAAGGGTGTTTAGTTAGAATTAGTCTTGGAAAGAATAAAAAGCTTCATGACTAGTTTGGGTTCGTAACCTTTTTAACCCGAGTCGGGAAGCCCGTAGGGGTATTTACATACCTAAGGCCCTAAAGCCATCTGGTTTGGGAGTCATTGGCCTAATGCTCATTACATGGGTTAATTAGAAAGCTTAAGGGACCTAAACATTACACAGTCAGATGTTTTTTTTTTTTATTTAAAAGGTGTTTAGTTAGAAGTCTTGAAAAGAATAAAAGTTTTGTGACTAGTTTGGGTTTGTAGCCTTTTTAACCTGAGCTAGTAAGCTCGTAGGGGTATTTATGTACCTAGTGCCCTAAAGCCGTCTGGTTTGGGAGTCATTGGCCTAATGCTCGTTACATGGGTTAATTAGAAAGCTTAAAGGACCCAGGCATTGCACAGTCACATGTCCCAAAAAAAAAAAACAAAAAATTTTTTTTATTAGAATTAGGCTCGCTAGAGTGACATGGGTACTTATCAAGCGAACTAAGCAGAAGGTGGTCTAAAACCACAACACTAAGGAAACATGGTGGCTCACCGCCCCCCCACACACGATCACAACTCACAAATGAGCCCCCAAAGGCGGTCAAGTACTTTCTAAAGTTCAGCTGAAAAGACTAAGCAGCTACAAAGGGGGGGCCTGTGAGGGCTCGACCACCAAAGGATAGTTAGGGAAGATTACTTTGCCACCAAGGTGACAATCATGGATCGAGAGGCTAATCCAGTTTCACGCTCTCGCCCACGGCCATAATGAACACTAGTCTTATGCTGGGGCATTTTATATACATATATATATACATACGAATATATGTTTATCTCACACGGCTTCCCAATCTGGGTCCTCATCCCATACACGATTGCCACGAGCACTCTCTAGCCTTCACACACTTACCTCATGCATGTCTTTACTACTAATAACTTTTAGTTCGATGCAGGAAAACATATTCCCTAAGGTACCAATTCTATCTTGTTATTCTCTAAGCTTGAGTGCCAAAATGGCCCCCTGACATTTTTACCGAGAAAGAAAAATGCTACCTTAGCCAAACTATGCAGGGGGCCCAAAAATATTAAACTAACAAGTTCGTTTTGAAACCTTGCAGGGAACCGAACCCCAATCACATCCAAAACATCCCACAAGCTGGGGCATTTTTTTTATGGGTATTGTTTTGTGCACAACCCCTCATGACTTGAAAAGATTAAAGTGATGGTAACCAAATTTGGGATATATAATTTATGTCTGTCATGATATTCTATGATGAATTTGATTATAGATGTATGCTATGCACATCCTTTTATGATATCATATATTGTGCGATTCAAAAATGCAATTTGAAAATGCAGTTATCTAGAATCTCTGCCTTTGTACTCACGGTTGACAATGTGAATGCCTTAAAACATAGAATTGCTTAGGCCACAAGCATCACACACCCAGGCACTCCCCATTGTATGAAAACCCTGAATCTCTATATTGTTTCTCCAAGTCAAAGTTGATATGATATTTTATTCGCTTGGTCTATTATATGGATTTCACTTTGTCTGTCTTAGGTTCTAATGTTCTTTTTTCACGAGAACTGTACTAGAGCATGAATTTTGAGAAATTTCAAAAAAATCTCGACAACACTTCCCCTTGTTTTTTTGGACCTTGAAAAATCTCCGGATACAAAAAACCCGTTACCTGTGAAAAAAGTACACTTCATATATTCCTGACACCTCACAAAAGCTCCTCATCAATCAACCACACATGCCTAGTACACACTATCTCAATTACACATACATAATACACATGTGCACAAGATCCACATCAGATCAAGTACACACCATGAGCTAAGACAAGACGGAATGACATAGATACAAGACCAGCACATATATGGATACAACGAGGATGCACAAAAGGCGGATCCTGGAGAGATCAATCAAAGAATGATAACCCTATGGAGCAGCTCCCTCATGACGAGCTGATGAAGCAAACGAAGATGGACCAGGAGCACGCTGAGAAGGGTCGCGAGTCGAACTCGAAAATGCATAACCTCTCTCCTCTGCCCTCTGGCGATACTGATCAAGGCGCCTCCACAAGTCGGCAACCACCTCATCATGACCTCGCTGCATGCGGTCTATGCGCTCGGCGTATTGATCATGAATGAGAGCCCTCTCCTCGCTCAAGCTAAGGGGTGGAGGAACGGAAGCAACAATAGCACCGCTCTGCTGGACGACATACAAGGAAGCGTTACATTCAAAAAAAGACTCGTAGCAGGAAACATGGAATTTAAAAGGAAGGAAAGACCCTCGAAGCTCCTGAGCTTGGTGCGCAACTCGTCAACCTGCACCCCACAAGATTACAAAGCATGTCAATGTTAGAAGAATCAAAATCCAGTCATCGCGTGAGTAACGTTCATACCTGTGCCGCTGAAGCGACTCTCTCCGTAAATGCCTTGTCACGCTCGCTACGAAGCTCTGCCTGAAGATCACAAAGACAAATGGTTAAGAATTAGTCATTATACGCCTTGAATACAAGGGCAACAAACTGAGACCCAAACTTCGCTAACCTGCAGTCGATCCACCTCAGCCCGCAGAGTAAGAAGATCACTCTCCACTTGGATCCTCATAGCCTCAGGCATGTCTCGCTCCCTGTTACCCTGCATGGTGACCAAAGGTCATGAACATTAATTCAAAATGGACAACTAACCCCATGACCTTGTACCTCATGAGAATCTACCAATGCGTCGATAATCGCTTCGTTTTCCTGGCGGCGCTCCTGTTATCAAAGCATTATGAGTAAAGAAGGTATAAAAGAGACAGCATGTGGCCAATTAAGGTTGACAATTGTCGTACCCTCTCAGCTGACAATGAGACCCTCAATCTCATGACCTCCACATCCTATGAAGTACCAACCATGCCAATATGCCAAGAATGATCAGGATTACTATAGAAGATGAACACTGTTTGACTCAAATACTAAACCAAGTAGTCATACCTTTTTCTCTACTAGGTGAGACAATCGAAGTACCTCCCCCCTGAGGATGGACTCCGCATCGGGTACTACTCCCCCAGATGTCCCCTGTCACACATGAGAGTTACGATTAGAGAAATAGGAGAGGCATATGTCTTTGAGATTACAAAGCTTATAAGCAAGATTGGAAGTCCCGTGAACCCTCACCTCACATTGTCTTTCAGATGATGGATGTGCCTGCCGATGCCCTGCTCTAGCCGGTATCTCCCCTTGAAAAATAAAGGAAGAAACAATATGGTTCACAATGGAAAGAAGACAACGTTAAAGCGAGCAAACTTCAAGGGGTACCCGAAGAGATGACGAAGCCTCAGCCGCTTCCACGCAATTGCTAACGGAATATGAAGCCCCGTAAGAATACGACTCCGGGAGTATATACCGATCCAAAGCTGTCTTCCAATATGCCTCATAATCACTCCAAACACCAGCATCCACGCCAAAAATGGCCTTCCTCCCTTTTGATCTCCAGTTTTTTATTTCTCTCCGACAAGGATGGCGGCGCTTGAACATTTCAGACCCCACCCTGGGTATGACCGACGCATGACAAACTTTTCCGAGGGAACAACTTGATGGCGTCCCAATTGGCACGCGACTCGGCTGACAACCAATCTAATTGCTATCTGAGGGGCGTGGAGCCATATGTCCCTCTCAAATAAGGCATGCCCCTCCTGGACTACAACCATCTCATCATCCGGTCCACCCTGATAGGGCTGCCAAATCACCTGACGAACCGTGGTATATGCAGCAAATGAGAACTAAGAGCAGTAAGCGTTTAATGTAGCAAATGGATAAGGGACAATACATGCCTCGTGATTTTTTAGTTCATTCAAGATGAACCGGTAACCTTGCTCACTCGGCCTCATCTTGAGGGCTTTAATACGCTCGGCCATTTCCGGAGGCAAGATGTCCGCAAAGCCTCGTAAATTAGCATTAGGGTACCACTGCGAAGCCCGGGGAACGCAACTCAGCCTCGCGGGCAAGCGCTCGGGCCGACACTAGACGATGTGCTCCGAGAGCCATACCTGCTCAAAGTTAAAGCTCTATTATTACAAAAGACGAAGCATGAGACATGATAAGAAAAGAAGACTACTGGAAGTCACAACACATGGGAACAAGGATTTAACTTGCAAGATCGGCACAAACCCTCGAAGGCTCTTACATCCAGATTGAACGCGGCAATTCGAATCTAGACTGTGGAAAAGAAAGGCAAGGGTGGCCGCACCCCAAGCGTAATCGCCAACCTTATCTAGGTCTTGTACAAATCGAATGAGGGTACCGGATGCTCTATTACCAGTTGCATTGGCGAAGAGGCACCTCCCCAAAAAGAACAATAGAAAAGCCCTAGGATGCTCATCGTCACCCAACCGTGCTGAAATCAGCCTGGGTCTCCTTAAGCGAGCTTCAGACTGCCTCCCCTGCTTTTGCTCTACACAATGAGAAATGGACATAAGGAATTCACCCAGTGATGGAAATAGGGAGCAAAATAGTTACCAAACATTTCAGTACTCACTCGCGACTTGGAACACCTCGCACGGTATCCCTTCCCTCTTTCGTCGAGTATATCCATCAACCGGCACCTCCCGCCAATCATACCCTGAAACCAAAAGAGAAAGTATATGAAGAACAAGGTTGAAAAACACAAGGCACTCGAGATCGATTGAAGAAAGCTAGATCGAGCATTTATCCCCGGAAGGCCGGGCATCATCCCCCTTGTCACCTTCACCAACACCTTCATCACTTCCCTCGTCAATATCGATAGCGGCGACCCGGCGAGGCCTTACCCCCTCATCCTCACTATCCCCGTCATCTCCATCGTCAGACGCAACAACCTCGCCCTCGAACTCGTGGAAATCAGCATCATCATCACTCCCATCCATCTCCTCATCACTATCAATGGCGTCCACCACTGCTACATCATCATCAGCGGGGCCACCTACATATCCAGATCCGCCTGAAGATGGGCCCTCACCTGTCAGAGAAGTTGTGGATACTATCAATAAAAGGTAAATATAAAATGTGCTAAAGTTTTCAACTCAAGATATAATTCAAAAGGAATAAAGAACTGAATTTTACCAGCGTCGACCCTAGCCTCGGCCGCTGCGGGAACTGGATCTCCCTCATGACCTCCGACCGGCGAACCTCCCAAAGCCGGTATCCTTGCCCTCAACTTGGCAAAGAAATCCGCCTGGTTCCGAGCCCACTCTGAAATGAAGCAAGGAGAAGTGATTAGCAAAAGTAATGGAAAACAAAGGATGAAATGCTACAAGAGCAGTAGTGGAATACGTACTATTTAGAATCATCCTCCTCTCTGGGCTATATGCCTCTCTCAGCCACCCGGCATCAATTTGACCCACACCAGATTGGGGGCTTGCCCCGAACATCCTATGCAGACGTAACCGAGTGATGGAGGCCTTGGCGTCACTCGCCTTTGAGAAAACAGGGAGGCCCGTCACCCTCAAACCCCAGCACCGCGCAATGTCCTCCAATGTGATCGTCATCTCCCCAGGCGGGAAATGGAATGTGTGTGTCTCATCTCTCCATCTCTCAGAGAGAGCACAAATGAGAGCACGATCGATGTGGAAGGCAACGGTAGACATGAAGTCTCCAAACCCCATCGCTCGCACCCGATCCTTCAGGTGATCGGGGAGCTCGATCCACCAATCCCTCATCTGAATCCAACTCACCCTAGCCCGAGCAAAAGGGACAGCCTGCAATGCAAACAATAAAGGAAAGAATGTCAATGATAGTAGAGACCAACCAAGTATAGCATTTATAAAGGCAACTAAAAATTTACCCGGCTAGCTCTTATCTCATCTGCAAGATGGGGCTTCTTTTCCAACTTATCCTCGCCCCTTTGTTTCTTTCTCGGGGGAGCAATGACTGGTTCCGCCTCAAACTCTTCCAGAGTATCCATCGGTGTGGGACCACGCTTAATAGCCTTATTAGTCCTAGCCATCTTACAAACCCATGCCCAAAGTTGAAATGAGAGAGTGAAGCATGAGAATACATCAGTCTACATCAGCATCAGAGACAAACTAGTCCCGAGATGGTAATTTGTGTTTCTTGATTTAGAGGTAATGAACCTCATTGGCTAAGTGATAAATAGAAAGGAAGCCAAATGACCATGACCCTTGATCCAACCTGAAGACTAAAGCAAAACAAGTCTCATTTGCCAAACTAGCCTCATTAAGACACATGTTACAGACCTACAACGAAATGAAAACACATTCAATCTGGCCCTATGTCTTTCACCCAACAAATTTTTAAAAAAATGGAGAAATGGTTTTTCGTGAGAATAAAAGTAAGGGCTGAAGTGCAGAACTGAATTGGGATAATGAATAACACTAGTGAGAGGCAGAAAGGTCCCATAAGCTAAAACCCGAGATTAGCCCAAACAGCAATGGAAACAGAGGACCAGCGTTTTGGCTTTGGCAAGATTCCAACACGGTTAACAGTACCAAAGTGATGGTTCATTCCGATTTACCAATGGAGGCAGCACAAACGAGACAGACAGGTCAGCCGATTCAATTTAAAATATACATGATGGACCGCGCTCCTGCTCGGTTCTACCGAGGTCGGCGGACGTGGGAGTCCGTTGGGTCCGACCCTTTCGTAACCGGGGGGCAGAGGCGCGCATCAACATTTTTGTTGTGTGGGTGTGCCGGATTTTCTATTTTACTTGGAATTGCAAGTGGTGATCCGGAGATCAACCTTCACAAGTAAAAAAGAAATCAACTTCTTTCAAGTTTTCCATTGCACATATATTTAAGAAAAGAGACATTTTTCTTGGTTTGCCGTGAAAGGCGATTTTTTGGCATTTATAGCCGATTTTGGCGTTTATAGCCGGTTTCTGGCGCTTATAGCCGATTTTGGCGTTTATAGCCGATTTACAATCCTTATCAATAATGAAAGACAAGAGTTGTGATTTTTGTCTCTTTTGAAAAAATACAAACTACAATGAAAAGCAAGAAAAGGAGGATCTAACTTCTCAGGAGATTGTGGGGGACCCGTTTAGATTGACGGTCGCAAGCCATATGTGGGCTTCGCCATCATCCATGCAGATGAGAACAGTGGATGCTATTGATTCGCTTGGCTTGGCTATAACCTCAGGTTTTTAGAGGACAAAGATCAAAAGGAGGTCCTATGTCCAATAAAAAACCGAGTAGACGGGCTGAAAAGCCACATCTAAGCCATTGGAGGCAAGAGGAGAAGGCAAGGACCTTGGGGGGGTCCCCCAAGGGACTTTTGTCACCTTGTAGCGGTAGTCGGTGTAGGATTTCCGCAGAGTTTTCTCTCTTTTCCTTCTCTGAATTTCTGTGCTTTTTTCTGATCTGGGATCTGTCTCGTTTTTCCGATCTGTTTCTTCGTGGAGAGCTCTCCTATTTATAGGCTTTTAGGTAGCCATTTAGGAGGGTTTATGGGCTTTTATTGTCATTAAGCCGCATAATGGGGGGAGTTACAGGATTTAAATCTTTATTTTGTAACTCCTTTTTCTTGGCTTCTGATTGGCCGGAGGAGATTGAGGGCATTTAATCGCCTTTAATCGCCATGATGGGAGGAGTTTCATGGGTTAAATGCCATGAATCTCTTGACTTGTAACTCTCGGATGCTTGCTTCTGATTGGTCCATCCAAAGAAATGGATTAATGACTGTAATAAAGTTAGTCAATTAATCGCATTAAGTGGTCGCTGAGCAGTTAAAGAGTCGCAGGCCGTGCCGCGTCTTTTGGGATTCTTCTGGTAATGATCATCGATGGATCTTCATGTAGATCGACATCGGATGACCATGTGACTTCAGGTGTTGGTTGCCAACAGCGGGTCAGTGCCATCTGTCCTGTCGATTTCTCGATCAGTCGAGTAGAAAGCACACTTTTTTTGGTTGACCGGGTGGCGATCAATGTTGTTTTCGATACTTTTGATGATTGACCCGTGTTTTTGACGGATGTCAGAGGATTTGGTGTCTCAAAAGTATGAGTTTTGGAAACTACCAGAGGCTGCAAGGAGGCTCGTTGACGCGGTCTTGCTCTTGTTCTAGAGCGAGTCGCTGCAAGATCCTTGCATATTCTTCAAGATCAGGCATGGGAGCCGGATCTTCTTCTTCATCAACTCTTTGTGGCTCAACATGGTTGATTTCCACTGGAGTAATGAGAGGTGCTGAGTCAGCAACATTTTCTTGTACAGCCTCTTGGTCTTCTTCATCATCAGACCAGGATCCTTGTGGCTGTAGAGGGTTATACCAGATTACTGGCATAAGATGAGACTCAGGAACCCATTCTTCATCGGAGAGATATTCTCCTGTTTCAAGGGAATCCTCCCACTCATCTGTGTAGTTGGATTCGAATCCATCATCGGTGTCGCTGGACTCGTATCCATCAATGGAGAATCCAACTACCGAATTGCAAGAGTATGATGCCTCCTGCATGGCTTCTTTGAATCGAGGTGGCATGAAATCACTGAGAGTGAATTTTCTTACCCCCTTTGAAGTCTCTGGAAGGGATATTTTTGTTGCCTCCAGTGAAACGGTAGAGGAAGCCTCTGCCTTTTCTTTGACCTCTAGTTTTGGCTGGGTCTTCTCTTGCCATTTGAGCTTGAGGAGATGTTTCCTAGCCTGCCTTCACTGTTGAGCTGTAGGCTTTGTTTTCATGACCTCCCAATTTTCATCTTCCAGGAGATCAGGATGTACCCATATCGGTTGTCCATCTGGTGTCGGGTAAGGAACCAGTTCCTCGGACGCTTGGATTGAGTTTATTACCTTGAAGGAAGTAGTGATTTTCTTCTTCGGTGATTTTGATGTTTGTCCACATGTCACCATGTTGACGGAGGCAGGCCCATAGTTTTTGTCAAAGGTGATGACTCCATTTTTCCACATCTCATTTATTTTCTCCCTCACAACGAAGCATTGATTGAGAGGATGCGAGATCATCTGATGGTATGGACAGAACCGAGGATCGTTGGTTTTGCCAACATCACCCGGTCTTTTTCGTTCAGGCAAGGTGAGCTTGCCGTTTGCCACAAGAGCCCCGAAGATTTCATCAACATCTTCATCAAACGGGTATTTCTTCTCTACTCGTTCTTTGAAGGCATCTGAGAGTTCAGGTCTCTTACCAGCAACTTTATTTTCAGCTTTCTTTGGTGGCTGAGGAGCTGACTTGGTCTGCACAATGAGGACCTCTTTTTTCTTTGATTTAGAGGTTACAATGGCGGTTGGCTCTTTTCTTGATGATTTCTGACTGTTGAGGTCTTTAATCACCGTTTCAACTTCCATGGAAGCTTCTAGGAGTTCTCCCAGGTTTTTTTATTTGTTGCCGATGATCATGGAGCAGATTCTTGCTCTCTTGTTGTTTCGGCAAATGTCGACTAGCGACGCTTGTGGCAATACATCAGAGCATTTGTATGCCATTGCTTTCCACTTGTGAATGAAGTCATATGTTGATTCATTCTCCCCCTGTTTTAGGCTGCACAGCTGAGCCATAGTAGCGGGATGATCCTCACCTTTGAAGTGAGTCAGGAAGCGTGTCTCTAACATGGCCAAGTTTTGGATTGAGTCGTCCGGCAGAGGGGAGGACCAATCGAAGGCCGTACCTTTTAGGGTACTTGCAAAGAGGCGGATCTTGAGTGCATCTTGATCCGCGATAGCTCCCGTCAGGATCTTGAAGTGGATGACGTGCTGTCTGGCTGATCCTTTCCCCGTATATGTTTGGAGAGTAGGATGCTTGAATTTGGTGGGGAACGGGACCGAGTCCATCCATAAGGGATATGGTGGCTTGATCCCATGCTCCTTGAGTATATCCTCTTCTTTTGCTTTGGCGAGGATACTGTCTACGTCCTTTTTGGTAAGGGCGTGTGACTCATTTTCTTCTCCATTTACCTCGTCGTTTTGATGATTCGGAGGAGGTTCATTGTTCGCCTGATTTTGGAAGGCAAGGAGAAGGTTTTCCATCAAAGTTTCAATCCTCTGCTGGCCCTGTTCCAACTGCTGGATGCAGGTGATCGCATCTTCTGGAGGTGGATTGCGGGGTGGTGGCTCAGAATTTGTAGCCAAGACATTCATCCTTCGTGATTCGAACGAAGAAACCGTCCTGGTGACTGAGCTGGGGCTCATTCTTTTTGAAGAAGAGCTTGAGGAAAGATCACTCTGTTGTCCTTTGCTTGAAGGAGCAGGGGATCCTTCTAAATGTCTTCTTGTCCTGGAGACGCTGCGGGTCATCGGACATCAGACGTGGATTTTTGTTGCTGACTTTTGGCGCCTTCTGGTTTTTCCAACCAAATGGACGGCAGCAACTTGGTTGGGTCTTTCTTTTTTGACCCATTTGGGAGAGACTTGAAGTGTAAGAGGCTGGGTCCTTTGCTTCTCTAGTCTCTTTTGCCGGTATGACGTGCGGCGGCGTATACGACGAGCAATTTGAGCTTCGGTCAGCTCTAGCTGGGCTTTGACGATGAAGGATGTGCTCCCTCGGGCGCAGCAGCCGAGCCTGTCTTCTTTGTAGTTGGGCAAGGACAGGATGCGAACCCTGTCCTTCGCCTGTTGCAGCGAAGCTTTGAATTTTTCGAGTTCGGCCCCTGTAGAGATGAAGGGTCGAACTGCAAGTTTGTAGGCCTTAGCAGGTGCTTGTAGAGGCCTTGTGATGCATGACTTGATTTTGGGCTTGTAGGAACAAGCCGGCTCATGCTGGGTTGACTTGAGAGTCAGGTTGGAGATGGGTCTCTCCTCTTTCATGTAAGCAAGAGGGTAGAATTGGTTCTCCTTGAGTGGGGCCAAGAATGCTGGCTTAGTGGATGTTTGGGACCTTCTTTGTTTTGGTGAAGGTCTTGGGGACCAAGTCTTGGGATAGACCTGGTTGCTTGCAGGTTGAGGCTTCGTGGGGGTGCCACGGGCTTCAGGCCTTCTGGTGCTCGCCTTTGGTGTCACGGTAGTGACACGTTGAGAGGCGAGTTTCTGCTTCTTGGAGGGAGCAGTTTGTTCCTCGGGAAGTGGGAATGGTCCCAGCGTCCCAAAGACGATAGTCCGGGGAGTCGAGGTCGACCCGGAGTTCAAAGAGTTGCCGAGGGAGTTGACATTTCGGCAGCTGATGGGGCGCTTGTAGGTGCGCGCAGTTTGCTTCTGTTGAAGCATGAGTTGGTGCTTGTTTTCATCGAAAGTAATGGTTAGTGAAGCTGCCATTGTTAGTTTTTTTCGAAAATTTTTGAAACAAGACTACATCCATTAGTGATCACAAGAATATAATGATCATAAATGGGAAGTTCTATGGTTTCGTCTTTCCAAATTGCTCGAGGGAGATGACCCAAGCAATATGAGGAAGGCAAAATGCCATAGAGGGTACAATTGTTCTGATCGCAGGTATGGTAAGCCCAGAATGAGCGTCCCAGTGACTGCTAGAAGCAATTGTGAGCTTAAATTCGACTTATCGAGAAGCAAAGCTTGCTCGAGATACGAAGAATATAAAGTTTGGAGTTACAGATGTGCCGGTCGCAATACAGTAGACCCTGAAAGGGCGTACTAGTACCGCTAGACACAAATGTTTTGAGACCGCATCAATGAGATGAGATTCTCTATTTTGAAAGGTCAAGATTGGATTCATCAAAGAGAGCAGATGGTATTCCAATCTGAACACGGGCTCAGCGATTTCCGCGAGCGCCAGTGCTCAGAAAGAAATGAACCATAATTTCTCGAATCTGAATCTAAAAATGACGAGTTTTTTTTTTGAAATGCCAATATCGGGTTCATCAAAGAGAGCAAAAGGCACTCCAATCTGAACACGGGCTCAGCGATTTCCGCGAGCGCCAGTGCTCAGAAAGGAGAAGACCAAGATTTCTCTAATCTAAACCCAAAATGACGGAAGTTTTCTTTTTTTTTTTGGAAGATTTTGAAGATTTTTTTTAAATCTCTTTTTTTAATTTTTTTTAAAGATTTTTTTTTAATTTTTTTTTATTTTTTATCTTTTATTTTAAAATTTTAATTTTTTTAAAATTTTTTTTTTTTTTTAAAAAATTTATTTAAAAGACGAGAGAGTACACATAGGCCTCCTAACCTGGTCTTATGAAATCTTGATTGATAGAATTGCCCCCAGGTAAGGGTAGGATTACTTAATGAACCCGTTTGGAGGACCCTTGCCTAGAACAGTCAAGCTGTCTCCACACTCTGGACAAAGCTTTTCTTTGAATCAACCATGATCAAAGAACACAGTTGGTTTAACCTTAGTGGTCTATGTCTTTTTTTTTCGTTTTTTATATATATATATATTTTTTTTTTATTTTTAATGAACTCATCGAAGAGAAACGATGGCCCAAAACCTTAGTCGAACAGGCTCAACATTTCTGCAAGCGCGATGAACGATAGGAACGGATCAAGGTTTCTCAATTTTGAATCCAAAATGAAAAATCTAATTTTATATATATATATATATTTTAATGAACTCATCGAAGAGCAACGATGGCCCAAAACCTTAGTCGAACAGGCTCAACATTTCTGCAAGCGCGATGAACGATAGGAACGGATCAAGGTTTCTCAATTTTGAATCCAAATGAGAAATCTAATTTTTTTTTATTATAAATTTTTTTTTAGATCTTTAATGAACTCATCGAAGAGAAACGATGGCCCAAAACCTTAGTCGAACAGGCTCAACATTTCTGCAAGCGAGATGAACGATAGGAACGGATCAAGGTTTCACAATTTTGAATCCAAAATGAGAAATCTAATTTTTTTTTTTTGAAAAGAGAAAGAGCGGAAATAAATTCAAAGAATTAGAAATTTCCAAAAAATCTCATCTCATAATTCTTTTTAGATGCAGAATCCAACATAGGCCACCAATTATAAAGTAACGAAGGAATCGAGAAAAGAAATATAAGCATAGAGCAAAATATATGATATGCAAATATTTCATTTCTAGCATCGTGCTCTCAAATAAACGTGTCCCACCGGGTGGAGCCAGCTTGATGGACAGCGCTCCTGCTCGGTTCTACCGAGGTCGGCGGACGTGGGATTCCGTTGGGTCCGACCCTTTCGTAACCGGGGGGCAGAGGCGCGCATCAACATTTTTGTTGTGTGGGTGTGCTAGATTTTCTATTTTACTTGGAATTACAAGTGGTGATCCGGATATCAACCTTCGCAAGTAAAAAAGAAATCAACTTCTTTCAAGTTTTCCATTGCACATATATTTAAGAAAAGAGACATTTTTCTTGGTTTGCCGTGAAAGGCGATTTTTTGGCATTTATAGCCGATTTTGGCGTTTATAGCCAGTTTCTGGCGCTTATAGCCGATTTTGGCGTTTATAGCCGATTTACAATCCTTATCAATAATGAAAGACAAGAGTTGTGATTTTTGTCTCTTTTGAAAAAATACAAACTACAATGAAAAGCAAGAAAAGGAGGATCTAACTTCTCAGGAGATTGTGGGGGACCCGTTTAGATTGACGGTCGCAAGCCATATGTGGGCTTCGCCATCATCCATGCAGATGAGAACAGAGGATGCTATTGATTCGCTTGGCTTGGCTATAACCTCAGGTTTTTAGAGGACAGAGACCAAAAGGAGGTCCTATGTCTAATAAAAAACCGAGTAGACGGGCTGAAAAGCCACATCTAAGCCATTGGAGGCAAGAGGAGAAGGCAAGGACCTTGGGGGGGGGTCCCCCAAGGGACTTTTGTCACCTTGTAGCGGTAGTCGGTGTAGGATTTCCGCAGATTCTCTTTTCCTTCTCTGAATTTCTGTGCTTTTTTCTGATCTGGGATCTGTCTCGTTTTTCCGATCTGTTTCTTCTTGGAGAGCTCTCCTATTTATAGGCTTTTAGGTAGCCATTTAGGAGGGTTTATGGGCTTTTATTGTCATTAAGCCGCATAATGGGGGGAGTTACAGGATTTAAATCTTTATTTTGTAACTCCTTTTTCTTGGCTTCTGATTGGCCGGAGGAGATTGATGGCATTTAATCGCCTTTAATCGCCATGATGAGAGGAGTTTCATGGGTTAAAATGCAATGAATCTCTTGACTTGTAACTCTCGGATGCTTGCTTCTGATTGGTCCATCCAAAGAAATGGATTAATGACTGTAATAAAGCTAGTCAATTAATCGCATTAAGTGGTCGCCGAGCAGTTGAAGAGTCGCGGGCCGTGCCGCGTCTTTTGGGATTTTTCTGTAATGATCATCGATGGATCTTCATGTAGATCGACATCGGATGACCATGTGACTTCAGGTGTTGGTTGCCAACAGCGGGTCAGTGCCATCTGTCCTGTCGATTTCTCGATCGGTCGGGTAGAAAGCACACTTTTTTTGGTTGACCGGGTGGCGATCAATGTTGTTTTCGATACTTTTGATGATTGACCCGTGTTTTTGACGGATGTCAGAGGATTTGGTGTCTCAAAAGTATGAGTTTTGAAAACTACCACAGGCTGGACGCTCCGAATCGCGAAAAAAACGGCGAAAACCGGGGTTTCGGGGGCCTTCCCGGCGAACCCCGGCTCCAGGGTCGTAGGGGTCTGCGACCCTTGGGGTTTTTTCCCCTTTTTATCCCATTTTGTGTCCGTTTTTTGCTGTTTTTTTATTCTTTTTTCTTCTGTATTTTTCCTTGACATTTTTGACCATTTATTGGCCTGATTTCCCTATAGGAAACCTGATGAGAATCCTCGCATTTTATTTTGCAAAGTTTCCAATTTCTTGAGAAAGCCGAAGACTTTGTCGCGCAGAGCTACCGATTTTCCGTCAGAAGCTGAAACTGGGCCAAACGATGTCGGAAAGACCTGAAATTTAGTGTGAAGCCTCCTGAGCAATAAATAAGACCAACCATAGGCTTTTGTTTGAGTTTTGAAGCCGTTTGGGGTCCTATCACCAGTAGACTCGCTTTTGTCGCGATGAAGATGTCGCGGTTTGATGTGCGGTCAACCGATGTCCAATTAACTTGAAATTTGATAGGGAACCCATTAGAGTCATTTTAAGATGATCCATAGGCTCTGTCTTGGAAACCATGGTCCCAGAGAGCTTTGCCGCCGAGAGGCCTGATTTGGCTTCCGAGCGTCAAACTATGGTCAAATGTTGTCGAAATGACCTGAAATTTGACGTGCAGCCCCTTGTAAGCATTTTGAAGCCGTCCATGTGCTTTATCTGATGAGTGATGGCCTCGGCGATTCTTGCTGCCGAGAGGCTTGATTTAGCTGTTCGAGGGTTGATGTAGGGTCAAACGTTGTCGGTTTGACTTGGAACTTGACGTGGAGCCTTTTGGATGTATTTTGAGACCATCCATCGGCTCTGATCGAAGATTTGGTGTCTCCGATGCTTTCGCCGCCGAGAGTTCCTTTTCGGCTATCGGAGAAGCGAAGTTAGGCCAAATGATTTTGAAATGGCCCGAAACTTCTTGTGTACTCCTCTTTTGGCTGTCTTGAAGGATCTTGCAGTTTTTGTTTGATTCTGACAAGATTTGATTTTTTGGAAGTAGCATTGCCTATTTATGGCAGGTTGCGACTTCATGTAGCTCTTTGGATCTTGAAGAGGCAAAGTGACATTTTTGGTGTCAACAATACCATTGACTCGTATGTTCATGCATCATTCCAAAATCCAAATCCATGCATTTAGCTACATACCCCACCTCATGATATGTTAAGTAGGGTACACACATAGATTTTTTTTTTAAACAAAAAAAACAAAAACAAAAACACAAAAAAAAAAACAACAAAAAGAAAAAGAAAAAAGGGGAAGCAAAAGAGGCACACACACATTGTCAAACTGAAACATTATCCCATCACATGAGGTCCCGTTGCATGCACATTAGTCCCATCACGCATACATCTAACATTGTGCGCTGCATCTCATGCCATCTCCATCAATAAAAATAGAATGATTACCTCTGCAAATTATAAAACCGCATACTAATGACAAAAAATGCAGAATCTTTTAGTATACAGGTTCCCAAATTGAAAGCAAAAACACCAAGGTGAAGGACCTTCAAACACACTGATGGAGATTGATGACAAGTTCACAAGCTTCAGCAAACAAACAACGAAAGAAAGCAGCAACGATCCATAACATCAGATTTATGGAAAGCTCTTGAAGTAAGTATCCCAAACTATGATTTTCATGATTTTACCTCACGTCTGGAAATTGAGTCGCCGTAGGCCTCCCTTAAGCGCTTATAATCGGTACGGCAACCATAATACCGTGTTCTCACGAATTGTGTGTTCGCCGACTCAAATCTTGATGTTGGAGGACGGAAACCGTGTAATTCGAAGCTCTCCATGATAAGCACTAAAAGACGATCGAATCTATCCTAGGTTCTCGTCTAAGCTTGGGTGAAGACCAAGATTGATGGACCGCGCTCCTGCTCGGGTTCTACCGAGGTCGGCGGACGTGGGAGTCCATTTGGTTCCGACCCTTTCGTAACCGGGGGGCAAGGGCGTGCATCAACATTTCTTTTTTTTGTGAGGGTGTGCCAGATTTTCTATTTTACTTGGACTTGCAAGTGGTGATCCGGAGATCAACCTTCGCAAGTAAAAAGGAAATCAACTTCTTTCAAGTTTTCCATTGCACATATATTTAAGAAAAGAGACATTTTCTTGGTTTGCCGTGAAAGGCGGTTTTTTTGGCGTTTATAGCCGATTTTTGGCGTTTATAGCCGATTTTGGCGTTTATAGCCGATTTACAATCCTTATCAATAATGAAAGACAAGAGTTGTGATTTTCGTCTCTTTTGAAAAAATACAAACTACAATGAAAAGCAAGAAAAGGAGGATCTAACTTCTCAGGAGATTGTGGGGGACCCGTTTAGATTGACGGTCGCAAGCCATATGTGGGCTTCACCATCATCCATGCAGATGAGAACAGAGGATGCTATTGATTCGCTTGGCTTGGCTATAACCTCAGGTTTTTAGAGAACAAAGACCAAAAGAAGGTCCTATGTCCAATGAAAAGCCAAGTAGACGGGCTTGAAAAGCCATGTCTAAGCCATTGGCGGCAGAAGGAGAAAACAAGGACCTTGGGGGGGAGTACCCCCCAAGGGACTTTTGTCACCTTGTTGCGGTGGTCGGTGTAGAACTTCCGCAGAGTTTTCTCTCTTTTTTCTTTCTCTGGATTTCTGTGCTTTGTCTGTCTATGTGTTTGTGCTTTTTGTGATGATCCTTTCTTCTTGTAGAGCTCTCCTATTTATAGGCTTTTAGGTGGCCATTTAGGAGGGTTTATGAGCTTTAATTGTCATAAAGCTACATAAAGGGAGGAGTTACAAGATTGAATTCTTTATTTTGTAACTCCTTTTTCTTGGCTTTTGATTGGCCGGAGGAGATTGAGGGTATTTAATCGCCTTTAATCGCCATGATGGGAGGAGTTTCATGGGTTAAATGCCATGAATCTCTTGACTTGTAACTCCCGAATGCTTGCTTCTGATTGGGCCATCCAAAGAAATGGATTAATGACTGTAATAAAACTAGTCAATTAATCGCATTAAGTGGTCGCCGAGCAGTTGAAGAGTCGCGGGCCGTGCCGCGTCTTTTGGGATTCTTCTGTCGATGATCATCGATGGATCTTCATGTAGATCGACATCAGATGACCATATAATTTCAGGTGTTTGTTGCCAACAGCGGGTCGGTGCCATCTGTCCTGTCGATTTCTCGATCGGTCGGGTAGAAAGCACACTTTTTTTTTGGTTGACCGGGTGGCGATCAATATTGTTTTCGATACTCTTGATGATTGACCCGTGTTTTGGATGTATGTCAGAGGATTTGTGTCTCAAAAGCATGAATTTTGGAAAGTACCAGAGGCTGGGCGCTTCGAATTGCGAAAAAAACGGTGAAAACCGGGGTTTCCGGGGCCTTCCCGGCGACCCCGGGCTCCAGGGTCGCCGGCGACCCTGGGCCAGGGTCGCAGGGGTCTGCGACCCTGGGGGGTTTTTCCCCCTTTTTGTCCCGTTTTGTGTCCGTTTTTTGCTGTTTTTCGATTCTTTTTTCTTCTGTATTTTTCCTTGACATTTTTGACCATTTATCGGCCTGATTTCCCGATAGGAAACCTGATGAGAATCCTTGCATTTTATTTGCGAAGTTTCCAATTTCCTGAGAAAGCCGAAGACTTTGTAGCGCAGAGCTGCCGATTTTCCGTCAGAAGCTGAAACTGGGTCAAACGATGTCGGAATGACCTGAAATTTGGTGTGAAGCCTCCTGAGCAATAAATAAGACCAACCATAGGCTTTTGTTTGAGTTCTGAAGCCGTTTGGGGTCCTATCACCAGTAGACTTGTTTTTGTCGCGATGAAGATGTCGCGGTTTGATGTGCGGTCAACCGATGTCCGATTGACTTGAAATTTGACAGGGAACCTATTGGAGTCTTTTTAAGAAGATCCATAGGCTCTGTCTTGGAAACCTTGGTCCGGGAGAGCTTTTCCGCCGAGAGGCCTGATTTGGCTTCCGAGCGTCAAACTATGGTCAAATGTTGTCGAAATGACCTGAAATTTGACGTGTAGCCCTTTATAAGCATTTTGAAGCCGTCCATGTGCTCTATCTGATGAGTAATGGCCTCGGTGGTTCTCACCGCCGAGAGGCTTGATTTAGCTGTTCGAGGGTTGATGTAGAGTCGAACGTTGTCGGTTTGACTCAGAACTTGACGTGGAGCCTTTTGGAAGTATTTTGAGACCATCCATCGGCTCTGATCGAAGATTTGGTGTCTCCGATACTTTTTACCGCCGAGAGCTCCTTTTCGGCTGTCGGAGAAGCGAAGTTAGGCCAAATGATTTTGAAATGGCCCGAAACTTCTTGTGTACTCCTCTTTTGGCTGTCTTGAAGGATCTTGCAGTTTTTGTTTGATTCTGACAAGATTTGATTTTGGAAGTAGCATTGCCTATTTATGGCAGGTTGCGACTTCATATAGCTCTTTGGATCTTGAAGAGGCAAAGTGACATTTTTGGTGTCAACAAATGCCCCCTCGAGCTACAGCGACGAGTTGCTTAACTTTTGTAGTCGATGTGCCTCGAAGAGATTTTTGAAGGAGAGCCTGTGACTTGACCAAGAGTCTTTGAGCAGTCTTTTTTTTTTTGGTATTTGTAGCCTTTTGAGCTTCCAGGGGAATTTTATGGTAGTGAAAGGGATCACGTACCATCTCGAGGCAAAGTTTTGAAGATGACATCAAGGATGTGGATTTGGGTTTTGACCTTGTGACCTAACAGGCTGTATGTGGCAGGTTAGGGGGTCGGGTTTGGTTTTGATCGTGTGACCCAACAAGCTGTACGTGGAATGTTGGGGGATCAATTTTGGTTTTGATCTTGTGACCTAACAGGCTGTATGTGGCAAGTTCGGGGATCAGGTTTTGGTTTTTGGTTTTGGTCTTGTGACCCAACAAGCTGTATGTGGCAAGTTAGGGGACCAGGATTTGGTTTGATTTTTGTGGAATGTCAATTTCAAGATTTTGGCTCAATTTGGTAGATGAGGTTGGATGGTTTGATTTTTGGAAGCTCATGGGGCTTGGAATTTTCTTTGTATGGTCCAATTAACTCAAAAGAGGCATGGAACCATTTTTGTATGCTCTTGGTAAGAGGGATTTCTCTTTGACTAAAAGCCCAAATAAATTTTTTTTTAAGTGCCTAGGTGGTCAAACCTGGCTCATATGGGCTAACCCATGGGACCTTAAGCTTTTGAAATGGCTTAGATCTCATATGGTGTCATTTTTGTAAAGAATATCCAAAAATATCTCATTTGGATAGAGAATATCTAAGAATATATTTACTTGGAGAGAATCTCTTATATTCCCTTTATTTTGGGATAGGGTATCTCAAGATATCTTTCTTTTGGGAAAGAATCCTTCATCGATCTCTTTTTGGGAGAAAATCTCTCATTGATTTCTTTTTGGGAGAGAATCCCTCAAGATATCTTTCTTTTGGGAAAGAATCTTTCTAATCTCTTTCTTTTGGTAAGGTTACTAATTAGTAACACTTACCTTTTTCTTCTTTCCTTCTTTGGTTTGCTCCCTTCTATAAAAGCAAGGAGGAGGTTGGATCTCTTGCTCTTATTACTTTCTTTTGGAATAATCTCAAGAGGGCTTCAAGTCCAAAAGTTCTTCTTCTTCAAGATCTTCAAGACTTTTCTTCTTCTTCTCCATCAATGGCTTCAAGTAAGTTCCCCTTTTTCAAGAAAACTCTATTGTAGGAAAAATAAAAAGTTCTTTCTTTTTTTTGTTTCTTTCTTTTTCTTTCTTCTCTTTTTTTTTTCTTTTCCACGTGTTTTCCTATTTTTTTCACACGTTTTTTTTTTTTTGCTTTCTTTTCTTCTTCTTTTTTTTTGTTTTGTTTTTTTTTTTTTTGTTTGTGGGCCGTATGGACAGATCCGTATGGATCTGGCCGTACGGCCACGTGGCCTAGGGGCCACGGCCTGTGGGCCATCTCCTTTTTTTTTTTGAGAAAGTTTCTTTTCTTTTTTTTTTCTTTTGCTCATCATGATAATGCCCCTTTTTTTTGGCAAACCTAGATGTTCATGCATGCATTTAATTGTAAATTAAATTTGTAGCATGATGTGATAGCATACCTGAAAGTTTTCGCAAATTTGGGAATTTGGAGCTCGCAGCGATGTTGAGCCCTTCCTGATTTTGCGGAGACTTTGAGGTTTCGAAAGTTTGGAGTTTCGGAGCTCGCAGCGATGTTGAGCCCATCTTCAAGCTTTCTATATCTTTCGGGATAGTTCCTTTTCTTCGGAATTGCCCCGGCATCATGTCAAAATTTTGCCAGATTTTTAGTGAGATTCTGTCATTTTGATGTTTGATCTTTTTATTTTCCATCTTTTTCAGGTGGTTCCTCCAGAACGAACAAGGGTAAAGAGCCTGCTACAAGCGTACCTCGTCGATCTTCTAGATCTTCTAATCCGACCGTTCAGCAGGCCTTTGAGAAGGTCCAGTATGTTGAGAGAAATCTGGAAGAGTGCGACTCCCTCAACAGAGATGAGATGAGGCAGCGACTGATCACTCTCAAGGGAGAGGAATTCTATAAGATCATGGTAAGCAGTCGTCCATGGGTGATGGAAGATCAGAACATTTTGCCTAAGCCTACCTTCTTCTTTGGTGATGCAGTCCCTGATGACATGACATACCAGAGGAGATGTTTTCAGTTCTCTTTCACAGCAGATGGTGAGAAGAAGACTGTTGTTACCCCGGTCGACGTTTGATCGCACCGTCTCGATTCTGAGCCTTGCCCCCACGTGCCCTAAGAGGGAAGATCCTCCAAGCTGGGTGAGAAGGACAAATGTAATCAAGACCGGGGTTTTTGTTGGCGGTTCTCCTGGATATACGGAGAGGTCGCCTGTTGACATTGACCTTTTGATGCCATCCAGCGGCTACCAGGGCTCTGATTATCCGTCGGTCGATTTGAGACCGGTGGGCCTTGGTATTTTCAGCGGTGACGGCAGTAATTGGATTAAGCCTTTTCGACTTCGCGGCCGTTTCAATGCTGACTCCGAGTGGAAGTCGTGGACTGATCGCGTCCTGCTGATTGGTGGCGCCGTTTTGAAGGAAGGCGGGATTTTTGATACGGTCCGTGCCTTTAGGGAGACCGTGATATTTTCCGACGAGGCCTTCATGGCTATGCTGGAATCATTCCTCCCACAAACCAATACCTTCGTTGTGACGAATGGTGAGATTGGTTTTTCTTTGAAGGAGCTGAGTGCCATTACTGGATTGCCCATCCTTGGCAAACTCTATGAGGAGTTTATGCCGATCGACAGCGTCCTCGAGGGGCAGTCTGAGGAGTTTAGGCTTCTGTACTTTCAGCTCGTCGCCTTCTATGATTTTTTGAAGGAGAAGGAGGGTTTGAAAGTTAGATCCAGCAGTTGGAAGAGTTCTAGCTCTTCATTCCCCAACTTTTTTGATAGCAGGGAGTCTTCTGATAGCGTGACCCAAGAAGCCGGAGCTCAGGATCCAAGTTCAAAGAAGATCTTGGCCATGCAAGAAGAGTTGAGAGATTTCTGTGCCAGTACAAACGCCATATGTCCTGACATTGCACTGCGGAGAGATCTCGCTGTTTACCTCACTTATTGGCTTGGTGAGGCTATTTTTGCTGGAGGAGATGGAACGCACATCAGGCCGCATTGTATTTTTCCGGCTTGTCAGATGGCGTTTGGAGAGCAGCTTGCTTTGGTTCCAGCTCTTTACTCCTACCTGTGTACCGAACTGCAGGCTGCTGCTTTTTTGGTTTGGCTTGGGCCTTCCCATGAATAGGGTATTTTCAGCCCATATCTTTTATTCGTGGTATGTATACCACTGTCCTGGCTTCCACCGGCTGGGTGCTGGACAGGATGATGATCCTCTGATGATTCGACTGGCTAAGGGCAAAGCCGTGTCCGAATCACTTTTGTTTGCCCGCATGAGGATCCGACGGTTTAGGGACGACGAGATGGGGCAGTCTTCAGTGAAGCTTTCTCCGGAGTTGCGGAAGAAGGCTTTTGATTTTGGTGCCTCTCGAGACTCTACCAGGGCTGGGTCGGGAAGGCATTATTCCTTGACGAATGCAAAGAGAGAGTGGCTTTTCAGCATACATGTCGGCACGATGGTGTACCGTAGACATCTTTTCGTCGACATCCAGCCGTATGTACCTTCTCACTTTGCTTTGCAGCTGGGCTTTTCTCAAGGCGTTGTTAGAGCGCCTTCAAGCATGGTGAAGTGCTTTGGACGTTTACAGGATGGGAGAAATGCATGGGCTTTCTATAGTGCTGAAGATACTACAGCCATGATTTCTTATCCTGTGTTGCTGACTTCCCGGACTGCCGGCTTTGCGAAGTGGTTCGCGGAGAGCTTTTCGGCATATCGGGGGCTTTCCAAGAAGGAGCTTGATGTGAAGCTGGCATCTGGAAAGGGCCTTGGAAAGTCGGATGGCGTCCGGCGAGAGGAAGTTTGGGCCTTCCTTTCTGGAGAAAAGCACAAGATAGGCTTTCTCGGTGACCAGGGCGTCATTGGTTCATGAGCAGCTAGAACAGGAGGAAGCCGAACTTGGCACTTGGATGCAAGCGGCACAGAGGCAAGCATCCGTGGAGTCTACTGGCAAGAGTAGACCATCCAGTGAGGAGTCAAGTGGGAAACCTGACTCTGACAGCGGTGCAGGTTCCTCCAAGAAGTGAGCCCGCCGGGGTAAGAGGGGGAGGAGTCATCATCGCAGCAAGGGGCAGCATGAGGACTCTCCTGACTTGGAAGTTCCTCTTACTATCAATGAGGATGTGCCAGTGGATGCTGATGAGCCTCCAGAGAAGAGAAGTCGAGAAGAAGAGACCGTCGGTGAAGGTATGATTCTTCCTTTTTCTCTTTCCATTTGTTTTCATGGGATTTTTCCATGTTCTGATTTGCTTCTTGTTTCTGCTTTTCTTTTTTTTTTTTTAGCAGAGGAAGACTTGGCGATGCCTGAGGTTCCAGTCGATGAGGTGGTGACGGATCCTATCGGGGCACCTGAAGAAGAACCGAGGGACTCTGGAGTGAATCCAGAATCTCCAATTGGTACGACTTCCCCCTTTTTTTTCTTCTTTTTTTTTTGTCTGTGACTTGGTTTGCTAACACATTTCTTGCCAGCTGACTTGCCACAGGATTCCGATGACTTTGAACCCTCGATGGACGCAAATGTTGATGATGCTTCCAATGAGTTCATGGAGGAAGGAAGTGTTCTGCCAGTCGTCGAAGAAGGTATTTTGTAGTTATAACCCTGATAATGATTTTCAAACAGGATTATATTCATACCTTTTTGTGTTTCTTTTGGCATGTTTTGAAGTGACAGAGGAGGATCCGTCACTTCCAGAGCAAGGGATGCCAGAGGTTAATCCAGAGGTAGAGACTCCTGGGACCAGTTCTGACAATGTTGAAGAGATTCCTCGTGCTGAGATTCCTTTCCAAGCAGGAGCAGCTTCAACTGGAAAGAGTTCTTTTATTACTCTTCCAGCAGATGATGATATGAGTGGCCGACCAACGGAGTTGGGCGAATCTTCAGCTGGGCCATCTCTTTTTTTTGCGAAGAAGGTGGTGGTGCGGGTTCTGAGCTCTTGGATTGAGACTCTCTTTTCTGGGCACTTAGAAGCCGGATTTGGCATGATCCAGCATGTGCAGGAGATTCTCAGTGATGCCGAAGAGGCTGGTCTGGGTGTCACAGATGCCAGGGCGATCGTTGATAGGATCACTGAGCTGGGTGACAGGTGGTTTGAGACCATGGGTTTTCCTGATGACCAGTTCTTCAAGGAGATGTTCCTGGACCCTGCTGATAAGGCTCAATCTAACCTGGATGAGGCTAAAGAAAGCAGGAAGCAGGTAGTCCGAGAGAAGAACTTAGAAGAGCTAACCATCATCGGGCTGACACATGACCTTAACATCCTTGATAGGGAGGTCGATGAGGCTAGGAAACGTCTTGAGCATCTGCAGGCACAAGTCGCTGCCAAGTGGACTGCAATAACAGAGGCTCGTGATAGGGAGAGTGCTCTGATTCGCCGGGTTGTAGATGCCAATCGAGTTCTTGAAAGGAAATCTCAAGAAAGCGAACGATGGCAAACTGCTCGGGATAAGCTTCCCGGTGCGAAAGAAGGGTTTCAACCCACCCCAGCATCTCGTGGCAAGTTCTTGAAGAATCGTGCCTTGGAATCCTTGACGGCTGAGGCCAAAGGTTTGCTTGAGGAGCTGAACTCTTGGCTGGAGACCATTTTTTATTGAGCTCCTGTATTATTTTTTTTAAACAGAAACCATCCTTCTCTCTTTTTTGGTACCACTTGTATTTTTTTGGTACATACTTTTTTTGTAGTGCTTATGAACACTTTCTTTTTTTTTTTTGGTACCACATGTATTTTTTGGTACTCTTTTTTTTTTTTGTAGTGCTTGTGAACACTTTTTTTTTGTTACCACATGTATTTTTTGGTACTCTTTTTTTTTGTAATGCTTGTGAACACTTTCTTTCTTTTTTTTTTTTTGTTATCCCTACGCTCACTTGAATCTTTTTATGATAAAAGTAATTGCTAAATGGGATGCCTTCTTTTTTTTTTGTTATCCCTACGCTCACTTGAATCTTTTTGTGATAAAAGTAATTGCTAAATGGGATGCCTTCTTTTTTTTGTTATCCCTACGCTCACTTGAATCTTTTTGTGATAAAAGTAATTGCTAAATGGGATGCCTTATTTTTTTTGTTATCCCTACGCTCACTCGAATCTTTTTGTGATAAAAGTAATTGCTAAATGGGATTTGATCAAAAGCTTGTCATTTTGTGAAAATCTTTTGTCAAATGATTGTTTTGGCATGGAAGCCAGATTTTTGCTTGTGGCATGGAAGCCAATTTTGGCATGAGAGACAGCTTTTCTTGTGGCATTGATAGCCGAGTTTATGGCATTGATAGCCAAGTTTCGTGGCAATGATAGCCGGGTTTTTTTTTTTGAAAGCCAATTTTTTGTTTGTGGCATTGATAGCCGGTTTTGTTTTGGTGGCATTGATAGCCGGTTTGTGGCATTTATAGCCTGTTTTGTTTTGGTGGCTTTGATAGCCGGTTTGTGGCATTTATAGCCTCTTTTGTTTTGGTGGCTTTGATAGCCGGTTTGTGGCATTTATAGCCTGTTTGTTTTGGTGGCATTGATAGCCGGTTTGGTTTTCAAAAATGCAAGTATCGACTAAAAGTCGCCTCCCTGCTGAATGTTCTTGCAAGTATCGATGGAATGTCGCATCCTCGCAGATTTGGGTGCAAGTATCGATGGAATGTCGCATCCTTACTTTTCAAAAATTTTGGTTGGTACTGACTTAATGTCGTTTCCCCACGATTTTTGAAATTTGTGGTTTTCTCGAACCTTTGGGTTATGGATATCAACTGAAATGTTGTGTCTCCATGGTTTTTTTTTTTAGGTTTTTTCGAACCTTTGAAATTTGGGTTGTGGATATCAACTGAAATGTTGCGTCTCCACAGTTTTTTAGGTTTTTTCGAACCTTTGAAATTTGGGTTGTAGATATCAACTGAAATGTTGCATCTCCACAGTTTTGGATTTTGCAAGTACCGACGAAATGTCGCTTCCCTGCGATTTTGGAAGTGTCGAACGTGGTTCGCTTGCTTTCGATTTGTGCGAGTATCGACTAAGCGTCGCTTCCCCGCGGTTTTTGAAAAACCAATTTTTTTTTTGTTTAAAGACACGAGGGTCATAAATTTTGACCTAAAACCATTTTGGCGGTAAAAGGCAGGGTGGACTAGGGTGGAAATCCCTGAATCCGGATTTTATTTCAAACCATGAATTTTGGGTTCAAGGGTTGAAAATTTTGGTCAAGTTAGGAAAAGGTTCCTAAACTTAGATTTTTTTTTTGACAATGAAACGATGAAAGTAAGCATTCTTTTAAATTTCTAGAAATTTCAACATTTGATATGAAAATTCTAAAAAAGGGCGGGTTTAGCGAGCGTGTACCTGGAAACCGGTTTTGGCCGTACAGGCATTGCTCTTACCCAGTTGGGTAAGTCTTCAAGGGTAGTACCACTTTAAGAACTTGTCGTTGATGGGCAGCATACATCTGTCACCTTCCATGTTTAGGAGTGCGTATGCGCCGTTGGAGAAAACCTTGTCGATGACGTAGGGTCCCTCCCATTTTGGCTCAAATTTGCCTTTGGATTTATGAGTGAAGACCATTGGTCTTTTTACCGCAAGAACCAAGTCACTCCTTTTGTAGGCGCGTTGCCTGACCTTTTTATCGAAAGATCCTGCCATGCGTGCTTGGTAAAGTTCAATGCTTTGTTGAGCTTCGAGCCGTCTCTCATCGAGATTGTCCAGCTCATGGAGTCGCAATTTGACATTGCTTTCTTTAGTCATGTCATTTTGCAAGGATACCCTTAAGGAAGGCATTTGTACTTCCAAGGGCACGACAGCTTCGCATCCATAGATCAAGGAGAATGGGGTGCTATGGGTTGGTCCTCGAACGGTAGTTCGATAGGCCCACAAAGCTTCAGACATTTTGTCGCTCCAGTCTCTTTTGTGACTAGAGACCATTTTTTTGAGGATTTTGCAGAGTGTCTTGTTGAAAGCTTCTGCTAACCCGTTTGCTGCCGGATTGTATGGAGTCGAAGCACAGCTTTGGATTTTGTATTTGTCGTAGAACCTGTAGAATCGATGATCCCGAAATTGTGGTCTGTTATCATGGACGAATCTTTTGGGTATGCCGAAACGACAAATGATGTTGGTGCGCAGGAACTGAAGGACTGATGAGGTCTTCATTTCATTGAACGCAAATGCTTCTGACCACTTGGAGAAATAATCCGTAGCGGCGAAGATGAAGCGATGACCTTTGCTCGAAGGGGGAGAAATAGGACCTATGATGTCCATACCCCAGGCTTCGAAAGGCCATGAGATCGCTGTAGGATGCAGTCATTCTGGAGGCATGTGAATGTAATCTCCATGAACTTGGCATTGTTGGCAGCGCTTAGCAAATTACATTGCATCAGCTACCATGGTAGGCCAGTAATATCCTAACCTTTTTATCTGATCATAGAGCTTAGGTCCAGCCTGATGAGCTCCGCAAAGACCAGGATGAACTTCTTTGAGTGTTTCTCAAGCCTCTTGTTATGACAAGCAGCGTAGAAGTACTCCGTTGAAGGATTTCCTATAAAGGATTTTTGAAGGAATATCCAAATGAAAGCTTGGGGTTCGCCTTTGGATGCTTACCCGTTCTTTTGGATCTTCAGGTAGGATTCCGAACATAATGTAATCAATGAACGGATCCCTCCAGTCGCCGATTGAAGTTTGAAGGATTGAAATCCGACTTCCGACCACTTGGTGGCATTCAGCAACTGCTTGGTGTGTGTTAAGAGGAAGAAGGATTCTTCTTTCGCACACTGTGATTTGCATGTTTTCCCCTTCCTGGATTGCCATGGATGCGGCAAGTCCAGCTAGGGCATCTGCGCGTATGTTTTCACCTCTACGAATGTGGGTGATGTGACAGATGTCAAACTTTTGCAGAAGTGATTGTGCCTTGTTGTAGTAAGGCAACAAATCTGGCTTCCTGACTTCAAATTTCTGATTCATCTGGTTGACGATCAGTTGAGAGTCTCCAAAGACTTCCAGCATGGTGATACCGGATTCGATGGCGAGTTCCAATCCTAACATCAGAGCTTGATATTCAGCTGCATTGTTTGTGCATGGTTCTAGTAGCGAGAAAGCATGTGGAATCATGTATTTGTCGGGGCTAACAAAGATGATGCCAACTCCTGAGATCAGCTGTCTTTTTTCATTTGTCCTGGTTGCACCGTCAAAGTACATGTCCCAGGAGGTACTTTGTGAGAAAGTCTCCACATTGTAGACTGGTTCGTCTGGGAGATCATCTCTGAGCGGAGAATCTTTAGGCAATGGATGCTCTGCGAGGAAGTCCACTAGAGCTTGCCCTTTGATTGCCTTTTGTGGTACATACCTAATAATAAATTGTGACAGAAGGATGGACCATTTTGCCAGTCGAGCGTTGAGAGAACCTGCCTTTGTGACAAGGACCTTCAAGAGGTTGACCCTCGAGACCAGGTATACTGTGTTGGAAAGCAAGTAGTGACGCAGCTTTTGTACGGTGAACATCACTGCAAGACATTCTTTTTCGACTGGAGAGTAGCGATGCTCTGCACCTACTAGCATGCGGCTGAGGTAATATAGAGCAGCTTCTTTTCTTTGATCATTTTCTTGCGCAAGCAGAGCTCCCAAAGAGTGATCAAGGGCTCTTGTATACAAGATGAATGGTTTTCCAGTGGTAGGAGCAGCTAACACTGGAGGCTTTGTCAGGTATGACATGATGTCTTGGAAAGCAGCTTCACAGTCAGCATCCCAGACAAAGTTTACACCTTTTTTCATCAATCGGGAGAATGGACGGCATTTCCCCAAAAGATTGGAGATGAACCGTCTGATGTAGGCCAATCTCCCTTGAAGCCCTTTGAGTTCTCTCAAGGTTCTTGGAGAGGGCATTTCTAGAATGGCTTTGACTTTTATGGGGTGAAGCTCTATTCCAGCTTTCCGAACTAAGAATCCGAGGAACTTACCCGATGAGACACCGATGAAGCATTTCAAAGGATTCATTCACAGTTTGTGTTTGCGAAGCCGGAGGAAGACTTCTCGAAGGTTTTCGAGATGATCTTCTTTTCTTTTGCTTTTGACGGCGAGGTCATCAACGTAACATTCAACCGTCTTGTGCTGCATATCTTCGAATATTTTCATCATAACCCTCTGATATGTGGCACCAGCATTTTTCAGACCAAATGGCATGACAGTGTAGCAATACACGCCAATTGGGGTCCGAAAAGATGTATGTTTTTCATCTTCAGGATGCATCTTTATCTGATTGTAGCCAGAGAAACCATCCATGAATGTCATTCGCTCGAATCCACAGGTGTTATCAATCATTACCTCTGGTATGGGGAGCGGAAATTCATCTTTAGGGCATGCGCCATTCAGGTCTCTATAGTCAATACAGACCCTGATCTGCCCGTTCTTCTTTGTCATGGGGACAATGTTGGCCAACCATTTAGGATGTTGTTCCTCACGGATGAAGCCGACACTTTTGAGTTTTTGAACTTCTTGTTCAATTTTATCCATCACATCCGGACGGAATCTTCTTTGGCCTTGCTTGACAGGCTTGATGTCTTCTTGAAGATTGAGTTTGTGAACCGCTATTTTGGGGTCTAAGCCTGGCATTTCAGCGTAAGACCATGCAAAGCAATCAACGAACTCACGAAGAAAGGCGATATACTTGGGTAACTCATCATCCTTTATATTCATGCTTATGAATACAGGACGTGGGTTATCTGGTGTTCCCAAGTCTATCTTTTGAACAGGACCTTCTATTGGAAGGTTCGAAGGTGGTTCCTCCATAATATTTTCGGAGGCTTCCAGCTCAACGAAACCTTCTGGGTTTTCAAAGGCATTTCCAGACCAAGGTTTTGTTCCTTTCCACGGGTCTTCTTGATCGGTAATTTTCCCAAGGCTTGCTATGAGATGATCCCAATCGCCTGTTGAAACCGGGTCGAAGTAGGCTACTTCTTTTGGAGATGAGGGTTCTTCTAGGTCAGAAGTCCACACGTCTGTTCCATCGGACAACTCCTCTTCATTTTCGGAGAAATCGTGCCAATTGGATGAGCTTCCTGGGTCTTTGTCAGGTGACTCATCAAAGAGATATCCAGGGAGATCGATGTCTTCATGGACTTGAGAAGTTGAGGCTTGGTCAGTATATTGACTTTTAAGCCTTTGTGTCAACTGTCTCAAGGGAGTATCAGGATCATACCCTAACCCGTGTGAAGACTTTTCTACATAGCCGTAGAGTCTCCAATCTTCCAGCTGGCTTTTGGTCAAGACGGGCCCCAATGGTGTGAGAATACCACGTCCTTCTCCCAAACCGACTGGGTTTTGAGCGTCATAGCCCATTTTCTTCATAATAGCCTGTGCCACAGAACTATATAACGATAGTTGAGGCATACCTTCATTTTGGAAAGGTTCAAGTATGGAGTTTGATGAAGAAGCATCCGTTCTATGGAAGAAGATCGGCTTTTCCTTTGCTGAAGTTGCTGGAACAACGAAGGAAGCAGACGTAGGATCTTCTATGTCAGAAGTTATCTCCATTGGAGTGAGAGCAGGCTGAACTTACTGAATGTCAGCTTGGCTTGACGATGTGTCGTCTTCCGGCTCTGAATCCGAGTCCGTGTCTTGCATGATAGACACGAAAGAGACAACAAATTTGCCCCCAGGCTTTTGCTTTGCCTTCTTCACTTTAGTTGTGATGACCAAAGGCTTTGAAGGTTTGAGGGAGATGATGAAGGGAGTTTGAATGCTCTCTTCAGATTTACCGGATGGTTTGTTTTCTTCCGGTGATTGTCGAGGAGCTTTGCCTTTATCTTTTTGGAGATTTTCGGCAAAGGATGCTGTGTGCTTCTCCTCTTCTTCTTTTTCACCTTCATACATCTGTGAGTCTGCGAAGTGGACTTCTTTACCTTTGAAGGGTTTTCTGTCCGCAAAGACTCGTTGTATCATGCCGTCGTCGCCAACAAACTTGATGCATTGATGTAGAGTTGAAGGGACAACACCATTCTCGTGGATCCAAGGGCGTCCGAGAAGGATGTTGTAGCATGAAGGGGTTTTTATTGCATACACTGTGACCTCAGAGATAAGATCACCGATCTGCAACTTGAACCTGATTTTGCCGATAGGCCTTTGAGTACTCCCATCGTATCCAAAGATAAATACAGATGTGTGGCTCAGCTTGCTGGGTGGGATGCCCAACTCTTCAAGAGCCGATGTGGAGATGAGGTTGAGTGCAGAACCTGGGTCGATCTGAACTGTGTGCATAGGCATTTCCTTGATATACCCTGTGAAGTACAGGGGTCGGTTATGCCTGGTTTCTCCAAGTAGGAGGTCATCCTTTGTGAAGGCGATGGTTGCACTGGCTGCTTTTTTAACCGAGAGGCATTCAATGCATGATCCCTCAGTTTTCTTCTTTTCTCCCTTTGAGGAGGCTTCTGAGTTTTTGACCCGGTAATCCATTTCAATTTGGAGGACTTGCGGGGCATATTTGTCGACATCCTCATTCAGCTTTTGTAATTCCAAGATGAGATTATCACGAGTGTGCGGAGACATTCGCAACAAATCTAGGATGTGCAGACGTGCAGGTATGTGCTTGAAGTGTTCAATCAAGTCATACTTGAAAGCCTCCTTAGGGCCTGCATGTTCATCATTGTTGCTACTAGGGGCGCTTACAACATCTTTTCCCGAAGGATTTACATATGTAAAGGAAGATTGGTTGTAATTTTTGTGGTAGTCCCGGCCAGAGCGGGTGCCTCTACCAACTTCGAGAGCTTCTTGAGAAGGGTCTTCGTTTGGAAGATTGTCTTCAGGATCAAGAGGCTGTCGTTTTTCATTTGTTGAGGATGAATCAGCAGCAGAGTTGCCATCCTCAGTGATCGTGTTGCATGGAGCATTTTCCGGGAACAAGTCCTGAACAGCATCCAGCAACCTTTCTTTTTCGTTGACTAATTCATCGTCCCAAGCATCAATAGCTGGGAATTCTTTAGTCTGGAAGGGTGTGAACTTTGAAGTCACAGTCTCAGGAGAAGAAACCTGAGAGGGTGTCATCTCAGTGAAAGTCACGTGAGACGAGGTGGCTTCAGAAGATACATTGCTAGGCGTCGCCGGAGTGTAAGTGCTTTCATCATACGATGCTTCGGAAGAGCTATAATCCCGAATTATCACATTACAGGAAGCTCTGACGGGAGACGTTGCCTGATCGGAGTCAGACTCATCCTCGGATGTAAGAGGATCGTTTATCCAGCAATTTTCTCCATTTTCAGGAGTTAAGGGAGGATGTACCTGATGGTCTTCAGGGACTTCAGGCTCTGGATTGCGAGGAGGCTCGTTGACGCGTTCTTGCTCTTGTTCTAGAGCGAGTCGCTGCAAGATCCTTGCATATTCTTCAAGATCAGGCATGGGAGCCGGATCTTCTTCTTCATCAACTTTTTGTGGCTCAACATGGTTGATTTCCACTGGAGTAATGAGAGGTGCTGGGTCAGCAGCATTTTCTTGTACAGCTTCTTGGTCTTCTTCATCATCAGACCAGGATCCTTGTGGCTGTAGGGGGTTATACCAGATTACTGGCATAAGATAAGACTCAGGAACCCATTCTTCATCGGAGAGATATTCTCCTGTTTCAAGGGACTCCTCCCACTCATCTGTGTAGTTGGATTCGAATCCATCTTCGGTGTCGCTGGACTCGTATCCATCAATGGAGAATCCAACTACCGAATTGCAAGAGTATGAAGCCTCCTGCATGGCTTCTTTGAATTGAGGTGGCATGAAATCACTGAGAGTGAATTTCCTTACCCCCTTTGAAGTCTCTGGAAGGGATGTTTTTGTTACCTCCAGTGAAGCGGTAGAGGAAGCCTCTGCCTTTTCTTTGACCTCTAGTTTTGGCTGGGTCTTCTCTTGCCGTTTGAGCTTGAGGAGATGTTTCCTAGCCTGCCTTCGCTGTTGAGCTGTAGGCTTTGTTTTCACGACCTCCCAATTTTCATCTTCCAGGAGATTGGGATGTACCCATATCGGTTGTCCGTCTGGTGTCGGGTAAGGAACCAGTTGCTCGGACGCTTGGATTGAGTTTATCACCTTGAAGGAACTAGTGATCTTCTTCTTCGATGATTTTGATGTTTGTCCACATGTCACCATGTTGACGGAGGCAGACCCATAATTTTTGTCAAAGAAGATGACTCCGTTTTTCCACATCTCATTTATTTTCTCTCTCACAACGAAGGATTGATTGAGAGGATGCGAGATCATCTGGTGGTATGGACAGTACCGAGGATCGTTGGTTTTGCCAACATCACCCGGTCTTTTTCGTTCAGGCAAGGTGAGCTTGCCGTTTGCCACAAGAACCCTGAAGATTTCATCAACATCTTCATCAAACGGGTATTTCTTCTCTACTCGTTCTTTGAAGGCATCTGAGAGTTCAGGTCTCTTACCAGCAACTTTATTTTCAGCTTTCTTTGGTGGCTGAGGAGCTGACTTGGTCTGCACATTGAGGACCTCTTTTTTCTTTGGTTTAGAGGTTGCAATGGCGGTCGGCTCTTTTCTTGATGATTTCTGACTGTTGAGGTCTTTAATCACTGTTTCAGCTTCCATGGAAGCTTCTAGGAGTTCTCCCAGGTTTTTTGATTTGTTGCCGATGATCATGGAGCGGATTCTAGCTCTCATGTTGTTTCGGCAGATGTCGACTAGCGACGCTTGTGGCAATACATCAGAGCATTTGTATGCCATTGCTTTCCACTTGTGAATGAAGTCATATGTTGATTCATTCTCCCCCTGTTTTAGGCTGCACAGCTGAGCCATAGTAGTGGGATGATCCTCACCTTTGAAGTGAGTTAGGAAGCATGTCTCTAGCATGGCCCAGTTTTGGATTGAGTCCTCCGGCAGAGTGGAGTACCAATCGAAGGCCGTACCTTTTAGGGTACTTGCAAAGAGGCGGATCTTGAGTGCATCTTGATCCGCGATAGCTCCCGTCAGGATCTTGAAGTGGATGACGTGCTGTCTGGCTGATCCTTTCCCCGTATATGTTTGGAGAGTAGGATGCTTGAATTTGGTGGGGAACGGGACCGAGTCCATCCATAGGGGATATGGTGGCTTGATCCCATGCTCTTTGAGTATATCCTCTTCTTTTGCTTTGGCGAGGATACTGTCTACGTCCTTTTTGGTAAGGGCGCGTGACTCATTTTCTTCTCCATTTACCTCGTCGTTTTGATGATTCGGAGGAGGTTCATTGTTCGCCTGATTTTGGAAGGCGAGGAGAAGGTTTTCCATCAGAGTTTCAATCCTCTGCTGGCCCTGTTCCAACTGCTGGATGCGGGTGATCGCATCTTCTGGAGGTGGATTGCGGGGTGGTGGCTCAGAATTTGTAGCCAAGACATTCATCCTTCGTGATTCGAACGAAGAAACCGTCCTGGTGACTGAGCTAGGGCTCATTCTTTTTGAAGAAGAGCTTGAGGAAGATCACTCTGTTGTCCTTTGCTTGAAGGAGCAGGGGATTCTTCTGAATGTCTTCTGTCCTTGAGACGCCTGCGGGTCATCGGACGCGGACATGGATTTTTGTTGCTGATTTTTGGCGCCTTCTGGTTTTTCCAACCATATGGACGGCAGCAACTTGGTTGGGTCTTTCTTTTTCGACCCATTTGGGAGAGACTTGGAGTGTAGGGAGGCTGGGTCCTTTTCTCTCTAGTCTCTTTTGCCGGTATGACACGCTGCGGCGTATACGACGAGCAATTTGAGCTTCGGTCAGCTCTAGCTGGGCTTTGACGATGAAGGATGTGCTCCCTCGGGCGCAGCAGCCGAGCCTGTCTTCTTTGTGTTAGGAATTTTGTGTATTGCAATTTGATGGATGCATATCATTTTAATCATCATTTGATTTCTCACACTTGCATTATTTTAGAAAACATTGAAATCTTATTTTATCCATGCATTGTTTTTAAAATATGGTAAAACTCATGTTTTATGCATGAATTGGTTTTAATTTTGGATGCAATTGATTTTGTAAAAGGAATTTCAAAATTCAAGCTTAGCCTAAGTTTTAAAAGTTTCAAATGATTTGTGGCTTTTTATGATTCATGATTTTAAAAAATACTTAGATTGATTTAAATCATGTTTCAAGCTTGATTTAATGGCCCCAACAAGTCCCACATCAAAAATCTTTGAAAATTGCAAAAGTATGCAAAATGGGAAAAGTGGCTCAGGGCCCAGTGTACCCGGTCGACCGGGTACACATCCCGGTCGACCTCGTACACTGCGGGTCGACTGGGCAGAGAGCCGTTTGGCTCTCCAACGGTCATTTTTCTGACCGTTTGGATGGGGTCGACCGGGCCTGTCATGGGGTCGACCGGGGACATGCAGAAACTCTGTTTTCTGTGTATAAAAAGGCTTCATTCCCTTTGAAAAAGGTTGGAACTTTTGAGGAAACTTGGAGCCTTCTTGGAGGTGTTTGAAGAGAAGATAAAGGGGATGAACCAAGGGGATTAAGAAGGTCATTAAGGAAGCTAAAGCTTGGATCATGAAGTTAAATCTCCAAGTAAGCTTTGCTTAATTTAATCATATGTTTCATGCTTGGTTTTAAATCTTTGGTAAATGTTGTTAGCATGATAACTATGATGAAATGAATTCATTACTTCCATTCAATCTTTGATATTAAGTTGTAATGAATTCTTTTCTTTGATTCAACTTAGTTTAGTTTTAAACTTTGTTAAACATGTTATGTTTAAAACTTTGATTTCCTTATAACATGTTAATTTAACTTGTTTGAATCATCATTGTTGTTTTCAATCTTTTTAAAACCTTTGTTAAATCTTGTTTTTTTGAAAACAACACTACAAATGCATCACATGTTTAAGCCAAATTAATTTCATACAACTTGTGAGCCTTTATTTTTTAAATCATCAACAAGTTAGTATTTGTTCATGTGATTTGCATTTAAACTTCAATCAATTCTTTCTATGTGCTTTAATCTTTGAATTGCTTTGAGCATATATTCATTGGACTTTACTTTTTAAACTTGATTGAAGTTGTCACACACACACCTCATTAGCATACATCTTTGCACTCATTAGTGTGTTGTGTGAGTTTAGTTTTCACTTTCAAATTAGCCTATTAAAGAGGCATTGTAACTTTGAGCTTAATTGTAATCTCTTAGAGTGTTTTGTGAAAACACTTTCTTTGAGAGAAATCATTTGAGTGTAAGGTTATTGCTTAGCCATATAAAAGCATTGTGTAAGGGTTGTTGTTTAGCCTAGAAAAACATCATTGTAAAGGTTATTGCTTAGCCTAGAAAAGCATAGTTGTAGAGGTTGTTGCTTAGCCTTTTGAAAAGCATATTAGTGGAAATCCGGTGGGGTGTGAGAGCACAAGCCGGTAGTGGATGTAGGCACTTGGCCGAACCACTATAAATATTGTGTTGTGGTGCATGCTCTTGTGATGATTGTATGTATTTAGCTTCCGCATTGTGCTTGTTATCATCACTAGTGACTAGTTAGTTTATAGAAAATTAAAATTGGTCATAGTTAGTCACTATTAGTAGCTCACCCTATTCACCCCCCCTCTAGGGTTAGGATCTTGGACTCCCACAAGGACTTTCAATTGGTATCAGAGCCTCGTGCTCTAATATTAGGATCAAGTGTTTGGAACTCTTGATTAGGTGTAAAAACCTAGAGTCAAACCCTAGTGTTTGTGCTTACATGAAAATCATAAAAATGGATTCCACTAGTTTAGACTTTGTAGATTCTTCTAGATCCCTTCTTCCATCTATTGGAGATTCAAACATCAAAATTAAAGAATCTCAACTTAAATTGAAAGAAGAAGAAATTAAAGAAAATGAAGATGATATTCAACAAGCTTATGAAGAATTATATGCTATATCCTTGAAGCTTGCCAAGAGTAATAAAAAATTAAGAGAAGAATCTAAAAGACTAAACAAAGAATTAGTCTCTTCTAAAGATGAACTTAGAGAAAAAGAGGAAGCTTTAAATTGTGTAGACTCTAAGTTCATGATCTCTTTGCATAACCTATCTAATATCCAAGATGAACAAAATGAAATTAAAATAGGTTATGACAATCTCAATAAGGAAAATTCTAAACTAAGAGATCAATTACAAAGGCAAGACAAAGACTTTAACAATCTTGAATCTAAGTCAAGTATCTCTAAGGAAAATTTATCTAATGCTCAAATTGAACTAAATAAAATAAAGATAAATTGTGATGAGCTTAAGAAAGAAAATTTAAGTCTAAGAGATACTTTAAAAAGACAAGATGAGAACATTATCCATTTAAGATCCAAGTTGACAATTTCAATGGAAAACTTGTCAAATGCTCAAAATAATTTAAACACCTTAGAACTTGGATCTAATGTTGTTAATGAACTTGAAATGAAGTTAAAACTTGCCAATGAAGAGCTAATCAAATTTAAGGGAATTGAACAAGAACTAACTAAAGTTAAAAATGAGAATTCAACCCTTAAAACCAAAGTCACTCAACTTGAAACATACAAACAAAAGTATGAGTGCAAATTTACCCAAAGTGAAGAAAGATTGGAAAAGTTATTTAAATTGGGTAAATCAAAAGGAGATAGGACGGGTCTTGGATTTGATAGGAATACCTCATATGACCCTAAATTCACCAACACATTTGTGAAAGGTGAGTCCTCATTCTCTAGCACTCACACTTCTTTGCCCATGACTAAATGCAATTATTGTGGCATTGAAGGACACTTTAGGTTTGAGTGCAAACTAAGGAGAAGCCATGTGTCTAAACCCAACTTTGAACCCAAAAGGGTAAAATCAAATTCAATGAAGGGTAAGACACTAAAAACCAAGGAAGACTCCAAGAAGACTAAACAAGTAAAACCTATTAAAAAGGAGTCTCCTAAAATAGATTCTAAAAATGTTAAACAAGTTAAACCAACTCTAAAAGAATCTATTAACAAAAAGCTTCTCAATCTTCCTCCCATAACTCAACAAATGAAAGAACTTTTGAATAAAGTTGCTAAGTTAAATCTAAAATTCAAAAGTCAATTAAAGGGAGGAGATAAGAAGAAAAGAAAAATGGTTCAAACCCCAAAGAAGCAAACTCACCAAAAGACTAATCACCAATCTAAGCTAAACTTAGTTAAATCTATATCTCATGGTGATAAGTCTAAGTTAATAATTTATCAAGTTAAATCTCCTAGAGTTGGTGAGAAGTTTAAGTTAGACCTCAAAGTTCATCCTTCCCAAGACCTTAGGTGGATTCCCAAAGTTAGACAAATAGACAAACCTTAGGGCCTTGGACCTCATTGACCAACCTAACCTTAATAGTTAAATCTTTTTGTTGGTCATGATTGCATTTGCATTTTAAGTTCTTTCTTAGTTACATTTTTTAAAATGCATTTGTTTCTTTATGATCATTTGATTTTGTCTTCATGTACTTCCCTAAGTCACATATCATGGTTTTCAAAATCATTTGATTGTATTTCTCACATGTTAGATTTGCTTTTTATAGTCACATCTTGTTTGCATTTCTACATGTTCAATTGATTATGGGTTCAAAGCTTTCATAGCTAGATCTTTCATAATCGATTGATGTTGCAATATCATTTGTTTGTATGTCTTGGTTAGATTATTTTGAAAAACAAATGACTTAAATCAATTTAATTTTTCCATGAATTTTTAAGTTATACTTTCACATGGAAAATTACTTTGAAAAGATCAACTTGTATGTTTTCCAATTAAGTTATATCTTTTAAAATGCAAGTTGAATGGTTTTTAAATCAAATTGTATGATTCTTGGTAGTGATATTGCTTAGAATACAATTTGATGTTTGATAAGGTGCTTTCTTTATTTTCATATACACTATGCCCATTGTTAGATTTTGTTTATGATTTGAAGATTGCATGAATGGAAATGCTTTAAAACTTTTTGTTGTATTCATCAAAGCATGTTCCATGTTTTCATTTCCTTATGCTTTTGCTTATGTCATCCTTTAATGGAAATGAATGTTGTGATAGACTATTTGCATGTTTGCTCTTTTAGTTACATTCTTTATGCAAATGTTTTATTTGTTCCATGTATGGTTGTGTTCTTTAATTATTTTTTTTTGTAACCATACTAGAACCCAAATCCATCCTTTATGCTTTCTAGTCATTTTTGTGAAATGAATGGTTATGATGTTTGATTCATGTGTATTTGTCATACTTATACATGTTTCAACCTCATAGTAGTGTTTGATCATATGAACCTCTTTGAGATTCATTTCTTGAATTACATAGTTATATCTCTTGAATGATGGATTTCTTAGATGTTGTATTCATATGGTTGACACTTTGGAAATTGCATATTCTTATAAGTCATATATTTTCAAAATGCAATTTCTCATGTTCATCACTATGCTCAATAGTTATATCATTAAAGTGATGAATATTCATTTATGTTGCTTGATAGAATCTTGTGTTTGTCACATGCTTGCTCTCAAACATGTTCCATATTCAATTGGTAATCAAATGATATCATTTTTAATTAGTATAACTTCCAATTGATGTTATATATTTGTGATAAACCTTGTGCACATTGGATTAAACTTGATAGTAATATGTCTTTGTTCCATGTCACATTCCATTAGCTTCATAAATGGTCATGTTTGCCACCTCTCTTGCTTATTTGGTTAAATCTCGTGACCACCATGTTTATGTGTTAATAATCGTGGTTGGTTAATGATTGAGGTAGGCATCATGGTTTGAATTTCATTTCACTCATCTTACACTTGATAGTCATATTTTATGATTGAGTGAAATGATTTCAAAATTTACATAGCATATGATTTTCATAGTTATATTAATTGATGCTATGTTTAGTAAACCCCTTATCATCATGGATAGCTCTAACTTGGATTAATCCTTCTAGTTACATTCCTTAAGTCCATTTTATAGTGATTGAGCTAATAAGTCATACTCTTAAATCTCAATTGATATGGTTCTTATTTCAATTGGTATCCATGATAGATTAACCTTTTGACCTTGCTCTTCAATTTCCTTAAGCTTATAGGTCAATTGGTTTCTCTCCAATTTGGTAATTTGATCATTGAGCCTTATAGTTAATTATTATCAATTGGTATCTAATCCTTCCCTTGAAGTTATCCCTCAATTGGTTAAACCATCTTCTTCTTGCATCTAATAGTTATATTCTTGTCAAAAGTATGACAAAGAAGATTATGGATTGAGGGGGAGTAAACCTTCTAAGGAAGCATTAGAGATGATCAAATTCACCATTGCTATTCCCTTATAACTTACTCACATGCATAATAGCCTGTTAAGCATTTCATTTTCAGTTTCATTTGTTAACAGGTGCTACTAAAGGTATTTTCCTTGTTTCATGTGTGCAGGTATCTTTCTTCAATTGCTACCTTTGCAATTTAATGGCAAAGGGGGAGAAAGGATTAAGGGGGAGAAAATGCTCTAGCTACCCAAAAAGGGAGAAAGATCAAAGGGGGAGAGAGCATTCAATGGCAAAGGGAGAGAAAGACCAAGGAGAGAGAGTGCTTGGTCTAAGGGGGAGAGAAGATAAAAGAAAGAAAGCTTGGAGCTAAGGACAAGAAGAATGAAGATCAAAAGAGCTAAAGCCCAAGCTAAGTGAAGGAGCATCCGAAGATTTCAAGCCGTGTCAAGCCAAGGAGCTGAAGACTTAGTGTGAGGTTTAGTGTTAAGTTAAGGTTTGCCATCAAATTGCAAAGGGGGAGATTGTTAGGAATTTTGTGTATTGCAATTTGATGGATGCATATCATTTTAATCATCATTTGATTTCTCACACTTGCATTATTTTAGAAAACATTGAAATCTTATTTTATCCATGCATTGTTTTTAAAATATGGTAAAACTCATGTTTTATGCATGAATTGGTTTTAATTTTGGATGCAATTGATTTTGTAAAAGGAATTTCAAAATTCAAGCTTAGCCTAAGTTTTAAAGTTTCAAATGATTTGTGGCTTTTTATGATTCATGATTTTAAAAAATACTTAGATTGATTTAAATCATGTTTCAAGCTTGATTTAATGGCCCCAACAAGTCCCACATCAAAAATCTTTGAAAATTGCAAAAGTATGCAAAATGGGAAAAGTGGCTCAGGGCCCAGTGTACCCGGTCGACCGGGTACACATCCCGGTCGACCTCGTACACTGCGGGTCGACTGGGCAGAGAGCCGTTTGGCTCTCCAACGGTCATTTTTCTGACCGTTTGGATGGGGTCGACCGGGCCTGTCATGGGGTCGACCGGGGACATGCAGAAACTCTGTTTTCTGTGTATAAAAAGGCTTCATTCCCTTTGAAAAAGGTTGGAACTTTTGAGGAAACTTGGAGCCTTCTTGGAGGTGTTTGAAGAGAAGATAAAGGGGATGAACCAAGGGGATTAAGAAGGTCATTAAGGAAGCTAAAGCTTGGATCATGAAGTTAAATTTCCAAGTAAGCTTTGCTTAATTTAATCATATGTTTCATGCTTGGTTTTAAATCTTTGGTAAATGTTGTTAGCATGATAACTATGATGAAATGAATTCATTACTTCCATTCAATCTTTGATATTAAGTTGTAATGAATTCTTTTCTTTGATTCAAACTTAGTTTAGTTTTAAACTTTGTTAAACATGTTATGTTTAAAACTTTGATTTCTTTATAACATGTTAATTTAACTTGTTTGAATCATCATTGTTCTTTTCAATCTTTTTAAAACCTTTGTTAAATCTTGTTTTTGAAAACAACACTACAAATGCATCACATGTTTAAGCCAAATTAATTTCATACAACTTGTGAGCCTTTATTTTTTAAATCATCAACAAGTTAGTATTTGTTCATGTGATTTGCATTTAAACTTCAATCAATTCTTTCTATGTGCTTTAATCTTTGAATTGCTTTGAGCATATATTCATTGGACTTTACTTTTTAAACTTGATTGAAGTTGTCACACACACACCTCATTAGCATACATCTTTGCACTCATTAGTGTGTTGTGTGAGTTTAGTTTTCACTTTCAAATTAGCCTATTAAAGAGGCATTGTAACTTTGAGCTTAATTGTAATCTCTTAGAGTGTTTTGTGAAAACACTTTCTTTGAGAGAAATCATTTGAGTGTAAGGTTATTGCTTAGCCATATAAAAGCATTGTGTAAGGGTTGTTGTTTAGCCTAGAAAAACATCATTGTAAAGGTTATTGCTTAGCCTAGAAAAGCATAGTTGTAGAGGTTATTGCTTAGCCTTTTGAAAAGCATATTAGTGGAAATCCGGTGGGGTGTGAGAGCACAAGCCGGTAGTGGATGTAGGCACGTTGGCCGAACCACTATAAATATTGTGTTGTGGTGCATGCTCTTGTGATGATTGTATGTATTTAGCTTCCGCATTGTGCTTGTTATCATCACTAGTGACTAGTTAGTTTATAGAAAATTAAAATTGGTCATAGTTAGTCACTATTAGTAGCTCACCCTATTCACCCCCCCTCTAGGGTTAGGATCTTGGACTCCCACAAAGACTTTCACTTTGCAGCTGGGCAAGGACAGGATGCGAACCCTGTCCTTCGCCTGTTGCAGCGAAGCTTTGAATTTTTGAAGTTCGGCCCCTATAGAGATGAAGGGTCGAACTGTAAGTTTGTAGGCCTTAGCAGGTGCTTGCAGAGGCCTTGTGATGCATGACTTGATTTTGGGCTTGTAGGAACAAGCCGGCTCATGCTGGGATGACTTGGAAGTCAGGTTGGAGGTGGGTTTCTCCTCTTTCATGTAGGCAAGAGGGTAGAACTGGTTCTCCTTGAGTGGGGCCAGGAATGCTGGCTTGGTAGATGTTTGGGACCTTCTTTGTTTTGGTGAAGGTCTTGGGGACCAAGTCTTGGGATAGACCTGGTTGTTTGCAGGTCGAGGCTTCGTGGGGCTGCCACGGGCTTCAGGCCTGCTGGTGCTCGCCTTTGGTGTCACGGTAGTGACACGTTGAGAGGCGAGTTTCTACTTCTTGGAGGGAGCAGTTGGTTGCTCAGGAAGTGGGAATGGTCCCAGCGTCCCAAAGACGATAGTCCGGGGAGTCGAGGTCGACCCGGAGTGCAGATAGTTGCCGAGGGAGTTGACGCTTCGGCAGCTGATGGGGCGCTTGTAAGTGCGCGTAGTTTGCTTCCGTTGAAGCATGATTTGGTGCTTGCTCTCTTCGAAAGTAATGGTTAATGAAGCTGCCATTGTTAGTTTTCGAAAATTTCTGAAGCAAGACCACATCCATTAGTAATCACAAGAATATAATGGGAAATTCTATGGTTTCGTCTTTTCAAATTGCTAGAGGAAGATGACCCAAGCAACATGAAGAAGGCAAAGCGCCATAGAGGGTACAATTGTTCTGATCGCAGGTATGGTAAGCCCAGAATGGGCATCCCAGTGACTGCTAGAAGCAATTGTGAACTTAAATTCGACTTATCGAGAAGCAGAGCTTGCTCGAGGTAAGAAGAATATAAAGTTGGAGTTACAGATGTGCCGGTCGCAATACAGTAGACCCTGAAAGGGCGTACTAGTACCGCTAGACACAAATGTTTTGAGACCGCATCTATGAGATGAGATTCTCTGTTTTGAAAGGTCAAAGTTGGATTCATCAAAGAGAGCACATGGTATTCCAATCTAAACACGGGCTCAGCGATTTCCGCGAGCGCCAGTGCTCAGAAAGAAATGAACCATAATTTCTCGAATCTGAATCTAAAAATGACGAGTTTTTTTTTGAAAGGCCATTATCGGGTTCATCAAAGAGGGCAAAAGGCACTCCAATCTGAACACGGGCTCAGCGATTTCCACGAGCGCCAGTGCTAAAAAAGGAGAAGACCAAGATTTCTCCAATCTAAACCCAAAATGACGGAAGTTTTTTTTTTTTTGAAGATTTTGAAGAATTTTTTTTTTTTAAAAAATCTTTTTTTTTTTATTTATTTATTTTTAAGATTTCTTTTTTTGAAATTTTTTTTTTTTAAAAAAAAATTAATATTTTTTTAAAAAAATTTATTTAAAAGACGAGAGAGTACACATAGGCCTCCTAACCCAGTCTTATGAAATCTTGATTGATAGAATTGCTCCCAGGTAAGGGTAGGATTACTTAATGAACCCGTTTGGAGGACCCTTGCCTAGAACAGTCAAGCTGTCTCCACACTCTGGACAAGGCTTTTCTTTGAATCAACCATGATCAAAGAACACAGTTGGTTTAACCTTAGTCGTCTATGTCTTTTTTTTAATTATATTTTTATTTTATTATATATTTTTTTTAATGAACTCATCGAAGTGAAACGATGGCCCAAAACCTTAGTCGAACAGGCTCAACATTTCTGCAAGCGCGATGAATGATAGGAACGGATCAAGGTTTCTCAATTTTGAATCCAAAATGAGAAGTAAAAATTTTTATTATTTATTATTATTATTATTTTAATATATATTTATATTTTTTTTAGATCTTTAATGAACTCATCGAAGAGAAACAATGGCCCAAACCTTAGTCGAACAGGCTCAACATTTCTGCAAGTGCGATGAACGATAGGAACGGATCAAGGTTTCTCAATTTCGAATCCAAATTGAAAAATCTGATTTTTTGTTTTTTTTTTTTTTGAAAAGAGAAAGATTGGAAATAAATTCAAAGAATTAAAATTTTCCAAACAAAAAAAATTCAATTTTGAGTCCGTTTGGTTCCGACCCTTTCGTAACCGGGGGGCAAGGGCATGCATCAACATTTCTTTTTTTGTGAGGGTGTGCCAGATTTTCTATTTTACTTGGAATTGCAAGTGGTGATCCGGAGATCAACCTTCGCAAGTAAAAAGGAAATCAACTTCTTTCAAGTTTTCCATTGCACATATATTTAAGAAAAGAGCCATTTTCTTGGTTTGCAGTGAAAGGCGATTTTTTTGGCATTTATAGCCGATTTTGGCGTTTATAGTCGATTTTTGGCGTTTATAGCCAATTTTGGCGTTTATAGCCGATTTACAATCCTTATCAATAATGAAAGACAAGAGTTGTGATTTTTGTCTCTTTTGAAAAAATACAAACTACAATGAAAAGCAAGAAAAGGAGGATCTAACTTCTCAGGAGATTGTGGGGGACCCGTTTAGATTGACGGTCGCAAGCCATATGTGGGCTTCGCCATCATCCATAAAGATGAGAACAGATGATGCTATTGATTCGCTTGGCTTGGCTATAACCTCAGGTTTTTAGAGAACAAAGACCAAAAGAAGGTCCTATGTCCAATGAAAAGCCGAGTAGACGGGCTTGAAAAGCCATGTCTAAGCCATTGGCGGCAGAAGGAGAAAGCAAGGACCTTGGGGGGGAGTACCCCCCAAGGGACTTTTGTCACCTTGTTGCGGTGGTCGGTGTAGAACTTCCGCAGAGTTTTCTCTCTTTTTTCTTTCTCTGGATTTCTGTGCTTTGTCTGTCTATGTGTTTGTGCTTTTTTGTGATGATCCTTTCTTCTTGGAGAGCTCTCCTATTTATAGGCTTTTAGGTGGCCATTTAGGAGGGTTTATGAGCTTTAATTGTCATAAAGCTACATAAAGGGAGGAGTTACAAGATTGAATTCTTTATTTTGTAACTCCTTTTTCTTGGCTTCTGATTGGCCGGAGGAGATTGAGGGCATTTAATCGCCTTTAATCGCCATGATGGGAGGAGTTTCATGGGTTAAATGCCATGAATCTCTTGACTTGTAACTCCCGAATGCTTGCTTCTGATTGGGCCGTCCAAAGAAATGGATTAATGTCTGTAATAAAACTAGTCAATTAATCGCATTAAGTGGTGGCCGAGCAGTTGAAGAGTCGCGGGCCGTGCCGCGTCTTTTGGGATTTCTGTCGATGATCATCGATGGATCTTCATGTAGATCGACATCAGATGACCATATAATTTCAGGGTCGGTGCCATCTGTCCTGTCGATTTCTCGATCGGTCGGGTAGAAAGCACACTTTTTTTGGTTGACCGGGTGGCGATCAATATTGTTTTCGATACTCTTGATGATTGACCCGTGTTTTGGACGGATGTCAGAGGATTTGATGTCTTAAAAGCATGAATTTTGGAAAGTACCAGAGGCTGGGCGCTTCGAATCGCGAAAAAACGGCGAAAACCGGGGTTTCCGGGGCCTTCCCGGCGACCCTGGGGGGTTTTCCCCCTTTTTGTCCCGTTTTGTGTCCGTTTTTTGCTGTTTTTCGATTCTTTTTTCTTCTGTATTTTTCCTTGATATTTTTGACCATTTATCGGCCTGATTTCCCTGTAGGAAACCTGATGAGAATCCTTGCATTTTATTTTGCAAAGTTTCCAATTTCCTGAGAAAGCCGAAGACTTTGTAGCGCAGAGCTGCCGATTTTCCGTCAGAAGCTGAAATTGGGTCAAACGATGTCGGAATGACCTGAAATTTGGTGTGAAGCCTCCTGAGCAATAAATAAGACCAACCATAGGCTTTTGTTTGAGTTCTGAAGCCGTTTGGGGTCCTATCACCAGTAGACTTGTTTTTGTCGCGATGAAGATGTCGCGGTTTGATGTGTGGTCAACCGATGTCTGATTGACTTGAAATTTGACAGGGAAACTATTGGAGTCATTTTAAGATGATCCATAGGCTCTGTCTTGGAAACCATGGTCCCGGAGAGCTTTGCCGCCGAGAGGCCTGATTTGGCTTCCGAGCGTCAAACTATGGTCAAATGTTGTCGAAATGACCTGAAATTTGACGTGTAGCCCTTTATAAGCATTTTGAAGCCGTCCATGTGCTCTATCTGATGAGTAATGGCCTCGGTGGTTCTCGCCGCCGAGAGGCTTGATTTAGCTGTTCGAGGGTTGATGTAGGGTCAAACGTTGTCGGTTTGACTCGAAACTTGACGTGGAGCCTTTTGGAAGTATTTTGAGACCATCCATCGGCTCTGATCGAAGATTTGGTGTCTCCGATGCTTTTGCCGCCGAGAGCTCCTTTTCGGCTGTCGGAGAAGCGAAGTTAGGCCAAATGATTTTGAAATGGCCCGAAACTTCTTGTGTACTCCTCTTTTGGCTGTCTTGAAGGATCTTGCTGTTTTTGTTTGATTCTGACAAGATTTGATTTTTGGAAGTAGCATTGCCTATTTATGGCAGGTTGCGACTTCATGTAGCTCTTTGGATCTTGAAGAGGCAAAGTGACATTTTTGGTGTCAACAAAGATCCCTAGAGAGTGACGGTTATTCTGGTGACCGACTTCCATTGATTTAGCTTTTTCGATGCATACCCGAGTTTCAAAATCAAACACTCACACTACTGCTTAAACTATGTTTATGATTTCCACTAAGATCCCCATTATTGCTAGTTAGTTTCAACTATGCTTTAAACATTTAACTATGGATGAAAGTCAAAAGACGTTATATATGACCATTTGAAATCAATTCTATTGCAAGAACAAATGAAATTCTGATAGTGACTTAGCTAATCGAAAGATCGACTTCTGATTCAAACCATTGGGTCATAGTTCCCACCACCATTTTAAATTCAGCAACTGGGGCACAATTCCCACCACCTTTTTAAATTCAGCAACTGAGGCACAGTTCCCAACCTGCCATGTGGCAATACCACGGGCATCGAGGCACCGATCTCGGGTTTCCAATCAAATCAGTAGGCACGTAACTTCTTCTTTTTTTCTTTTTCCCCTGAATCAGAACCGATCCTAGAAAAGTAAACCTCACCTTTGGAATGAGTTTTCAATTGCATAAATCCATACGTAGCCACTCCCGCTAGCTGAAAAGCTCCCTTGAGTCATGAGTGGTGTGTCTACTTTCTTTGGAGCACAACTCTCCACGTGCTGTTCTCCAAAGAGGGGCATACTGTAGACACCTCATTTGGCCCCCTATGATAGCCTTAAATACATGTCATATATAGCGATGCCCCCATTTCACCCATAATTGAATGATTAATGGCATAATTTAGATTAACTAATGACGATGAAAATGCTTGTTGATAGTTTTAGACTTAGTTCAACGACTTCTAGAAATTCGTGAGAAAAAAGTCGAATCGCATTGAGATCTCGAGTCCAACTCACCTTTCACACAAGGAGCGGACCACTACACTATTCAAACATATTCCAGACCACTTAAGACACGCTTAGGCTAATTGTTACAAAGATTACACCTAGCTTACCTAAATACCACCCGATTACCCTAAGTTAGGAAGCCACATCCATTGATCCAAGAGGTCCCCTTTTTTTTTTTCGAGCCCCTAATCATTAGGATAGTTGGACCCTTGGATTCTTCATTTCAAGGGCTTTCCATCCATATATAGAACTCCGAGATCCGACGGGTAGATCAAGAATCATAAAAGCATGTCCCACAACCACGGGGCACCCCCTTGAAAAATCACCTACTATTTCTAGACCTCCGATCGCCTCAAAAGTTAGTTCATCGCGATCTACTCGCCGATAGCTTTCCGTTGATGTGTAGAACGTCGAAATCCGGTGAACATATCAAAATCTGTGAAACCTAGGTCCTAGTGATAATGGCCCGGGTCAAATCCCATTGCGGCCCACTTTTTGGGCCCCAAACTTCTGACCGGAGTCCGACCCCAGACTTGGACCCCACATCCAAGCCCAATTTGGCCCGATCAAGCTGACCCATCGAGCCCAAATCCAACATCACCAAACTTATGACCAATCCAACCAGGTCAACCTGACCCAATCTAACCCAAGCCCATCAACCTGACCCGGGCTGCCCATCGCTGGATAAGGGATGCAGAGTCCACGAGATCTGGACCCTCCCATCCTCCTGATATCTCTCTCTCCCTCTCAATCTCAAACGAAAGTCCCAGATCCCGATCTCTCTCTAATTCTCTCCCTTAAAAACCTCTCCCCGATCTCTATCTTTTTACATGCGCAGATCTCATCTCCAAATCCATCATCTTCATCTCTACTCCCCTGCGCAGATCCCAGGACTCCATCCCTCACAACCCATCATCATCTCCCTCATAGCCTTCTGCGTCCACCATCTCAACCAACATTCTCCACCAGCCATCCATCATCTCCACGCCTCTCGACCATTCCTCTCTCACGCCAGCCAACTCTCTCACCCCATCTCTCCCTTTCGATCTCCCCATCAAAACCCTCGCTGCCATCATCATAACCGGCCTCTCTCCCAGCCCCTCCTCTGCGCAAAAGATCATCTTCACCCAGCTCATCATCTCAGGTCCATCCTCTTGCTATGCAAAACCTCACCTCCATCGACCCATCTCCCGGACGCTCAGCAGAACCCTCTCCATCTCATCTCCCCTCACTCCACCTCCATCATCTCTCGATCCATCTCCAAGCCCACACGGACCTCTCAATCCTCCCATCATCTTCATCTCTGTCGTTCTCCATCACCACCCTGTGCAGATCCACCCTTCCTATCACCATCATCCTCTCATCTTCTCCATCTCCCAACACAACTCTCCATCTCATCTCTCCCTGTGCACTCCCAACCACCGTGGAAGCCCATCCTCACCACCTTCACCATCTCTCTCGCCCAAAGCCATCCCTGCTCCTCCTCATCTCTGCACCTCCATTTCACGCAGCACAAGCCATCTCCTGAAATAACCATCTCCACCCGAAGGCAGCGCCAGCTTGTAGCCATCGCCCTCTCCATCTTCCTCGTGTGGATTGCGTATCCTCCTGCAGCTGGACTCCGGAACCTGGTAGGCGCTTCCTCTCCTCGCATCAGCTGCATCTACATCATCTTCCTTCTCATTCTTCTTCTTCTTCTTTCTCTCCTTCTCTTTTTCTTCCTCCCTCACAGCACCTGCACGCTCCACTTTCTTCTACTCTCCTTTTCTTTTCTCTTTCTTTCTCTTCTTTCTCCTTTCTCCTTTCCCTTTTTTACCTACACTGTGCACCCACTTGCACACCCATATCACCATTCACACACGCACACGCTGTTAGTTTTATGGACTCAATCCAGTAGAAGATATAATAAATTGATTAATTTCTTTATTTATCAGTATATTCATGTTTACTTTTCATGAGATGAATGGTGATTTATTATATACTTGCACATAACCAATACGAATGACATGATGGTTCATGAGATGAACCGGGGTCCACAAGTATATTAGATGTAATACATGTGTATGGATGAGATCCACATACGGGAGACATGTATGACAAATCTTATACTTAAAATATATTCACAACCAGTGATGAGACTGGACATCTCATACTAATAATGTTGCAGTAGTTTGATCACTATGAGATAGTGTGATTTGTCTCGATCATCAGAATGGAAGATTCTGGATCATAGTGCTGGTACATTGGATGTATTGAAGGACCATGAGAAGCACCTTATAAACACTGTCTTTATTTTAAGGTCCGCTCTTATAATTCCCTAGCAATAGGCTCTCAATCCTGAGACATTAATGAACTCAAGTTTCTATCTATTCATCTGCTTTGAGTCACCAATGAGTGAGGCCAACTGTAGGTCAACACCTCGGTGATTTGGGCACGTGGTAGTAGAGCTGTGGGAACATTCAATGGTCAAGATGGAATCTATCTCTAATATCCCCTTGTGCCAATTAATGGATTTATCATTGGTAAGTGCGCACCCATTCCGATTAAGAGTTAATTGGAAAGGTACCTATTGATCATTATAATTAATTGGGGCTCAAGGATAATAAGATATGGATCAAGTTTGGAAGACAGGTCCAATTGATCCATGGATATTGATAGAGGGGTCTACTTGTGGTAATGTGGAAGTTTAGGGTCTTCTATGTAATATTCCTAAGACTGGAGTTCAATTGCATTTATATAGTGGAGTTATTTGCAATTAACTGTGGGCCCGGATTACACATGAGATGTGGGGTCGCGAGTCCCAGTTGGAGCCAGCTTTCTAAGGAATCCCTAGTGGTCCCCACGCTAGCCCAATAATTAGAAAGTATCTAATTCTAGTAGAACTCTAAAAGGAAAGTTATTATTTCTATTTGAAGTGAGACTTCTAATAGTGGTAATAGTAGACTTACTAATTTTAGTAGAAGTGAGACTTCTATTTTAATTAGAAAAGGAATTAGAAAGATACTAATCATATTTGAAGTGAGACTTCTAATTATGATATGGTAAGTTACTAATTAATGGAAGTGAGACTTCTATTGTAATTAGCAAAGAGGAGGCAACTTGCAAAAGCTATAAATAAGAGGAGAGGATGCCTTGGACGTCCATGCTTGCTTCTTCCATTGGGATTCATGCCCAAGGCTCTCTAAGTGCAAGTGTTGCATGAGCTTTTCTCCTCTTCCCTTTTCTAGTTCTCTTTCTAGTTCCTCCTTAGAGTTCCTAGTAGTTTTCTCTTGGAGATCCCACCATCTTCTTGAGAAAAGGAGAATCTGATACGGGTCATAGCGTGGAAGATCAAGAGGTCTTGGAGATCCCTATTTGATTAGTGAAAGCGTTTCATCATCAAAGAAAGACGCAACTCCTCCATTAGAGCCCAACTGAGCTCCAAAGGTATAATCCACTTCCTTGCATGTTGTAGATTATTATGGATGCTTGTTAGTTGCTGTTTTTATCTTCTAGATAAATTGTTTTACTGATCATGATGACTGAGATTGAGGACATGGATCTTGGATTGGGTTTTATAGCCTTGTGGATGTTGATCCCTGCGTCAAGTGGGTCAAAAGTTTTGAAACCTATCCTAGAGGCCCACCCTATTTCCAACACATGCCCCACCTGTAATACCCTGCGCTGCATCACTCCATCTCCCTGAATTATCACTCACTACACCTTCCCTTGTAACACACTGCAGCACCTTGCACCCACCTGCACACACCACGCTCACCCTACACACAGCCCTTGCCCGCCTGCATCACGCCCCACCTGCATCACACCCCACTACTGCACACAACATCTCCCTGTACCTTCTCTTTCTTCTTCCTTGCCAGCACCACTGCGTCACTGCCCATCTCACACTTCCACACACACGGACACACCCGGACGGACTGACTCGCTTTCACAAGCCCGTTTCAGAACCCACTTTCCCAAACTGAACCCATGCATGCCTATTTTCTTTTCTTGCATTGAATTTAGGTCAATGTTTATTTATTTATTATTATCTCTTTTTATGATATCCCATGCATCTAATATGATATGCTCATGCATCTATGTTTATTTCAATTTGCTCAAACATGCTCATGCATTAAAATATGCCCAGTCATTATTGTGACGCCCCGGAGTCCCACATCGACTATAGAGAGGAATTTGAGGAAAGTGATTGGGATTATATGTAGAGCTTACACCCTTACCTAGCATGAGGCCTTTTGATGGGTTCAAACCCATCAAAAATAAAACCGTGAGGCCAGTGGGCCAAAGCGGACAATATCATGCATGGTAAGGGGTGGGGCGTCCATTTGTACTTGCTGGGCTGCTCTGTCAGTTAATGCTATGATCTGAGCCTGGAATGCTGCCCTGTCATGATCTGCTTGTGCCCTCTCAGCAGCTCTATCTTCTCTTTCTTGTTGTTCTCTGCAGCTCGTTCAGCTTCAGCTGCTCTTTGTTGCTCATTTTGAGTTGCCTATGATTGCAATAAAAGCCTGCAACAGCTGATTGAAACGTTCATCTGAATTATTAGATCCATTCCCAGGCTCTTTGTCCTGAGATCTAGTCGTTGTTTCTATCCATTTTTTAATATCCGAAGATCGTGCTGGGCTCTGATACCAACTGTCACGTCCCAAAATAAGAATTGGGGAAAACGTGAAAAATAAAATTTTAAATTCAAATTCCTGTGTTTAATACAACACAAGCTTCCAAAAGTGGACCCACATAAAGTTTCAACATGTGGTGAGTCAAAATAAAATTTCAACAAATGCAATGGAAGCTTTATTCAATTGGTATTCAAAGTTCATAAATAAAATCCAACACAAAAATCAAATAAACATTAATAGTTAATGTGGAAGAATAAATCCAACAATTACTAAGGAATGGTTATCATTAAAAGAAAGTTCATCTAAAGTATTACTAAGATGACGTTCTCTCTAATGCAGGCTCAGACGGCTCCGAAACCGTCTCCGGCGTCCCACTCAGATTCGTCAGTTGGCTCAAACGTTTCAAACGTTTGATCCTCCTCCGTCTCCTCGGTAAAGTAGGGCTCGGTACCTATGCACCAAATATTACAAAGTAAATAGCAAGTACATAATCATAGTTTGAAATTAAATGTGATAACGAGAAGAATATAAACAAGTGTGATCATATAGAAGTAAATGCAATGATATAACACGAATAAACGTATGACATAAATCCAAATAAAACAAATGGAGCAATAAGATTCACACGGAGACAAGTGTCCCCGTTGTGGGTGGTCAACCCTACATAATCGGGAAAGCCCGTCCATAACGTCGGTGGTCATAAACCGATCAATAAACAAATATCAGGATAACCTGTTCACATTCATAGCGGATTATAAGTGATCCGGACACATCGGTGATCAACCGTCCATATACGATCTGCAGTCGTTCACAAATGACCAACATAAAGGAAAACATATATGCATAATAGACCCGAATAATAATGCTCCGACACAAGAGTCCTAAGTCAAAATGAAGTGCTGGCCAATCCATAATCCATATCATAGTCAAATCACATACATAATTTGCCAAGCAACTTCATAGCCCATAACACATAACAGGGTATGCATCTAAAGGAATACATATCCTAAACCAACATATATGCGTGCGAAGGTCAAAGAATAACCATAAGCCAATCCTAATGTCAGACATAAGGTCTCGTACCCAACAACCACAAGAATCTCTAAATAGATAAAAGGTCAACACATCCCTTCTCAATCAATGGTGCATAGACCCAATTAAGGGTTCTCCAATAGACTCGAATCCATTAGGATTTCCCCGAGGTCATATGAAGCACTAAACCCCATGTTAGTAAGATACCACGTGCCCAGTCGGATTTACTCAGGTCCAAAGATCCAATTAATAAAGTACAAAAATACAATTTAACACTTTAAAACCAAAGATATCATTTAATATTAATTTGCAAATAAGAATGATAAATAACAATCTTAGTTTATAATTTTAGAAAACCTAAGGATTTCATTTAAAATATTTTTCACATTCAAAATAGTCAAAGGATTTAATTTGGATGTATAAAACAACCCAGGCCCTTATTCCAAATTTTTAGAACATCATGGTTTTAAAACTAACATTACTAGTCACATGGCACTATTTCAAAACTGTTGCCAGTCAACAGCCCACACCTTTCTTTCCTTTAATCCTATTCAAGTCAAGTACCACTCAACAGGTCTCCAAGTTACCAATCACCAGGTTACCAGGTCACCCATTCTCTTTCCTTTATTCCCTCACATGACATGTCAACATTACCTTATCTCTACATCAGAACCGCCCTAACAAGTTAATACAGAATGTAACTCTGTTATGGGTGAAACGACGCCAAATGCATCATGACCGTCTGGAAAGTGGGCTCCACCATTTCCAATTCCAAGATTACCCTCACAACAATGGTCGCCCAACCATGTATATATGGATGTGTGGACCCGATCTGCAAGTGGTGGCCCACCTGGGTCCCATGATCAAAATCACGGAACAGATCCAGACAATCTGTATCACAATCCCATTTTAGGTCAAGTCTGCACAGGTTCTGGAGAATCTGAGTTGCATCCAACTCCCATGTTTTCTTGTCTACAATAGTTCTTATGTTACAGAATTCCAACTATTAAAGAGGGGTCTTGGCACATAAACAAAAGTGAACTATGGACAACTGTAGGTCGAGGTCACTGCTACAGTAACACAAATTAATCAAATAAACCGAATCACCCCCAATCTCTTATCTCATCATATATCAAAATAACATAAGAATATTATCATATGAAAAGGGCATCAAAAGGGGTTTCTACATGCATCCACACACGAATCAATGAGGAACACCAGCATTAAATCTACAAATTATGGTTAAGTACTTGCCTTTCACTGGGGTTTGAAGAAAAACACAGATCCTAACCAATACCCAATCCGAGATAACCGGGGCGCTCGATCACAATCCTATCGCCAATCTGACATAAGAGATGGGAAAGAAATGCCCAGATGAGCAGATCTATTATAACCCTACCCAAAACCTAACATTGGAAAGAAGAAGAATATAACCCAAGAGTATAGATTTACTTCTCTAATGGCTTGAGGAGATGATTACCTGAGATTAGAAAGTCGAACCAAGAATGATGGTATCTTCAGATCTTGATTCTGATGGCTGGATCCTAGAGTTGCAGAGGCTTGGGAAGTTGAAAGAGGAAGAAGATAAACAGGGAACGGGCAGAGTTGCAGAGGGAGAGATAAGGATGTGCATTCGTAATAAGAGGATAAGGTTAAGAGAATAATGGGCTTAAGTCATTGGGTCGGGTCAAACTGCGGGTCAAGACAACTACCCATTAACCCAACTCACCAATCCACGCATCTAATCTAACGTGTGCCCCACTTAATCCTAACCACTTAAATAACTAAAATACATTTTAATTAAAATAATAGTAATATTCTAATTAAAATATAATTATAAATTATAAATGGGACCCAGATCTTACAATTATAACCATGTTGCATCTTATTTCTCTGTTTCCTTCTCTTTATAAAAGTTAGGACTGCGTTTTACTTATTAGTTCATCTTGTTTTCTTTATAAAAATTAGAACTGCATAATTCATTAAAAAAACCAAAAAGAATAAAAAAATAAAAGAACCAAAAAATAGAATTCCAAGTATTAGATTAATGAAAACAATAAAGTTAGGTTTAATAATTAATTTCCTTCTCCTCCTCTCCCCTCATTAGGATTACGGAATCTAATTAAAAATTCTAAATCGGTTAGGTTTATTGATAAATAAAAAATAGCAATTTATTTCCTTCTCCTCATTCCCTTTCATTAGGATTAGAAAAATTAGTTTAGGAGATTTTAGGATTTATAAATAAAACCAAAAACAAAATAAAAATAATAAAACCCAAAATACCAAAAACAAAATAAAAAAATATTAAAAATCTAAAAATAATAAAGTTAGAAATCAAATAGTGGTTTAGGTTGACCAGGTCAGACCCCAGACCCAGATCTAGGTCTCCTCCTAGCCAGGTTACACTACCTTTAGTTTCTCTCATTTTAATAAGTTAGGTCCCATCACTCTTCCTGTTCAGTTAGGGAATTGGGATAGCTGATGTGGACGGTCTAAGACCTTAGGTTAGGTTAATCCGATGATCAGTAATAAAGCATTAATTACGTAAATCCAAGTAAATCCCCTAGTTAGGCCCTTCTAGCCCCATATCAAAAATCCATAAAAACTATAAAACCAACAAAATAAACCCAAAAAGATTTTTTCCTTTATTTTTTCCTCCACCTCAGGTGCCAGATATTTAATTGAACTTAATGATAAAAGGAAATGAAGAACTGACTTCTAAAATTGAATAAATGAGAATGACGAGATGAGATGAGTGATTTCACACACACTTTTTATTTCGGCCCATCGGCCACCCTTAAACAATCACGGCCCATCGGCCACCCTAAAACAAACACTGGCCCATCGGCCACCTCCAATCAATTATGGCCCATCGGCCTTTCATTTTTTTATCACTCGTGTATCGCACACAAAAAACACAGAAATCACAAGTCAAAGTCTCATTTGCATCATCATTTTGGTTTGAAAAGTCAGCCTATAAACCTTATTTTGCCAAGGGATCTGAAGGGGGTACCAGGGAACAGGGCCAATCCTCTTCTTAAATATTTGGCACCTCCCCTCATTTGTTTTTTTTATTTTACTTACTTTATTTTACTTGGATTTATTATGATTATGCTGTGTGAGGATTAACCATTATTTGGACTTTAACTCATGACCCTGAATTGACCCGATATTAAAGAGACCCAAAGAGACCCAAATTAATGTGATAGGACAACCGTCGTGTGTTGCCGGCAGCACATTAAACGAGAGGAAGAACCCACCCACTTATTTTCGCCCCACATTTCTTCGGCTTTCGTCGAAGAACGGTGTTACGGCCGTATCCGTAGTTGGCGATCGTGATGCATTGATTTTGAGGGTAGTTGGAATCCTCATTTTTGATGTAAAATTTAAATAGCATATATAGACGAATAGAGATTTCCCCATGCAAAATTCCCCTTTCTTTCCTTTGGGGGGGTCGAAATTCACATCAGACAGCCGTTTCCCGTTAGGGGCCCCCGGCGGGCCGTTTTCCGAGCCTTAGTGTTGAAAAACAAATAATTCGATCGTAATTCTCTAACTGAGAATGCTATTTGTGAACCGTCAGTTCCTACAAGTTACTCTAGCCTCGAGCGAAGTGCTCGTGCCAGTTTCCGAATTTTCTCATTCTGGCCCCCGGCGGGCCATTTTTGAGCCTAAGTGTTGGAAAATCCTATATTTCGGTCGTAATTCTCTAACCGGGAGTCTTATTTGCGAACCGTCAGTTCCTACAAGTTACTCTACCCTCGAGCGAAGTGCTCGTGCCAGCTTTTGATTTTTCCCGCAGCTGTTTCCCATTCTGAGCTGTTTCCCATTCCTTTTTCATGCCTAATTGTTGGAAAGTCCTATGTTTCGCTCGTAATTCTCTAACCGAGAGTCCTATTTGCGAACCGTCGGTTCTTACAAGTTAGTCTACCCTCGAGAGAAGTGCTCGTGCCAGTTTCTGATTTTTTCCGCAGCCGTTTCCCATTCCGGGCCTCCGGCGGGCCATTTTTGAGCCTAATTATTGTAAAATCCCATGTTTCACTCCTAATTCTCTAACCAGGAGTCCTATCTGTGAACCGTCAGTTCTTACAAGTTACTCTACCCACGAGCCAAGTGCTCGTTCCGGTTTCTGAATTTTCCCGACCCGGGCCTCCGGCCCTGATGGACCGCGCTCCTGCTCGGGTTCTACCGAGGTCGGCGGACGTGGGAGTCCGTCGGGTCCGACCCTTTCGTAACCGGGGGGCAAGGGCGTGCATCAACATTTCTTTTTTTGTGTGGGTGTGCCAGATTTTCTATTTTACTTGGAATTGCAAGTGGTGATCCGGAGATCAACCTTCGCAAGTAAAAAGGAAATCAACTTCTTTCAAGTTTTCCATTGCACATATATTTAAGAAAAGAGACATTTTCTTGGTTTGCCGTGAAAGGAGATTTTTTTGGCATTTATAGCCGATTTTGGCATTTATAGCCAGTTTCTGGCGTTTATAGCCGATTTTGGCGTTTATAGCCGATTTACAATCCTTATCAATAATGAAAGACAAGAGTTGTGATTTTTGTCTCTTTTGAAAAAATACAAACTACAATGAAAAGCAAGAAAAGGAGGATCTAACTTCTCAGGAGATTGTGGGGGACACGTTTAGATTGACGGTCGCAAGCCATATGTGGGCTTCACCATCATCCATGCAGATGAGAACAGAGGATGCTATTGATTTGCTTGGCTTAGCTATAACCTCAGGTTTTTAGAGAACAAAGACCAAAAGAAGGTCATATGTCCAATAAAAAGCCGAGTAGACGGGCTTGAAAAGCCATGTCTAAGCCATTGGCGGCAGAAGGAGAAGGCAAGGACCTTGGGGGGTGCCCCCCAAGGGACTTTTGTCACCTTGTAGTGGTGGTCGGTGTAGGATTTCCACAGAGTTTTCTCTCTTAGACTTCTGATGCCTCTTTCTGTCTGAGTTTCCGGATTTTCTGCAGTCTATTGTCTGTGTCTGCTGTCTGTCCTTATTGGAGAGCTCTCCTATTTATAGGCTTTTAGGTAGCCATTTAGGAGGGTTTATGAGCCTTGATTGTCATAAAGCTACATAAAGGGAGGAGTTACAAAATTGAATTCTTTATTTTGTAACTCCTTTTTCTTGGCTTCTGATTGGCCGGAGGAGATTGAGGGCATTTAATCGCCTTTAATCGCCATGATGGGAGGAGTTTCATGGGTTAAATGCCATGAATCTCTTGACTTGTAACTCCCGGATGCTTGCTTCTGATTGGTCCGTCCAAAGAAATGGATTAATGACTGTAATAAAGCTAGTCAATTAATCGCATTAAGTGGTCGCCGAGCATCTGAAGAGTCGCGGGCCGTGCCGTGTCTTTTGGGATTCTTCTGGCGATGATCATCGATGGATCTTCATGTAGATCGACATCGGATGACCATGTAATTTCAGGTGTTTGTTGCCAACAGCAGGTCGGTGCCATTTGTCCTGTCGATTTCTCGATCGGGTCGGGTAGAAAGCACACTTTTTTTGGTTGACCGGGTGGCGATCAATATTGTTTTCGATACTCTTGATGATTGACCCGTGTTTTGGACGGATGTCAGAGGATTTGGTGTCTCAAAAGTATGAATTTTGAAAAATACCAGAGGCTGGGCGCTTCGAATCGCAAAAAAAAACGGCAAAAACCGAGGTTTCCGGGGCCTTCCCGGCGACCCCGGGCTCCAGGGTCACCGGCGACCCTGGGGGTTTCCCCCTTTTTGTCCCGTTTTGTGTCCGTTTTTGCTGTTTTTCGATTCTTTTTTCTTCTGTATTTTTCCTTGACATTTTTGACCATTTATTGGCCTGATTTCCCTATAGGAAACCTGATGAGAATCCTTGCATTTTATTTTGCAAAGTTTCCAATTTCCTAAGAAAGCCGAAGACTTTGTCGCGTAGAGCTGTCGATTTTCCGTCAGACGCTGAAACTGGGCCAAACGATGTCGGAATGACCTGAAATTTGGTGTGAAGCCTCTTCAGCAATAAATAAGACCAACATAGGCTTTTGTTTGAGTTTTGAAGCCGTTTGGAGTCCTATCACCAGTAGACTCACTTTTGTCGCGATGAGGATGTCGCGGTTTGATGTGCGGTCAACCGATGTCCGATTGACTTGAAATTTGACAAGGAACCTATTGGAGTCATTTTAAGATGATCCATAGGCTCTGTCTTGGAAACAATGGTCCCGGAGAGCTTTGCCGCCGAGAGGCCTGATTTGGCTTCCGAGCGTCAAACTATGGTCAAATGTTGTCGAAATGACCTGAAATTTGACGTGTAGCCCTTTATAAGCATTTTGAAGCCGTCCATGTGCTCTATCTGATGAGTAATGGACTCGGTGGTTCTCACCGCCGAGAGGCTTGATTTAGCTGTTCGAGGGTTGATGTAGAGTCGAACGTTGTCGGTTTGACTCAGAACTTGACGTGGAGCCTTTTGGAAGTATTTTGAGACCATCCATCGGCTCTGATCGAAGATTTGGTGTCTCCGATACTTTTGCCGCCGAGAGCTCCTTTTCGGCTGTCGGAGAAGCGAAGTTAGGCCAAATGATTTTGAAATGGCCCGAAACTTCTTGTGTACTCCTCTTTTGGCTGTCTTGAAGGATCTTGCAGTTTTTGTTTGATTCTGACAAGATTTGATTTTGGAAGTAGCATTGCCTATTTATGGCAGGTTGCGACTTCATATAGCTCTTTGGATCTTGAAGAGGCAAAGTGACATTTTTGGTGTCAACAAATGCCCCCTCGAGCTACAGCGACGAGTTGCTTAACTTTTGTAGTCGATGTGCCTCGAAGAGATTTTTGAAGGAGAGCCTGTGACTTGACCAAGAGTCTTTGAGCAGTCTTTTTTTTTGGTATTTGTAGCTTTTGAGCTTCCAGGGGAATCTTATGGTAGTAAAAAGGATCACGTGCCATCTCGAGGCAAAGTTTTGAAGATGACATCAAGGATGTGGATTTGGGTTTTGACCTTGTGACCTAACAGGCTGTATGTGGCAGGTTAGGGGGTCGGGTTTGGTTTTGATCGTGTGACCCAACAAGCTGTATGTGGAATGTTGGGGGATCAATTTTGGTTTTGATCTTGTAACCTAACAGGCTGTATGTGGCAAGTTAGGGGATCAGGTTTTGGTTTTTGGTTTTGGTCTTGTGACCTAACAAGCTGTATGTGGCAAGTTAGGGGACCAGGTTTTGGTTTGGATTTTTGTGGAATGTCAATTTCAAGATTTTGGCTCAATTTGGTATATGAGGCTGGATGGTTTGATTTTTGGAAGCTCATGGGGCTTGGAATTTTCTTTGTATGGTCCAATCAACTCAAAAGAGGCATGGAACCATTTTTGTATGCTCTTGGTAAGAGGGATTTCTCTTTGACTAAAAGCCCAAATTTTTTTTTTTTAAGTGCCTAGGTGGTCAAACCTGGCTCATATGGGCTAACCCATGGGACCTTAAGCTTTTGAAATGGCTTAGATCTCATATGGTGTCATTTTTTAAAGAATATCCAAAAATATCTCATTTGGATAGAGAATATCTAAGAATATCTTTACTTGGAGAGAATCTCTCATATTCCCTTTATTTTGGGATAGGATATCTCAAGATATCTTTCTTTTGGGAAAGAATCCTTCATTGATCTCTTTTTGGGAGAAAATCTCTCAAGATATCTTTCTTTTGGGAAAGAATCTTTCTAATCTCTTTCTTTTGGTAAGGTTACTAATTAGTAACACTTACCTCTTTCTTCTTTCCTTCTTTGGTTTGCTCTCTTCTATAAAAGCAAGGAGGAGGTTGGATCTCTTGCTCTCATTGCTTTCTTTTGCAACAATCTCAAGAGGGCTTCAAGACCAAGAGTTCTTCTTCTTCAAGATCTTCAAGACTTTTCTTCTTCTTCTCCATCAATGGCTTCAAGTAAGTTCCCCTTTTTCAAGAAAACTCCATTGTAGGAAAAATAAAAAGTTCTTTCTCTTTTTTTTTTTTGTTTCTTTCTTTTTCTTTTCTTTTTTTTTCTCCACGTGTTTTCTTTTTTTTTTTACACGTGTTTTCTTTTTGCTTTCTTTTCTTTTCTTTTCTTTTTTTTGCATTTTTTTTTTTTTGTTTCTTTTGTGGGTCGTACGGATCTGGCCGTACGGCCACGTGGCCTGTGGGCCACGGCCTGTGGGCCATCCCCTTTTTTTTTCTTTTTCTTTTTTTTTCTCCTTTCTCCTCTTTTTTTTTGAGAAAGTTTTCTTTTTTTTTTCTTTTTTTTTTCCTTTCTCCTCTTTTTTTTTTGAGAAAGTTTCCTTCTTCTTTTTTTTTTTTTGCTCATCATGATAATGCCCTTTTCTTTTTGGCAAACCTAGATGTTCATGCATGCATTCTATTGTAAATTAAATTTGTAGCATGATGTGATAGCATACCTGAAAGTTTTCGCAAATTTAGGAATTTGGAGCTCGCAGCGATGTTGAGCCTTTCCTGATTTTGCGGAGACTTTGAGGTTTCGAAAGTCTGGAGTTTCGGAGCTCGCAGCGATGTTGAGCCCATCTTCAAGCTTTCTATTTCTTTCGGGATAATTCCTTTTCTTCGGAATTGCCCCGTCATCATGTCAAAACTTCGCCATTTTTTTTTTTAGCGAGATTCTGTCATTTTGATGTTTGATCTTTTTCTTTTCCATCATTTGCAGGTGGTTCCTCCAGAACGAACAAGGGTAAAGAGCCTGCTACAAGCATACCTCGTCGATCTTCTAGATCTTCTAATCCGGCCGTTCAGCAGGCCTTTGAGAAGGTCCAGTATGTTGAGAGAAATCTGGAAGAATGCGACTCCCGCAACAGAGATGAGATGAGGCAGCGACTGATCGCTCTCAAGGGAGAGGAATTCTATAAGATCATGGTAAGCAGTCGTCCATGGGTGATGGAAGATCAGAGCGTTTTGCCCAAGCCTACCTTCTTCTTTGGTGCGGTCCGCACCTTTAGGGAGACCGTGATCTTTTCCGACGAGGCCTTCATGGCTATGCTGGAATCATTCCTCCCACTAACCAATACCTTCGTTGTGACGAATGGTGAGATTGGTTTTTCTTTGAAGGAGCTGAGCGTCATTACTGGATTGCCCATCCTCGGCAAACTCTATGAGGAGTTTATGCCGATTGACAGCGTCCTCGAGGGGCAGTCTGAGGAGTTCAGGCTTCTGTACTTTCAGCTCGTCGCCTTCTATGATTTTTTGAAGGAGAAGGAGGGTTTGAAAGTTAGATCCAGCAGTTGGAAGAGTTCTAGCTCTTCATTCCCCAACTTTTTTGATAGCAGGGAGTCTTCTGATAGCGTGACCCAAGAAGCCGGAGCTCAGGATCCAAGTTCAAAGAAGATCTTGGCCATGCAAGAACAGTTGAGAGATTTCTGTGCCAGTACAAACGACATATGTCCTGACATTGTACTGCGGAGAGATCTCGCTGTTTACCTCACTTATTGGCTTGGTGAGGCTATTTTTGCTGGAGGAGATGGAACGCAAATCAGGCCGCATTGTATTTTTCCGGCTTGTCAGATGGCGTTTGGAGAGCAGCTTCCTTTGGTGCCAGCTCTTTACTCCTACCTGTGTACCAAACTGCAGGCTGCTGCTTTTTTTGTTCGGCTTGGGCTTCCCATGAACAGGGTATTTTCAGCCCAAATCTTCTATTCATGATATGTATACCACTGTCTTGGCTTCCACCGGCTGGGTGCTGCACATGATGATGATCCTCTCATGATTCGACTGGCTAAGGGCAAAGCCGTGTCCGAATCACTTTTGTTTGCCCGCATGAGGATCCGACGGTTCAGGGACGTCGAGATGGGGCAGTCTTCAGTGAAGCTTTCTCCGGAGTTGCGGAAGAAGGCTTTTGATTTTGGTGCCTCCCGAGACTGTACCAGGGTGGGGTCGGGAAGGCATTATTCCTTGACGAATGCAGAGAGAGAGTGGCTTTTCAGTATACGTGTCGGCACGATGGTGTACCGTAGACATCTTTTCGTCGACATCCAGTCGTATGTACCCTCTCGCTTTGCTTTACAACTGGGCTTTTCTCAAGGCGTTGTTGGAGCGCCTTCAAGCATGGTGAAGCGCTTTGGAGGCTTACAAGATGGGAGAAATGCATGGGCTTTCTATAGTGCTGAAGACACTACAGCCATGATTTCTTATCCTGTGTTGCTGACTTCCCGGACTGCCGGCTTTGCGAAGTGGTTCGCGGAGAGCTTTTCGGCATATCGGGGGCTTTCCAAGAAGGAGCTTCATGTGAAGCTGGCATCTGGAAAGCGCCTTGGAAAGTCAGATGGCGTCCGGCGAGAGGAAGTTCGGGCCTTCCTTTCTGGAGAGAAGCACAAGATAGGCTTTCTCGGTGACCAGGGCGTTATTGGTTCTGAAGCTGTTCGAGAAATACCTGATGAGGCTTTAGAGCAACTAGAACAGGAGGAAGCCGAACTTGGCGCTTGGATGCAAGCGGCACAGAGGCAAGCTTCCGTGGAGTCTACTGGTAAGAGTAGACCATCTAGTGAGGAGTCAAGTGGGAAACCTGACTCTGACAGTGGGGCAGGTTCCTCTAAGAAGCGAGCCCGCAGGAGTAAGAGGAGGAGGAGTCATCATCGCAGGAAGGGGCAGCATGAGGACTCTCCTGACTTGGAAGTTCCTCTTACTATCAATGAGGATGTGCCAGTGGATGCTGACGAGCCTCCAAAGAAGAGAAGCCGAGAGGAAGAGACCGTCGGTGAAGGTATGATTCTTCCTTTTTCTCTTTCCATTTCTTTTCATGGGATTTTTCCATGTTCTGATTTGCTTCTTGTTTCTGCTTTTCTTTTTTTTTTTAGCAGAGGAAGACTTGGCGATGCCTGAGGTTCCAGTCGATGAGGTGGTGACGGATCCTGTCGAGGCACCTGAAGAAGAACCGAGGGACTCTGGAGTGAATCCAGAATCTCCAATTGGTACGACTTCTCTTTTTTTTTCTTTTTTTTTGTCTGTGACTTGGTTTGCTAACACATTTCTTGCCAGCTAACTTGCCACAGGATTCCGATGACTTTGAACCCTCGATGGACGCAAATGTTAATGATGCTTCCAATGAGTTCATGGAGGAGGAAAGTGTTCCGCCAGTCGTCGAAGAAGCTATTTTGTAGTTATAACCCTGATAATGATTTTCAAACAGGATCATATTCATACCTTTTTGTGTTTCTTTGGCAGGTTTTGAACTGACAGAGGAGGGTCCGTCGCTTCCTTCAGAACCAGAGCAAGGGATGCCAGAGGTTGATCCAGAGGTAGAGACTCCTGGGACCAGTTCTGACAATGTTGAGGAGATACCTCGTGCTGAGATTCTTTCCCGAGCAGGAGCAGCTTCAACTGGAAAGAGTTCTTTTGTTACTCTTCCAACAGATGATGATATGAGCGGCCGACCAACGAAGTTGGGCGAATCTTCAGCTGGGCCATCTCTTCTTTTTGCGAAGAAGGTGGTGGTGCGAGTTCTGAGCTCTTGGATTGAGACTCTGCTTTCTGGGCACTTAGATGCCGGATTTGGGATGATCCAGCATGTGCGTGAGATTCTCAGTGATGCTGAAGACGCTGGTCTAGATGTCACAAGTGCCAGGGTGATCGTTGATAGGATCATTGAGCTGGGTGACAGGTAGTTTGAGACCATTGGTTTTCCTAATGATCAGTTCTTCAAGGAGATGTTCCTGGACCCTGCACATATGGCTCAGTCTAACCTGAATGAGGCTACAGAAAGCAGGAAGCAGGTAGTCCGAGAGAAGAACTTAGAAGAGCTAAACATCATTGGGCTGACACATGACCTAAACATCCTTGATAGGGAGGTCGATGAGGCCAGGAGACGTCTTGAGCATCTGCAGGCACAAGTCGCTGCCAAGTGGACTGCAATAACAGAGGCTCGTGAAAGGGAGACTGCTCTGATTCACCGGGTTGCAGATGCCAATCGGGTTCTCAAATGGAAGTCTGATGAGAACAAACAATGGCGAACAGCTCGAGATAAGCTTCCTGGTGCGAAGGAAGGGGTACAGCCCATTCCAGCATCTCATGGCAAATTCCTGAAGAAGCGTGCCTTGGAATCCTTGACGGCTGAGGCTAAAAGTTTGCTTGAGGAGCTGAACTCTTGGCTGGAGACCATTTTTGATTGAGCTCCTGTATTTTTTTTTTACAGAAACCATCCTTCTCTCTTTTTTGGTACTTATTTTTTTGTAGTGCTTGTGAACACTTTCTTTTTTGGTACCACATGTATTTTTTTTTTGGTACTCTTTTTTTTTGTTATCCCTACGCTCACTTGAATCTTTTTGTGATAAAAGTAATTGCTAAATGGGATGCTCTTCTTTTTTTTGTTTTGTTATCCCTACGCTCACTTGAATCTTTTTGTGATAAAAGTAATTGCTAAAATGGGATTTGATCAAAAGGTTGTCATTTTGTGAAAATATTTTGTCAAATGATTGTTTTGGCATGGAAGCCAGGTTTTTGTTTGTGGCATGGAAGCCAATTTTGGCATGAGAGCCAGCTTTTCTTGTGGCATTGATAGCCGAGTTTTTTTTTTGTGGCATCTATAGCCAGTTTTGGTGGCATTGATAGCCTGTTTTGTTTTGGTGGCATTGATAGCCGGGTTTTTTTTGAAATCCAAGTTTTTTGTTTGTGGCATTAATAGCCGGTTTTGTTTTGGTGGCATTGATAGCCGGTTTGTGGCATTTATAGCCTGTTTTGTTTTGGTGGCATTGATAGCCGGTTTGTGGCATTTATAGCCTGTTTTGATGGCATTTATAGCTGGTTTGGTTTTCAAAAATGCAAGTATCGACTAAAAGTCGCCTCCCTGCTGAATGTTCTTGCAAGTATCGATGGAATGTCGCATCCTTGCTCATTTAGTTGCGAGTATCGATGAAATTTGGGTTTTTTCGATCCATTGAAATTTGGGTTGTGGATATCAACTGAAATGTTGCGTCTCCACAGTTTTGGATTTTGCAAGTATCGACGAAATGTCGCTTCCCTGCAATTTTGGAAGTGTCGAACGTGGTTCGTATGCTTCCGATTTGTGCGAGTATCAACTAAGCGTTGCTTCCCTGCGGTTTTTTTTTTGAAAAACCATTTTTTTTGTTTAAAGACACAAGGGTCATAAGTTTTGACCTAAAACCATTTTGGCGGTAAAAGGCAGGGTGGACTAGGGTGGAAATCCCTGAATCCGGATTTTGTTTCAAACCATGAATTTTGGGTTCAAGGGTCGAAAATTTTGGTCAAGTTAGGGAAAGGTTCCTAAACTTGGATATATTTTTTTTTTGAACAATGAAACGATGAAAGTAAGCATTGTTTTAAATTTCTAGAAATTTCAACATTTGATATGAAAATTCTAAAAAAAGGGTGGGTTTAGCGAGCGTGTACCTGGAAACCGGTTTTGGCCATACAGGCATTGCTCTTACCCAGTTGGGTAAGTCTTCAAGGGTAGTACCGCTTTAAGAACATGCCGTTGATGGGCAGCATACATCTATCACCTTCCATGTTTAGGAGTGCATATGCGCCATTAGAGAAAACCTTGTCGATGACGTAGGGTCCCTCCCATTTTGGCTCAAATTTGCCTTTGGACTTGTGAGCGAAGACCATTGGTCTTTTTACCGCAAGAACCAAGTCACTCTTTTTTAGGCGCGTCGCCTGACCTTTTTATCAAAAGATCCTGCCCTGCGTGTGCTTTGTTGAGCTTCGAGCCGTCTCTCATCGAGATTGTCCAGCTCATGGAGTCGCAATTTGACATTGCTTTCTTGAGTCATGTCATTTTGCAAGGATACCCTCAAGGAAGGAATTTGTACTTCCAAGGGCATGACAGCTTCGCATCCATAGACTAAGGAGAATGGTGTGCTATGGGTTGGTCCTCGAACGGTGGTTCGATAGGCCCACAAAGCTTCAGACATTTTGTCGCTCCAGTCTCTTTTGTGACTAGAGACCATTTTTTTGAGGATTTTGCAGAGTGTCTTGTTGAAAGCTTCTGCTAAACCGTTTGCTGCCGGATTGTATGGAGTCGAAGGACAGCTTTGGATTTTGTATTTGTCGCAGAACCTGTAGAACCGATGATCCCAGAACTGTGGCCCGTTATCATGGACGAATCTTTTGGGTATGCCGAAACGACAAATGATGTTGGTGCGCAGGAACTGAAGGACTGATGAGGTCTTCATTTCGTTAAACGCAAATGCTTCTGACCACTTGGAGAAATAATCCGTAGCGGCGAAGATGAAGCGATGACCTTTGCTCGAAGGGGGAGAAATAGGACCTATGATGTCCATACCCCAGGCTTCGAAAGGCCATGAAATTGCTGTAGGATGCAGCCATTCTGGAGGCATGTGAATGTAATCTCCATGAATTTGGCATTGTTGGCAGCGCTTAGCAAATTGCATTGCGTCAGCTACCATGGTAGGCCAGTAATATCCTAACCTTTTTATCTGATCATAGAGCTTAGGTCCAGCCTGATGAGCTCCGCAAAGATCAGCATGAACTTCTTTCAGTGTTTCTTCAGCCTCTTATTGTGACAAGCAGCGTAGAAGTACTCCGTTGAAGGATTTCCTGTAAAGGATTTTTGAAGGAATATCCAAATGAAAGCTTGGGGTTCGCCTTTGGGTGCTTACCCGTTCTTTTGGATCTTCAGGTAGGATTCCGAACATAATGTAATCAATGAATGGATGCCTCCAGTCGCCTATTGAAGTTTGAAGGATTGAAATCCGACTTCCGACCACTTGGTGGCATTTAGCCACTGCTTGGTGTGTGTTAAGAGGAGGAAGGATTCTTCTTTCGCACATTGTGATTTGCATGTTTTCCCCTTCCTGGATTGCCATGGATGCGGCAAGTCCGGCTAGGGCATCTGCACGTATGTTTTCACCTCTACGAATATGGGTGATGTGACAGATGTCAAACTTTTGCAGAAGTGATTGTGCCTTATTGTAGTAAGGCAACAAATCTGGCTTCCTGACTTCAAATTTTTGATTCATCTGGTTGACGATCAGTTGAGAGTCTCCAAAGACTTCCAGCATGGTGATACCGGATTCGATGGCTAGTATAATCCTAAGATCAGAGCTTGATATTCAGCTGCATTGTTTGTGCATGGTTCCAGTAGCGAGAAAGCGTGTGGAATCATGTATTTGTCGGGGCTAACAAAGAGGATGCCAACTCCCGAGATCAGCTATCTTTTTTCATTTGTCCTGGTTGCACCGTCAAAGTACATGTCCCAGGAGGCACTTTGTGAGAAAGTCTCCACATTGTAGACTGGTTCGTCTGGGAGATCATCTCTGAGCGGAGAATCTTTAGGCAATGGATGCTCTGCGAGGAAGTCCGCTAGAGCTTGCCCTTTGATTGCTTTTTGTGGTACATACCTAATATCAAATTGTGACAGAAGGATGGACCATTTTGCCAGTCGAGCATTGAGAGAACCTGCCTTTGTGACACGGACCTTTAAGAGGTTGACCCTCGAGACCAGGTATACTATGTTGGAAAGCAAGTAGTGACGCAGCTTTTGTACGGCGAACATCACTGCAAGACATTCTTTTTCGACTGGAGAGTAGCGATGCTCTGCACCTACTAGCATGCGGCTGAGGTAATATAGAGCAGCTTCTTTTCTTTGATCATTTTCTTGCGCAAGCAGAGCTCCCAAAGAGTGATCAAGGGCTCTTGTGTACAAGATGAATGGTTTTCCAGTGGTAGGAGCAGCTAACACTGGAGGTTTTTTCAGGTATGACTTGATGTCTTGGAAAGCAGCTTCACAGTCAGCATCCCAGACAAAGTTTACACCTTTTTTCATCAATCGGGAGAATGGACGGCATTTCCCCGAAAGATTAGAGATGAACCGTCTGATGTAGGCCAATCTCCCTTGAAGCCCTTTGAGTTCTCTCAAGGTTCTTGGAGAGGGCATTTCTAGAATGGCTTTGACTTTTATGGGGTCAAGCTCTATTCCAGCTTTCCGAACTAAGAATCCGAGGAACTTACCCGACGAGACGCCGAAGAAGCATTTCAAAGGATTCATTCGCAGTTTGTGTTTGCGAAGCCGGAGGAAGACTTCTCGAAGGTCTTCGAGATGATCTTCTTTTCTTTTGCTTTTGACGGCGAGGTCATCAACGTAACATTCAACCGTCTTGTGCTGCAAATCTTGGAATATTTTCATCATAGCCCTCTGATATGTGGCACCAGCATTTTTCAGACCAAATGGCATGACAGTGTAGCAATACACGCCAAATGGGGTCCGAAAAGATGTATGTTTTTCATCTTCAGGATGCATCTTTATCTGATTGTAGCCAGAGAAACCATCCATGAATGTCATTCGCTCGAATCCACAGGTGTTATCAATCATTACCTCTGGTATGGGGAGCGGAAATTCATTTTTAGGGCATGCGCCATTCAGGTCTCTATAGTCAATACAGACCCTGATCTGCCCGTTCTTCTTTGTCACGGGGACAATGTTGGCCAACCATTCAGGATGTTGTTCCTCACGGATGAAGCCGACGCTTTTGAGTTTTTGAACTTCTTATTCAATTTTATCCATCACATCTGGACGGAATCTTCTTTGGCCTTGCTTGACAGGCTTGATGTCTTCTTGAAGATTGAGTTTGTGAACCGCTATTTTGGGATCTAAACCTGGCATTTCAGCGTAAGACCATGCAAAGCAATCAACGAACTCACGAAGAAAGGCGATATACTCGGGTAACTCATCATCCTTTATATCTTGCTTATGAATACAGGATGTGGGTTATCTGGTGTTCCCAAGTCTATCTTTTGAACAGGATCTTCTGTTGGAAGGTTCGAAGGTGGTTCCTCCACAATACTTTCGGAGGCTTCCAGCTCAACGAAACCTTCTGGGTTTTCAAAGGCATTTCCAGACCAAGGTTTTGTTCCTTTCCACGGGTCTTCTTGAGCGGTAATTTTCCCAAGGCTTGCTATGAGATGATCCCAATCGCCTGTTGAAACCGGGTTGAAGTAGGCTACTTCTTTTGGAGATGAGGGATCTTCTGGGTCAGAAGTCCACACGTCTGTGCCATCGGACAACTCCTCTTCATTTTCGGAGAAATCGTGCCAATTGGATGAGCTTCCTGGATCTTTGTCAGGTGACTCATCAAAGAGATATCCAGGGAGATCGATGTCTTCATGGACTTGAGATGTTGAGGCTTGGTCAGTATATTGACTTTTAAGCCTTTGTGTCAACTGTCTCAAGGGAGTGTTGGGATCATACCCTAACCCGTGTGAAGACTTTTCTACATAGCCATAGAGTCTCCAATCTTCCAGCTGGCTTTTGTCAAGACGGGCCCCAATGGCGTGAGAATACCGCGTCCTTCTCCCAAACTGACTGGGTTTTGAGCGTCATAGCCCATTTTCTTCATAATAGCTTGTGCCACAGAACTATATAAGGATATTTGAGGCATACCTTCATTTTGGAAAGGTTCAAGCATGGAGTTTGATGTAGAAGCATCTGATCTAGAAGCATCCGATCTATGGAAGAAGATCGGCTTTTCCTTTGCTGAAGTTGCTGGAACAACGAAGGAAGCTGACGTAGGATCTTCTATGTCAGAAGTTGTCTCCATTGGAATGAGAGCAGGCTGAACTTGCTGAGTGTCAGCTTAGCTTGACGATGCGTCGTCTTCTGACTCTGAATCCGAGTCCGTGTCTTGCATGATAGACACGAAAGAGACAACAAATTTGCCCCCAGGCTTTTGCTTTGCCTTCTTCACTTTAGTTATGATGACCAAAGGCTTTGAAGGTTTGAGGGAGATGATGAAGGGAGTTTGAATGCTCTCTTTGGATTTACCGGATGATTTGTTTTCTTCCGGTGATTGTTGAGGAGCTTTACCTTTATCTTTCTGGAGATTTTCGGCAAAGGATGTTGTGTGCTTATCCTCTTCTTCTTTTTCACCTTCATACATCTGTGAGTCTGCGAAGTGGACTTCTTTACCTTTGAAGGGTTTTCTGTCCGCAAAGACTCGATGTATCATGCCGTCGTCGCCAACAAACTTGATTCATTGATGTAGAGTTGAAGGGACAACACCATTCTCGTGGATCCAAGGGCGTCCGAGAAGGATGTTGTAGCATGAAGGGGTTTTTATTGCATACACTGTGACCTCAGAGATAAGATCACCGATCTGCAACTTGAACCTGATTTTGCCGATAGGCCTTTGAGTATTCCCAACGTATCCAAAGATAGATACAGATGTGTGGCTCAGCTTGCTGGGTGGGATGCCCAACTCTTCAAGAGCCGATGTGGAGATGAGGTTGAGAGCAGAACCTGGGTCGATTGAACTCTGTGCATAGGCATTTCCTTGATATACCTTGTGAAGTACAGGGGTCGGTTATGCCTGGTTTCTCCAAGTAGGAGGTCGTCCTTTGTGAAGGCGATGGTTGCACTGGCTGCTTTTTTAACCAAGAGGCATTCAAAGCATGATCCCTCAGTTTTCTTCTTTTCTCCCTTTGAGGAGGCTTCTGAGTTTTTGACCCGGTAATCCATTTCAATTTGGAGGACTTGCGGGGCATATATGTCGACATCCTCATTCAGCTTTTGTAATTCCGATATGAGATTATTACGAGTGTGCAGAGACATTCGCAACAAATCTAGGATGTGCAGACGTGCAGGTATGTGCTTGAAGTGTTCAATCAAGTCATACTTGAAAGCCTCCTTAGGGCCTGCATGTTCATCATTGTTGCCACTAGGGGCGCTTACAACATCTTTTCCCGAAGGATTTACATATGTAAAGGAAGATTGGTTGTAATTTTTGTGGTAGTCCCGGCCAGAGCGGGTGCCTCTACCAACTTCGAGAGCTTCTTGAGAAGGGTCTTCGTTTGGAAGATTGTCTTCAGGATCAAGAGGCTGTCGTTTTTCATTTGCTGAGGATGAATCAGCAGCAGAGTTGCCATCCTCAGTGATCGTGTTGCATGGAGCATTTTCCGGGAACAAATCCTTAACAGCATCCAGCAACCTTTCTTCTTTGTTGACTAATTCATCGTCCCAAGCATCAATGGCTGGGAATTCTTCGGTCAGGAAGGGTGTGAACTTTGAAGTCACAGTCTCAGGAGAAGAAACCTGAGAGGGTGTCATCTCAGTGAAAGTCACGTGAGACGAGATGGCTTCAGAAGATACATTGCTAGGCGTCGCCGGAGTGTAAGTGCTTTCATCAGACGATGCTTCGGAAGAGCTATAATCCCGAATTATCACATTACAGGAAGCTCTGACGGGAGACGTTGCCTGATCGGAGTCAGACTCATCCTCGGATGTAAGAGGATCGTCTATCCAACAAATTTTCTCCATTTTCAGGAGTTAAGGGAGGATGTACCTGATGGTCTTCAGGGACTTCAGTCTCTGGATTGCGAGGAGGCTCGTTGACGCGTTCTTGCTCTTGTTCTAGAGCGAGTCGCTGCAAGATCATTGCATATTCTTCAAGATCAGGCATGGGAGCCGGATCTTCTTCTTCATCAACTCTTTGTGGCTCAACATGGTTGATTTCCACTGGAGTAATGAGAGGTGCTGGGTCAGCAGCATTTTCTTGTACAGCTTATTGGTCTTCTTCATCATCAGACCAGGATCCTTGTGGCTCTAGGGGGTTGTACCAGATTACTAGCATAAGATGAGACTCCGGAACCCATTCTTCATCGGAGAGATATTCTCCTGTTTCAAGCGACTCCTCCCACTCATCTGTGTAGTTGGATTCGAATCCATCATCGGTGTCGCTGGATTCGTATCCATCAATGGAGAATCCAACTACCGAATTGCAAGAGTATGATGCCTCCTGCATGGCTTCTTTGAATTGAGGTGGCATGAAATCACTGAGAGTGAATTTCCTTACCCCCTTTGAAGTCTCTGGAAGTGATGTTTTTGTTGCCTCTAGTGAAGCGGTAGAGGAAGCCTCTGCCTTTTCTTTGACCTCTAGTTTTGGCTGGGTCTTCTCTTGCTGTTTGAGCTTGAGGAGATGTTTCCTAGCCTGCCTTCGCTGTTGAGCTGTAGGCTTTGTTTTCACGACCTCCCAATTTTCATCTTCCAGGAGATCGGGATGTACCCATATCGGTTGTCCGTCTGGTGTCGGGTAAGGAACCAGTTCCTCGGACGCTTGGATTGAGTTTATCACCTTGAAGGAAGTAATGATCTTCTTCTTCGGTGATTTTGATGTTTGTCCACATGTCACCATGTTGACGGAGGCAGACCCATACTCTTTGTCAAAGGTGATGACTCCATTTTTCCACATCTCATTTATTTTCTCTCTCACAACGAAGCATTGATTGAGAGGATGTGAGATCATCTGGTGGTATGGACAGTACCGAGGATTGTTGGTTTTGCCAACATCACCCGGTCTTTTTGGTTCAGGCAAGGTGAGCTTGCCGTTTGCCACAAGAGCCCCGAAGATTTCATCAACATCTTCATCAAATGGGTATTTCTTCTCTACTCGTTCTTTGAAGGCATCTGAGAGTTCAGGTCTCTTACCAGCAACTTTATTTTCAGCTTTCTTTGGTGGCTGAGGAGCTGACTTGGTCTGCACATTGAGGACCTCTTTTTTCTTTGGTTTAGAGGTTGCAATGGCGGTTGGCTCTTTTCTTGATGATTTCTGACTGTTGAGGTCTTTAATCACCGTTTCAGCTTCCATGGAAGCTTCTAGGAGTTCTTCCAGGTTCTTTGATTTGTTACCGATGATCATGGAGCGGATTCTGGCTCTCATGTTGTTTCGAAAAATGTCGACTAGCGACGCTTGTGGCAATACATCAGAGCATTTGTATGCCATTGCTTTCCACTTGTGAATGAAGTCATATGTTGATTCATTCTCCCCCTGTTTTAGGCTGCACAGCTGAGCCATAGTAGCGGGATGATCTTCACCTTTCAAGTGAGTCAGGAAGCGTGTCTCTAGCATGGCCTAGTTTTGGATTGAGTCCTCCGGCAGAGTGGAGTACCAATCGAAGGTCGTACCTTTTAGGGTACTTGCAAAGAGGCGGATCTTGAGTGCATCTTGATCCGCGATAGCTCCCGTCAGGATCTTGATGTGGATGACGTGCTGTCTGGCTGATCCTTTCCCCGTATATGTTTGGAGAGTAGGATGCTTGAATTTGGTGGGGAACGGGACCGAGTCCATCCATAAGGGATATGGTGGCTTGATCCCATGCTCCTTGAGTATATCCTCTTCTTTTGCTTTGGCGAGGATACTGTTTACGTCCTTTTTGGTAAGGGCGCGTGACTCATTTTCTTCTCCATTTACCTCGTCGTTTTGATGATTCGGAGGAGGTTCATTGTTCGCCTGATTTTGGAAGGCGAGGAGAAGGTTTTCCATCAGAGTTTCAATCCTCTGCTGGCCCTGTTCCAACTGCTGGATGCGGGTGATCGCATCTTCTGGAGGTGGATTTCGGGGGTGGTGGCTCAGAATTTGTAGCCAAGACATTCATCCTTCGTGATTCGAACGAAGAAACTGTCCTGGTGACTGAGCTGGGGCTCATTCTTTTTGAAGAAGAGCTCGAGGAAGGATCACTCTGCTGTCCTTTGCTTGAAGGAGCAGGGGATTCTTCTGAATGTCTTCTTGTCCTTGAGACGCTGCGGGTCATCGGACGTCGGACATGGATTTTTGTTGCTGATTTTTGGTGCCTTCTGGTTTTTCCAACCATATGGACGGCAGCAACTTGGTTGGGTCTTTCTTTTTCGACCCATTTGGGAGAGACTTGGAGTGTAGGAGGCTGGGTCCTTTGCTTCTCTAGTCTCTTTTGCCGGTATGACGCGCGGCGGCATATGCGACGAGCAATTGAGCTTCGGTCAGCTCTGGCTGGGCTTTGACGATGAAGGATGTGCTTCCTCGGGCGCAGCAGCCGAGCCTGTCTTCTTTGCAGCTGGGCAAGGACAGGATGCGAACCCTGTCCTTCGCCTGTTGCAGCGAAGCTTTGAATTTTTGGAGTTCGGCCCCTGGAGAGATGAAGGGTCGAACTGCAGGTTTGTAGGCCTTAGCAGGTGCTTGTAGAGGCCTTGTGATGCATGACTTGATTTTGGGTTTGTAGGAACAAGCCGGCTCATGCTGGGCTGACTTGAGAGTCAGGTTGGAGATGGGTTTCTCCTCTTTCATGTAGGCAAGAGGGTAGAACTGGTTCTCCTTGAGTGGGGCCAGGAATGCTGGCTTAGTGGATGTTTGGGACCTTCTTTATTTTGGTGAAGGTCTTGGGGACCAAGTCTTGGGATAGACCTGGTCGTTTGCAGGTCGAGGCTTCGTGGGGCTGCCACGGGCTTCAGGCTTCTGGTGCTCACCTTTGGTGTCACGGTAGTGACACGTTGAGAGGCGAGTTTCTGCTTCTTGGAAGGAGCAGTTTGTTCCTCAGGAAGTGGGAATGGTCCCAGCGTCCCAAAGACGATAGTCCGGGGAGTCGAGGTCGACCCGGAGTTCAGAGAATTGCCGAGGGAGTTGATGCTTCGGCAGCTGATAGGGCGCTTGTAAGTGCGTGTGGTTTGCTTCTGTTGAAGCATGAGTTGGTGCTTGTTTTCATCGAAAGTAATGGTTAGTGAAGCTGCCATTGTTAGTTTTTGAAAATTTCTGAAACAAGACCACATCCATTAGTAATCACAAGAATATAATGATCATAAATGGGAAGTTCTATGGTTTTGTCTTTTCAAATTGCTAGAGGAAGATGACCCAAGCAACATGAAGAAGGCAAAATGCCATAGAGGGTACAATTGTTCTGATCGCAGGTATGGTAAGCCCAGAATGGGCATCCCAGTGACTGCTAGAAGCAATTGTGAACTTAAATTCGACTTATCGTGAAGCAGAGCTTGCTCGAGGTAAGAAGAATATAAAGTTGGAGTTACAGATGTGCCGGTCGCAATACAGTAGACCCTGAAAGGGCGTACTAGTACCGCTAGACACAAATGTTTTGAGACCGCATCTATGAGATGAGATTCTCTATTTTGAAAGGTCAAGATTGGATTCATCAAAGAGAGCAGATGGTATTCCAATCTGAACACGGGCTTAGCGATTTCCGCGAGCGCCAGTGCTCAGAAAGGAGAAGACCAAGATTTCTCCAATCTAAACCCAAAATGACGGAAGTTTTTTTTTATATTTTATATTTTTTATTTTAAAATTTTATTTTTATTTTTATTTTTAAATTTATTTTTTTTGAAAAAAAATTATTTAAAAGACGAGAGAGTACACATAGTCCTCCTAACCCGGTCTTATGAAATCTTGATTGATGGAATTGCCCCCAGGTAAGGGTAGGATTACTTAATGAACCCGTTTGGAGGACCCTTGCCTAGAATAGTCAAGTTGTCTCCACACTCTAGAAAAGGCTTTTCTTGAATCAATCATGATCAAAGAACGCGGTTGGTTTAACCTTAGTGGTCTATGTCTTTTTTTTTCAATTATATTTTTATTTTATTATATTTTTTTAATAAACTCATCGAAGAGAAACGATGGCCCAAAACCTTAGTCGAACAGGCTCAACATTTCTGCAAGCGCGATGAACAATAGGAACGGATCAAGGTTTCTCAATTTTGAATTCGAAATGAAAAAATCTGATTTTTTTATTTTATTTTTTTTTAGATCTTTAATGAACTCATCGAAGAGAAACGATGGCCCAAAACCTTAGTCGAACAGGCTCAACATTTCTGCAAGCGCGATGAACGATAGGAACGGATCAAGGTTTCTCAATTTTGAATTCAAAATGAAAAAATCTGATTTTTTGTTTTTTTTTTTTTGAAAAGAGAAAGAGTGGAAATAAATTCAAAGAATTAGAAATTTCCAAACAAAAAATCTCATCTCATTTTTTTTTTAGATCTTTAATGAACTCATCGAAGAGAAACGATGGCCCAAAACCTTAGTCGAACAGGCTCAACATTTCTGCAAGCGCGATGAACGATAGGAACGGATCAAGGTTTCTCAATTTTGAATTCAAAATGAAAAAATCTGATTTTTTTATTTTTTTGTTTTTTTTTTAAAAGAGAAAAGAGTGGAAATAAATTCAAAGAATTAAAATTTTCCAAAAAATCTCATCTCATTTTTTTTTAGATGCGGAATCCAACATAGGCCCCCAATTATAAAGTAGCCAAGGAATCGAGAAAAGAAATATAAGCATAGAGCAAAATATATGATATGCAAATATTTCATTTCTAGCATCGTGTTCTCAAATAAACGGGTCCCACCGGGTGGAGCCAGCTTGATCGACCGCGCTCCAGCTAGGTTCTACCAAGGTCGGCGGACGTGGGAGTCCGTCGGGTCCGACCCTTTCGTAACCGGGGGGCAAGGGCGTGCATCAATATTTCTTTTTTTGTGTGGGTGTGCCAGATTTTCTATTTTACTTGGAATTGCAACTGGTGATCCGGAGATCAACCTTCGCAAGTAAAAAGGAAATCAACTTCTTTCAAGTTTTCCATTGCACATATATTTAAGAAAAGAGACATTTTCTTGGTTTGCCGTGAAAGGCGATTTTTTTGGCATTTATAGCCGATTTTGGCATTTATAGCCGGTTTCTGGCGTTTATAGCCGATTTACAATCCTTATCAATAATGAAAGACAAGAGTTGTGATTTTTGTCTCTTTTGAAAAAATACAAACTACAATGAAAAGCAAGAAAAGGAGGATCTAACTTCTCAGGAGATTGTGGGGGACCCGTTTAGATTAACGGTCGCAAGCCATATGTGGGCTTCGCCATCATCCATGCAGATGAGAACAGAGGATGCTATTGATTCGCTTGGCTTGGCTATAACCTCAGGTTTTTAGAGAACAAAAACCAAAAGAAGGTCCTATGTCCAATAAAAAGCCGAGTAGACGGGCTTGAAAAGCCATGTCTAAGCCATTGGCGGCAGATGGAGAAGGCAAGGACCTTGGGGGGTGCCCCCCAAGGGACTTTTGTCACCTTGTAGTGGTGGTCGGTGTAGGATTTCCGTAGAGTTTTCTCTCTTAGATTTCGGATGCCTCTTTCTGTCTGAGTTTCCGGATTTTCTGCAGTCTATTGTCTGTGTGTCTGCTGTCTGTCCTTCTTGGAGAGCTCTCCTATTTATAGGCTTTTAGGTAGCCATTTAGGAGGGTTTATAAGCCTTGATTGTCATAAAGCTACATAAAGGGAGGAGTTACAAATTGAATTCTTTATTTTGTAACTCCTTTTTCTTGGCTTCTGATTGGCCGGAAGAGATTGAGGGCATTTAATCGCCTTTAATCGCCATGATAGGAGGAGTTTCATGGGTTAAATGCCATGAATCTCTTGACTTGTAACTCCCGGATGCTTGCTTCTGATTGGTCCGTCTAAAGAAATGGATTAATGACTGTAATAAAGCTAGTCAATTAATCGCATTAAGTGGTCGCCGAGCATCTGAAGAGTCGCGGGCCGTGCCGTGTCTTTTGGGATTCTTCTGGCGATGATCATCGATGGATCTTCATGTAGATCGACATCGGATGACCATGTAATTTCAGGTGTTTGTTGCCAACAGCAGGTCGGTGCCATCTGTCCTATCGACTTCTCGATCGGTTGGGTAGAAAGCACACTTTTTTTGGTTGACCGGGTGGCGATCAATATTGTTTTCGATACTCTTGATGATTGACCCGTGTTTTGGACGGATGTCAGAGGATTTGGTGTCTCAAAAGTATGAATTTTGGAAAATACCAGAGGCTGGGCGCTTCGAATCGCGAAAAAAACAGCGAAAATCGGGGTTTCCGGGGCCTTCCCGGCGACCCCAGGCTCCAGGGTCGCCGGCGACCCTGGGTGGTTTTCCCCCTTTTTGCCCCATTTTCTGTCCGTTTTTGCTATTTTTCGATTCTTTTTTCTTCTGTATTTTTCCTTGACATTTTTGACCATTTATTGGCCTGATTTCCCTATAGGAAACCTGATGAGAATCCTTGCATTTTATTTTGCAAAGTTTCCAATTTCCTGAGAAAGCCGAAGACTTTATCGCGAAGAGCTGCCGATTTTCCGTCAGAAGCTGAAACTGGGTCAAACGATGTCGGAATGACCTGAAATTTGGTATGAAGCCTCTTGAGCAATAAATAAGACCAACATAGGCTTTTGTTTGAGTTTTGAAGCCGTTTGGGGGTCCTATCACCAGTAGACTCACTTTTGTCGCGATGAAGATGTCGCGGTTTGATGTGCGGTCAACCGATGTCCGATTGACTTGAAATTTGACAGGGAACCTATTGGAGTCATTTTAAGATGATCCATAGGCTCTGTCTTGGAAACCATGGTCCCGGAGAGCTTTGCCACCGAGAGGCCTGATTTGGCTTCCGAGCGTCAAACTATGGTCAAATGTTGTCGAAATGACCTGAAATTTGACGTGTAGCCCTTTATAAGCATTTTGAAGCCGTCCATTGTGCTCTATCTGATGAGTAATGGCCTCAGTGGTTCTCGCCGCCGAGAGGCTTGATTTAGCTGTTCGAGGGTTGATGTAGGGTCAAACGTTGTCGGTTTGACTCGGAACTTGACGTGGAGCCTTTTGGAAGTATTTTGAGACCATCCATCGGCTCTGATCGAAGATTTGGTGTCTCCGATGCTTTCGCCGCCGAGAGCTCCTTTTCGGCGGTCGGAGAAGCGAAGTTAGGCCAAATGATTTTGAAATGGCCCGAAACTTCTTGTGTACTCCTCTTTTGGCTGTCTTGAAGGATCTTGCAGTTTTTATTTGATTCTGACAAGATTTGATTTTTTGGAAGTAGCATTGCCTATTTATGGCAGGTTGCGACTTCATGTAGCTCTTTCAATCTTAAAGAGGCAAAGTGACATTTTTGGTGTCAACAGGCCCGCCATTTTTGAGCCTAAGTGTCGGAAAATCCCATTTTTCGGTCGTAATTCTCTAACCGGGAATCCTATTTGCGAACCATCAGTTCCTACAAGTTACTCTACCCTCAAACGAAATGCTCGTGCCGATTTTTGATTTTTTACGTGGTCGTTTCCCATTCCGGGCCCCCGGCGGGCCATTTTCGAGCCTAAGTGTTGGAAAATCTCATTTTTCGGTCGTAATTCTCTAACAGGGAGTCCTATTTGCGAACCTTCAGTTCCTACAAGTTACACTACCCTTGACCGAAGTGTTCATGCCGGTTTTCAATTTTTTACGTGGTTGTTTCCCATTCCGGGTCCCCGGCGGGCCGTTTTCGAGCCTAAGTTTTGGAAAATGCATGTTTCGCTCGTAATTCTCTAACCGGGAGTCCTATTTGCGAACCGTCAGTTTCAACAAGTTACTCTTCCTTCGAGCGAAGTGCTCGTGTCGATTTCTGATTTTTTACGTGGCCGTTTCCCATTCCAGGCCCCCGGCGGGCCATTTTCAAGCTTAAGTGTTGGAAAATATCACTTTTCGGTCTTAATTCTCTAACAGGTAGTCCTTCAATTTTTTACGTGGTCGTTTCCCATTCCGGGTCCCCGATGGACTATTTTCGAGCCTAAGTTTTGGAAAATCCCATGTTTCGCTCGTAATTCTCTAACCGGGAGTTCTATTTATGAACCGTCAATTCCTATAAGTTCTCTACCCTCGAGCGAAGTGCTCATGCCAGTTTTCAATTTTTTACGTGGTTGTTTCCCATTCCGGGCCCCCAGCGGGCCGTTTTCGAGACTAAGTGTTGGAAAATCCCATGTTTCGCTCGTAATAATCTAACCGGGAGTTCTATTTGCGAACCGTCAGTTCCTACAAGCTATCCTTCCCTCGAGCGAAGTGCTCGTGCCGATTTCTGATTTTTTACGTGGCCGTTCCCCATTCCGGGCCCCCGGCAGTCCGGTTTTCGAGCCTAAGTGTTGGAAAATCTCATTTTTCGGTCGTAATTCTCTAAAAAAGGAGTCCTATTTGCGAACCATCGGTTCCTACAAGTTACACTACCCCTCGACCAAAGTGCTTATGCCGGTTTTTTATTTTTTTACCGTGGCCGTTTCCCATTGAGGGCCCCCGGCGGGCCGTTTTTCGAGCCTAGGCGTTGGAAAATTCCATTTTTCGATCGTAATTCTCTAACAGGGAGTCCTATTTGCGAACCTTCAATTCCTACAAGTTACTCTACCCTCGAGCGAGTAGCTCGTGCCTGTTTCCAATTTTTCCCGCGGCCGTTTCCCATTCTGGGCCCCCCGGCGGGCCGTTTTCCGAGCTAAGTGTTGGAAACTCCCATGTTTCGCTCGTAATTCTCTAACCGGGAGTCCTATTTGCGAACTGTCAGTTCCTACAAGTTACTCTACCCTCAAGCGAAGTGCTCGTGACAGTTTTCGATTTTTCCCACGGCCGTTTCCCATTATGGGCCTCCGGCGGTTCGTTTTCCTGCGTAAGTGTTGGAAAATCCTATGTTTTGCTCGTAATTCTCTAACCAAGAGTCGTATTTGCGAACCGTCGGTTCTTACAAGTTAGTCCACCCTCGAGAAAAGTGCCCGTTCCAGTTTTTAATTTTTAGAATTTCGCTAAAAAAAATTTGGTGAGATTTTGACATGACTCCGGGGCAATTCCAAAGAATAAGGAAATACCCCAAAAGAAATAGAAAGTTTGAAGATGGGCTCAACATTGCTGCGAGCTCTGAAACTCCAAACTTTCGAAACCTCAAAGTCTCCGTAAAATTAGGAAGGGCTAAACATCGCTGCGAGCTCCAAATTCCGAAATTTGTAAAAATTTTCAGGTATGCTATCACATCATGCTACAAATTCAATTTATAAAAAAACTACATGCATGAACATCTTTGTTTACCAAAAAATGCATTATCAAGATGAGCAAAAAAAAAAGAAACTTTTTCAAAACAAAAGGCGGGGGGGAAGAAAAGAACAAAAAAGGAAACAAAAAGAAGAAGAGAGAAGGGCTGGCCCACCAGCCACGTGGCCGTACGGCAAGATCCGTACGGCCCACAAAAAAAATCAACGTGCATAAAAAAAAAGAAAAAGCACGAGAAAAAAAAACACGTGGAAAAAAAGAAAAGAAAATAAAATAAAAGAAAAGAAAGAAACAAAAAAAAGAAACAACAAACACCTTCTTTTTTTACCATCCTACTTTCTACAATGGAGTTTTCTTGAGAAAGAAAACTTACTTGAAGCCATTGATGGAGAAGAAGAAGAAAGCTTGAAGATCCTTGAAGAAGAAAAACTCTTGGTCTTGGAGCACTCTTGAGATTGTTGCAAAAGAAAGCAATAAGAGCAAGAGATCCAACCTCCTCCTTGCTTTTATAGAAGAGAGCAAACCAAAGAAGGAAAGAAGAAAGAGGTAAGTGTTACTAATTAGTAACCTTACCAAAAGAAAGAAATTAAAAGGATTATTTCCCAAAAGAAATATATCTTGAGGGATTCTCTCCCAAAAAGAAATCAATGAGAGATTTTCTCCAAAAGATAGGAGATTTGAGATATTCTCTCCCAAAGAAAGATATCTTGAGATACTCTCTCCCAAAATAAAGGGAACATGAGAGATTCTCTCCAAATAAAGATATTCTTAGATATTCTCTATCCAAAGAAAATATTTTAGATATTCTTTACAAAAATGACACCATATGAGATTTAAGCCATTTCGAAAGCTTAAGGTCCCATGGGTTAGCCCATATGAGCCAAGTTTGACCACCTAGGCACTTAAAAAGGGCTTTTAGTCAAAGAGAAATCCCTCATACCAAGAGCTAACAAAAATGGTTTCATTCCTCTTTTGAGTAGATTGGTGAAAGAAACTGCGATTCAGATCTGGACATCACTAAGGAAGGACATCCATGGCTGATTTGTAACATAACAGATTTAAGAAAAATCTGATCTGGGCAGCATAAATCAGCCATATAGATCGCATAAAAACTCCATAGTTTCATGACCAACGAGTGTATAATTAAAGGAGATTCAAGAAGACTATTACCTTGATGATGTGTAGGCTTCAAATCTCTGAAATAAAAGATCCAAAGGGCTGAACTCAGACTTCAAATTAGCAAACAACTTGCTGGACGTGTGGAATGATGGATCTCTTTTTGTTGGACGTCTAGGGGGGGTTTCCTCTTTTATAGAAAACTTTGGGACTCCTTTCCTTAATGGTAATCTCTTCTAATTCTCATAGATGTCCTAAAAGGAAAGTATAATCTAAAGATTTATTTCCTTTTAGAAACACTCCAATTAGAAAAGGAAACTAAAGGAACATCCCACAATATTTTGGCAATTAGTAATCCTAGTTGCACAACACTTACTAATTTAAGTTTCTAATTCAAAAAGGAAACTTTACTATAGGAATACTAATCCAAAGAGGACTCCAACCTTCCAAGTAGAGAGACCTACTCAAAATTGGAACCTCACCTATGGAATTCCCATTATAGACGTCCCACATAATAATGCACATCATGGCCCACAAATAATTTATCTAGAATTAAATTCATGTATGCCATCAAAGGCCTATTTGAATTTAAACTCAAAATTATTTTTCCACTAAAATAATTCATCTAAATGTCATCTAAACAATTTAGGAAACCATGCCAATCTAGGAAAGTGACTAGAGAAGGGACCAAAAGACATATTTGCCTTTGGCTCCCAAAATGACCAAAATATCCATACTAAACCCATAGCAACAATAAGACCATTTTAACCTTAACTCATTTCACTAAAGAGTTATGGTTGAACTCCAGGGACAAATATTTAAAATGATAATAAGCTAGTCAGAAAGTGACAGTTGTCTTCGACCTACTAAGTAAAATGACCTAAATGCCCCTCTATGTAACATCCTTAATCAAGTCATGTTATCAGATGTACTATCAACCTTCTTGATTACATCTAAACCTTAGAACTTCATATCCTTAACTTAATCATCATCCGGATATCATTCTCTTGGTCCAGGGAGCGACCAACAAGTTCAATATCCATATGGAACATCCATATACTAAGATCTTAGATTTTGATGATTAATCGGATAATTCTAAGGGGACGATCATTCCATCATTAGATGGCATAGATTCTTTATTGCATCTGCACGTCCCAACTGATCAAGTCCGAGTACCCAAAACACAGAGCTGTTGACCCATGAAAAGAATCTCACCAACAGTGAATTAAAGCACAAGAACTTGACTTCGTCAGTTCATCCACAAATGCTCAAGATTAAGAGCACTGGTCACTCAGTAGCATGAGGTGACTTGATCTCTCTCAGTGATAGTACTATTTTAGAGATCATACCTACAATGGTCCTGTTCAATGCATTGCATATGCACTAATGAGATAAATCCGGGAAAGTCCTCCCATGACTTAGGTAAGTCATCCTGAATACAGGAGAGTCTCTCACCATAACTTGTACCAAGATGAAGTGCCCACCTCCATCTCTCAGTTATGAACAAATATGTTGTTTCCAATGTCCATGAATCAGACCTATCTGTGTGTAGACACTACACACCTAATTCATTTACTAGAAACAATGGGCCTTACACAACCATACATATATATGTGTTTAAAGAGAAAAGAGTTATTCCATTAAATAACCAGTAAATATCCAGTAACAAAAGATGAGAGTGCAGCTAGTGGGCTTTAGGGCATACACCAATCCCAACAAACTCCCACTTGCACTAAAGATCACTACTTCCTAACCTAACACCCATAGACTCAACATGAGAAGTAAAGACTTTCTCAGTAAGAGTCTTAATGAATGGGTCAGCTAAGTTATTTGCTGAGGCAATTTGCTCCACCACTATTTCTCCATCCTGAATGAATTCCCGGATCAAGTGGTACTTTCTCTGAATGTGCTTGCCTTTCTTGAGATTCCTAGGCTCTTTGCACTGTGCTACAGCACCAGTGTTATCGCAGTACATGACAATCTGTTTCTGTACTGCAGGAACAGCTCCCAATTCCAATAGGAATTTTCTGAGCCATACTGCTTCCTTCGTAGCTTCCGATGCCGCCACATACTCTGCATCCATGGTAGAATCAGAAGTACAGGATTGCTTGACACTCCTCCATGATATAGCCCCTCCTGATAGAGTAAAGATGTATCCTGAAGTAGACTTTCTAGCATCTTTATCAGATTGGAAATCAGAGTCTGTATACGCCAAAGGTGTTAGATCATCTGCTCGAAATGTTAGCATATAATCTTTCGCTCTCCGAAGATACTTGAATATATGCTTAATAGCTGTCCAATGCATAGGTCCAGGGTTTGACTGATATCTGCTAACCATGCCAACGGCAAAGCAAATATCTGGTCTAGTACATAACATTACATACATGAGACTTCCAACAGCGGATGCATATGGAACTCTCCTCATGCTCTCTATCTCTTCAGATGTTTTTGGACATTGATCTCGAGACAGTGGTACTCCATGTCTAGAAGGTAACAAGCCCTTCTTGGAGTCATGCATGTTAAACTTGACCAATATCTTCGCAATATATGAAGATTGGGACAAGGCTACATCTTATTCTTGCGATCACGCAAAAGCTTGATCCCTAAGATATAGCTGGCCTCACCCAAATCCTTCATCTGAAATTGAGAAGATAACCAAACCTTTGTGGATGACAATATACCTACATCATTTCCAATGAGCAATATGTCATCTACATACAGAACTAAAAATGCAACTGCTTTTCCACTTCCTTTCTTATACACACATGGTTCATCAATGTTTTGATCAAAGGCAAAAGATTTGACTGCCTGATTAAACTTGATGTTCCATGCTTTAGATGCTTACTTGAGTCCATAAATGGACTTCTTAAGTTTACAAACCATGTTATCTTGGCCACTAGCAATGAAGCCCTCTGGTTGCATCATATAGATGCATTCGTCAAGACTTCCATTAAGAAAAGTTGTCTTGACATCCATCTGCCATATCTCGTAGTCATAATGACATGCGATGGCCAAGAGAATCCTTATGGACTTAAGCACACCTTCCCATCCACTCCTCTCTTCCTCTTGTAGATCCACTTGCACCCTATGGGTTTAATCCCTTCAGGTGCATCTACAAGTTCCCAGGCTTGATTGGAATACAAAGAATCCATTTCAGATTTCATCGCTTGCTGCCACACGTCAGCATCTATATCCGTTACTGCTTCATCATAACTAGTAGGATCCTCAACCAGATCTTCAGAGTCTGTCTTAAAAGACACTCCTAGATATCTTTCTGGCTATTTAGAAATTCTCCCACTACGACGAGGCTCCGGAGTGTTAAAAGGAATATCTTGTTCATCTGCTGCCTCAGGACCTGGTACAGATGTTATAGGAGATCCCGGAAGAATCTCCTCAAGGGTTTCTTTACAACTAAGCTCTTGGTACATCATACAATCATCCTCCAAGTACCTAGTATGAGTGCTGATAGGCACTTTTTACTCCTTTGGATGATAAAAGATGCCACCTCTCGTTCCCTTAGGATACCCAATGAAGTAGCACATTTCCGATCTGGGTTCTAGCTTGGTAGCTTTATCATTCAGTACATAGGCAGGACAACCACAAATGTGGATATGTCTTAAACTAGGTTTTCGACCTGTCCACATTTCTTACGGTGTCCTAGGTACTGATTTAGAAGGTACCAGATTTAAAATGTATGCTGCTGCTTCTAGGGCATATCCCCAAAAAGATATAGGTAGGGTTGCATGACTCATCATGGACCTTACCATATCAAGAAGGGTACGGTTTCTTCTCTCCGCTACACCATTTGCTGGGGTGTACCCGGTGCAGACAACTGTGACACAATCCCATGTTGTGTGAGGTAGTCTTTGAACTCACCCAGGAGGTACTCGCCACCTCGATCAAATCAAAGGGCTTTGATATGTTTCCCTAGTTGTAACTCCGCCTCAGCCTTGAATTGCTTGAATTTATCAAACGCCTCAGACTTGCGTTGCATTAAGTACACATATCCATACCTAGAGTAATCATCAGTGAAGGTGATGTAATACTCATACCCTCCTCGAGCCGGTTTGTTCATAGGACCACACACATCAGTGTGAATCAATTCTAACAACTCCTTTGACCTTAGTCCCTTTCCAGAGAATGACCTTTTGGTCATCTTTCCCTTGAGACAAGATTCGCACTGAGGAAAAGGTTCGAAATCTAATGAGCTCAGAGGCCCATCTTCTACCAACCTCTGAATCCATTTTAGGTTAATGTGACCCAAACGTAAGTGCCAAAGAAATGTGTCATTGATTGAAGATACCTTCCTTTTAAGGGAAGTTGAGTTTTCTTGTTGTACATTATGCAGTATGGGAGCAATAGGATATATATAAAATAAGTTGTTATGCATTCTACCGGAACATATAATATTTCCATCTCTACAGATATCAACACCAGAATGGAAGGAAACTGAATAATTAAATTCAATGAGTCTGGAAACTGAAATTAAATTCTTCCTCATGTCCGGAACATAGAAAACATTATTTAAAACTAATTTCCTATCACATGGAAAATGTAAGGAAACAACTCCCATTGCAACTGCCTAAACTTTAGCTCCAGTTCCAACTCTAAAGGCAAACTCTCCTTTCTCAATCTTCTACATTATCTGAAACCCCTGCAATGAATTGCAGATATGATTAGTGGCTCCTGAGTCTACTATCCATGAATCAGTAGAATCAACCACCAGACAAGTTTCAATGTAGTATGAAAAAGATGTACCTTTCTTAACTGAGGCTAGCAACTTGGGACAATCTTTCTTCCAATGACCTTTGAGGCCACATTTGAAGCATTTTCCTTGGGCTTTCCATCTGTACCCTTGTCCTTTTTTTTACCAGTATTGTCCTTTTTCTGTCCTTTTCCCTTATTCTGCTTCTTCTTGAACTTTTTCCCTTTCGGGTTTAGTTTAGAGGAAGACTGGAAAAAGTGAGCTTGGGCTTTGGGCTTCATGATGGCCTCCGCCGCCTGGAGTTCTTTCATTAACTCAGATAGAGTCATGTCGATCTTGCTCATATTGAAATTGAGCTTGAACTGATTGAATGAGTCCGGCAGAATTTCGAGAATCATATCAGTTTGACTCTCTGCATCAATCTTAGCCCCTAGAATCTCAACTACATTGAAACAATCCATCATCTTGAGCATATGCTCTCTGACAGGTGTTCCCTCAGCCATCCTAGTATTCATGATAGTCCTTATAGCAGCTTGCCTAGCTAGCCTGCTTTTGTCTGCGAACATCTCAGACAAGGACATCATGATTTCGTATGCTGTGTCCATTTGCTCGTGCTGTGTTTGCAACACGTTGGACATGGAAGCAAGCATGTAGCATTTAGCCATGCTATTCGCTTTCTTCCATTTCCTCTCAGCCTCTAACTGGTCATCAGTAGAATTAGCATCAATATGAGGACAGGTTTCCGACAAGACATGCTTGTACTCCTCAGCAGTGAGTACTATGTCAAGATTTCTCTTCCAATCTACGTAATTAGATCCAATCAGTTTGTTCTCACGAAGAATGCACATCAACGGACTAAAAGAATCTTTACCCATCTCTCTCTGGATATAAAACAGTTTATAATTAGACAGGCACTATATATGTAATATGCATATGGTGCTAGTTATAAAAGGAAAAACAAAGCACAAAACTTTTTACATTATTTAACCCTAATCATAATGTATCAGTGTTTCAACCTCCTCATAGACCCTCCATCGAAGGGATGGCCGAGCCTACAGTTACGTTGAATTAAGGTATGCTTATTTGGATTATCATTATCTGGATACACATGTCCAGTGGTAGTCCAATCACTGATTGGTTTGGCCTCATATGACAAATAACCCTTAACTCCTAAGGAGAGGTCATTACCGTCTTATGTCGAGTGTTTTACCATTTCTTATGAAATTTCCCAGAATGTCTATGATTTAAGTCCTCCGAAGGGAAGCGACTTTTATCCATTCTAGAAGTGAACTTTAGTAAAGAGCTCCACCAAAGGGATGGCCATTTCCACCAACACTTCATTGACATTCTATAGAAGTGATCTTTAGTAAAGGACTCCATCGAAGGGATGGCCGCTCCTACTAACACCTCATTATGAATATTCACATTAGTTCACCCATTAACCCATCAAAACGGTCTTTAGTAAAGAACTCCATCGAAGGGGTGGCCGCTCCTACTAACACCTTAATGAGATAACATGAACTGAAAATGGAAGGCCGTGGGGTCTTTCAAAAAACCTCTCTCCCACTTGATTATTTATCACTAGGGTTTATACTATTTGACCTTTACATTGTTTACTCAAAAACTCTTTTAAATCTAGCAAACTTAGTTGATTAAATTTATGACTCAATGATTTAAGTCATCTTAAAAATAAATAACCTTTGCTTTAAAACATTTGAGCAAATCCCTTTAAAGAATCAAAAACCTAACTTGGGTTATGGGAACCCATGGGTAGCATCTAATTAGATTTTAGTTTAGCCTCTTTTGGAAACCAAGGCTATCAAGATAAACTAAACCCTATCCAATTTTAAACCTTAGACAAAATAGAAGGTGCCGGTCTAAGTTCCGTTTAAAATAATTTGCCAAACTAAAAACAATCCAATATAAAAAGATGCCAATTTTAGAACCTAATGGTGGCCATGTTTCTAGGTGACAATCATAGCAATTATATAAAGCATTCATCCATGCATTCCATATATAAGAGCAAATAAAAGTATGCAATCCTTGATGGCTCCCTGCTCTTCGGACTTCTAATCCTTATCGAACTAGGACATCAAAATAGATCTCATCTTGCACCAAGAAGTCTTGTCTACTCCACCACTAAGGAATCCGGTTACTTGCAACCTATCTTGCTTGAAACTTTCTTCTTCTTGCTTGTTCTAACAAATTTAATTTATATAAGCAAACCCATAAAAACAAAACCCCAAATTACATTGGAGATGCCTATGCCTTTTAAGAAAGCTTACATCAAGACTAGTTGGAATAAAAGTAACGAAAGAATTACAACTTCCTATGATTGCTAAACGCGCAATCGTACACTTTTCAACTAATGAAAAAACATCCAAATCCACATAACAATCATACGAACCATCAAGGATGCAATATATGGCTGCAAACAAAGAGGTTAGTGCATGCAAAACACTATGTGCATCATTAAACAAATCTGGAAAATAAATTCCAGCAATGTTAATGAAACTTGAACACAACATGCATCACATAAAGAAATCTTGATTTAACTTTAGTAGGGTGCCACCATGCCCATAATCAATCTAGGATTAATTAAACACAACATGGGATCATGATTTCACATGGAGTGGCTCTGATACCACTGAAAAAACTGCGATTCAGACCTGGACATCACTAAGGAAGGACGTCCATGGCTGATTTGTAACATAACAGATTTTAAAAAACTTGATCTGGGCAGCATAAATCAGCCATATAGATCGCATAAAAACTCCATGGTTTCATGACCAACAAGTGTATAATTAAAGGAGATTCAAGAAGACTATTACCTTGATGATTTGTAGACTTCAAATCTCTGAAATAAAAGATCCAAAGGGCTGAACTCAGACTTGTAATTAGCAAACAACTTGCTGGAATTTTCTGCAGTAGAATTGCCTTTGATCTTCTTCTCTATTTCACTTCCAAATCTGATTGGCTAAGATGGTGGGATCTTAATCTAGATTTCTAGATGGGTTTTGAGAACTTTTTTCTATGGAAAAAATCTCAGACCTAAAAACCTCTTCTATGAAGAAGAAAGAGGGCTGGACATGTGGAATGATGGATCTCTTTTTGTTGGACGTCCAGGGGGGGTTTCCTCTTTTATAGAAAACTTTGGGATTCCTTTCCTTAATGGTTATCTCTTCTAATTCTCATAAATGTCCTAAAAGGAAAGTATAATCTAAAGATTTATTTCGTTTTAGAAACACTCCAATTAGAAAAGGAAACTAAAGGAACATCCCATAAACTTTGGCAATTAGTAATCCTAGTTGCACAACACTTACTAATTTAAGATTCTAATTCAAAAAGGAAACTTTACTATATGAATACTAATCCAAAGAGGAGTCCAACCTTCCAAGTAGAGAGACCTACTCAAAGTTGGAACCTCACCTATGGAATTCCCATTATGGACGTCCCACATAATAATGCACATCATGGCCCACAAATAATTTATCTAGAATTAAATTCATGTATGCCATCAAAGGCCTATTTGAATTTAAACTCAAAATTATTTTTCCACTAAAATAATTCATCCAAATGTCATCTAAACAATTTAAGAAACCATGCCAATCTAGGAAAGTGACTAGAGAAGGGACCAAAAGACATATTTGCCCTTGGCTCCCAAAATGACCAAGATATCCATGCTAAACCCATAGCAACAATAAGACCATTTTAACCTTAACTCATTCCACTAAAGAGTTATGGTTGAACTCCAGGGACAAATATTTAAAATGATATTAAGCTAGTCAGAAAGTGACAGTTGTCTTCGACCTACTAAGTAAAATGACCTAAATGCCCCTCTATGTAACATCCATAATCAAGTCAGGTTATCAGATGTACTATCAACCTTCTTGATTACATCCAAACCTTAGAACTTCATATCCTTAACTTAATCATCATCCAGATATCATTCTCTTGGTCCAGGGAGCGACCAACAAGTTCAATATCCATATGGAACATCCATATACTAAGTTCTTAGATTTTGATGATTAATCGGATAATTCTAAGGGGACGATCATTCCATCATTAGATGGCATAGATTCTTTATTGCATCTGCACGTCCCAACTGATCAAGTCCGAGTACCTAAAACACAGAGCTATTGACCCATGAAAAGAATCTCACCCACAGTGAATTAAAGCACAAGAACTTGACTTCGTCAGTTCATCCACAAATGCTCAAGATTAAGAGCACTGGTCACTCAGTAGCATGAGGTGACTTGATCTCTCTCAGTGATAATACTATTTTAGAGATGATAATACTATTTTAGAGATCACACCTACAATGGTCCTGTTCAATGCATTGCATATGCACTAATGAGATAAATCCGGGAAAGTCCTCCCATGACTTAGGTAAGTCATCCTGAATACAGGAGAGTCTCTCACTATAACTTATACCAAGATGAAGTGACCAACTCCATCTCTCAGTTATGAACAAATATGTTGTTTCCAGTGTCCATGAATCAGACCTATCTATGTGCAGACACTACACACCTAATTCATTTACTAGAAACAATGGGCCTTACACAACCATACATATATACATGTTTAAATAGAAAAGAGTCATTCCATTAAATAACCAGTAAATATCCAGTAACAAAAGATGAGAGTGCAGCTAGTGGGCTTTAGGGCATACACCAATCCCAACAAATGGACCATACAAAAAGAATTATAAGCCCCATAAGCTTCCAAAAAACAAACAATCCAGCCTCACATACCAAATTGAGCCAAAATCTTGAAATTGACATTCCACAAAAACCCAAACCAAATCCTAATCCCCTAACTTGCCACATACAGCTTGTCAGGTCACAAGACCAAAACCAAAAACCAAAACCTGATCTCCTAACTTGCCACATATAGCCTGTTATGTCACAAGATCAAAACCAAAATCGACCCCCCAACATTCCACATACAGCTTATTAGGTCACACGATCAAAACCAAACCCGACCCCCTAACCTGCCACATACAGCTTGTTAGGACACAAGGTCAAAACCCAAATCCACATCCCTGATGTCATCTTCAAAACTTTGCCTTGATATGGTATGTGATCCCTTTCACTACCAAAAAATTCCCCTGGAAGCTCAAAAGGCTACAATACCAAAAAGAAAGACTGCTCAAAGACTCTTGGTCAAGTCACAAGCTCTCCTTCAAAAATCTCTTCGAGGCACATCGACTACAAAAGTTAAGCAACTCGTTGTTGCACCTCGAGGGAGCATTTGTTGACACAAAAATGTGTGTCACTTTGCTTCTCCAAACTCAAGATAGCTAGCTACATGAAGTCGCAGCCTGCCATAAATAGGCAATGCTACATCAAAAAATCAAATCTTGTCAAAATCAAACAAAAAACTGCAAGATCCTTTACGACAGCCAAAGATGAGTACATAAGAAGTTTCAGGCTGTAAGATCCCGACCCCAGTCCTTTTGTTTAGCAATGTTTTAATCGTGGTTTAGCTTGTTAAGTGAGATTTGATTTAGTTTGATCTTGTTTTTGAGTTTGACTAGATTTTTCCTTAGTCTTTGAGATTTTGTAGACCGTTGACTTTGGTTTGACCGGGTTATATGATATGTATTTTTATGAGAAATTACTTTTAATTTCTAAGAATTCTGAATTTGGTATATTTTGACTTATTTTATGAAGTTTAACAACTTTCATGTTTTGATCATTTTGATTTGATACTCAGAAATCACGTTTTTCGAGAAAAAGGGCAAAACTGACCTTTCACACTAAATCTGTCCATGAATTTCGAAAATTTCAGAAATTGGGGAAAATATACTTTTTGGAAAGTAGATATTTCGCCGATCGTTTTTGTCTTCTTCGTCGTTTTCGTTCGGGGCCCGCAAATACGAGTTTCAGCCTTGTGAAGATTGGGGCCCACAAGACCCACCTTATAAGAGGGGAACCCCTCTCTTCTTCTCCTTCATCTGTTTCCAGCAAGGGTTTGAGCTAGGGCTCTTTCCCTCTCTTCCCACTCTTTCTCTCTCATCTGAAACACCTCTCTCTTGGAGCTTTCATGGAGATTTGATCTCACCTCCTTCTTCTCCTCCCTCTTTGCTTCCTAAAGACCCCATTTTCAAGAGCTTTGGGCTAGGACAACCCTCCTCTTCAAGCCCTTCTTCTTGTTTGGAACACCCAAAGGTTAGCAATGGTTTTCTTTTCCTTAGATCTCTGTTTTTCTCCTTATTTAGAGTGTTTTCATCATTCATGCAATGGGTTTTCATGGAGATTTGAAAATGATTGGTTTCTAGGGCTTCTTCTTTAGCCATTTTGGGGGTTTTGTGATTTTGGAGCTTGGGGCTTTAAGAGCACCATCTTGGAGTGATTTACATCTTCTCTTAACCAAGGCAAGTGAATTTTCAATTAATATGATGGTCTCATGTATTTTGTTTCATATCATGTTGTTCATGCTATGCTTTAATGTTTTTATGTCTCATGGATTTGTTGTGGACAAATGGAGTAATATGATGTGTGATTTCAACTTGTATTATTGTTTTACAAGGCATATGGAAGTTTGATTTCACTTTGGACACTTTGAAACTTAGCCTTCTTTGTGTTTAGTATTGTGTTTTAAGAATGGGGGAAAACTTTGATTTTTAAAAGTGTTGTGTTTGATCAATTGGAAGGATTATGGTTGGTGATTTGAGGAGTTTAGAAGGTCAAGAAATGGCCCAAATTATTGTGGAATTTTGTATGGAAGAAAAGGAATAAAAAAAAATCAGAAAAAGGAAGGAGGAAGTGCAATTTTGCACTTCCAGCGGACTGGACAGGGCCCAGTCCGCTCGAGCGACCCAGTGGGCCGCTCGAGCGGACCAGGTTCTGTCTGGGCTTCGCTCGAGCGGACCCTGGGTCGCTCGAGCGAAGCCCAGACCTGTCCAGGGCCTGTTATGTGTCTTTTTGGGCCGCCTTTGTGGACTGTTTAAGGGGCCTGTTTGGGATGGTTTGTGAGTCGATTGTGGACCTGTTTTAAGCCTGTTTTTGGGCCACTTCAAGACCTGATGTTGAGTCATTTTAGGGCCTGATATTGGACTGTTTTAAGACTTGTTTTGTGGGCCTGTTCAAGGCCAGTTTTGGACTGTTTTAAAAACTGTTTATTGGGCCATTCAAAGTTTAGTTTTGGGCTGTCTTAAAACTTGTTTTGTGGGCCTGGTTCAGGTTAGTTTTGGGGTTGTGTTTTAAAGTTTGTTTGTGGGCCATCTTAGGTTCAGTTTTGGGCTGTTTTAAGGTTTGTATTGTGGGCCATCTCAAGATTAGTTTTGGGCTGTTTTTAAGACCTGTTTTGTGGGCCATTTAAGAGTAGTTTTTGGACTGTTATTAAGGACTGTTTTGGGCTCGGTTTAAGGCCAACTATGGGCCTGTTTTAATGAGATTTGGGATTGTTTGTGATGCTTGGAAATTTGTGAAATGGGATCATTGTGAGAATGAATGTATGTGGAATTATCCGGGAACCTTCCGTGTCTCAATGCGCACTTTATCATTTAAACATTATGGATTTTCATTGGCATCAAACACACTCCTTACTAATCAATGTTTAAAGGTTAAATGTGCACTGAGATGGTTCCTTGGTAAGTCATTAAGTCATTCTCCATTGTCCATTCCATTTCAAGTCAGAAAAATGTATTTGTATTTGTATTTGTATTTGTATTTGTATTTGTTTTCTTTGGTGAACTAATTTAAATAGCATCGATGATTTGTTATAAAATCATGTGTCTTCCCATGTTCGAAAGGGTGGATCGTATGATTTTATACAAATCATCTTGATGCGTATTTGAACGGTTTACCAGAGATATTCGTATGTTTTCTCCGATTCGATTTGAAAAGAGATTGGAGTATGTTTGTCACATTCGGGATTTCTTCGATGAGACCATTATTTGTTAAGATTAGTATTTTGAAAATGAAACCTCGAGGCAAGATTGGGCCAGAGCTATGTGGTGCGAGCCCATGAGCCAAAGAGGCTATGATTCCGAAAATAAAACCCCGAGGCAAGACGGGGCCAGAGCTATGTGGTGTGAGCCCCTGAGCCAAAGGGATTAGTATTATGTTAGATTTGTATCGGTTTGAGTTTGAAAACTAAAGGCACCACTAGGCTTAGGTCACCTTGTCGGGCTGATCACCCGGCTTGGGATCTTTATTCTGTCCGCCAGCTGCAGCTTGGATTCTGTCTGTACCGACCATGGCAACGGTAACTATCTGCCGATCCCATTTGTATGGCTACGGTTCTGATACTTTTGATCTGCCGGTCCCATTTGTATGGCTACGGTTCTGATCCTCTGTTTAGTACCACGTTCAGTGGCTACGCTCTGTCTGCTCTTATTACTTCGGTAATAGGAGGATTTAGCTATTTGTGGTCGCCTAGGTTTTATCTGCATATTACTTTAGTTTATGATTCTTGTTGGTTATATTTTGTTTATGCTTCGATTTGGTTAATGTTTACGATGTCGATCATTTATCATATTGTCGCTATTATTCAGGATTTGAAATGTATTTCCGACGATTAAATGTTTTATGCAGACTTTTAATCTTTCGAGATATTCGTACATCTGATATTGTTCTTTTACTTGTTTTGATATTTATGTTCGGTCTTTCGATCATTTTAGCATGCTTTATTGCCATTATTGTTTAGCCTATTTATTCGGTTTTACGATGATTTCATCAGGTTTTATATATGTTCTTTTGTTCATATTATTTGGTTATTTGCTTGCCAGACCGTCGTGTCTGACCCTTTTTGTTTGGTGCCAGTTTCTTCTTTTCTGGTTTTAGGTGTTTGATCAGAGGAGGCGGTGGGACCGCCGATCTGACGTGAGAGGCTGCCCGTTGATATCACTTAGATGTCAAGTTTGGCACCGGAGTTCGTATCTAACATTGAGGGTAGTATTTCTTTTAGTTGGATATATTGTTGTATGGCTTTATTAGCCTTTTTATTGGGTTTGTAATTAAGACATTTGTTAATTGAAATTTGAATATGTGGGAAATAATAGATTGGTTACTACCAGCTCAGTGTTCTATGATTTACAATTTATGCCAGTCTGTTTATTTGATGGCTTTATGGAATTGGTTGCGTACGACACGGAACCCGATGGCCACGGATTCCGGGTCGTAACACCACGTTTAGCTTCCGCGAAAAATATACTCTGATTGTGTTGGAATGTGATTATCCTCATTCACGCGGATCTTGGGAACTATACAAAAAGTTTCAAATTATTCCAAAATTTCGCACCCCGAGATCGGTTCGCTGCAGGTCCCGGTTTCGGGGCGTGACAGGTTTGGTATCAGAGCTGGTTAGTTTCTAGGAAATAAATACTCTAGAGACATTAAGACGTGTGGTGAGGATTCGTTAGATTGTGTCGATTTGTTTTCTCGTGTCTTTGTTTCGTTGGATTTGAGTCGGCTTTTCTTTCAGTTCGGGAGATTTTGCTTGTCTTTCCTTTTAGTTCGTGTTGTTAGGAGATTTGGATGACCAAATTTCCTCTTTAGTGGTGGAGAATTTAAAAATCTCCATGCTCTTGTTCGGTGTCTTTTATCTTTGTTTGTGTCGGAGACTGAGAACCTCGTGGATTCAGTATGTTGTTTTCGGAGAACATCAGCAGACTTTCAGCCTTCAGCATCTTCAATGTGGTTATTGAGAGAAGATTTGTGCAATTGCCCGTCAGAGTTGGACTCGAGCAGTAGTTGAAGATCCCCTTTCAGCTAATCGGAGATCGTCATGCAGCGTACCAAGGTAAGTAAATGTGAAATTTTGGGGGAACTCAGACCATCTTTCCAAGATGAAGGACTGCAGGAGACACATTAGTTGGCAATTTTTATGAAGGGAGAAGTGACCTTAGTTAGTAAGATTTGGAGCGGTGCAAGAAACTCAGGGATTTCCCGGATTCGACGAGCATGGTCATGGTTTTGGTTGAGAATTTTGGTAACTCGTAGCGTAGCCAGTGTAGTTGGTTCAGTAGGGATACCAAGTGGATGGCTAGTTGTAGTCAAGATAATGTTTGACAGCAGAAGCAACTTTGTGGATTTTACCGACTTATAGGATATTGGATTGGACAACATGCAGATGCAAGGGTATACCTCAATGGTTTGGATGTCCCTTTTCTTAGTGAGAATGATTTTCGCGATGGTTTCATCTTTTATTTAGTTTTTCCTTAATGTCTATGACCTATCTTTGTAGAGTTTAAACAATGGATTTATGTTTCTTCTTTAAGGCTTATTTTGACATAAACTATGTTATTATACTCTTTTCATGAGTCACATGATTTTTGTTTTCATAAGGATTTGTGTTTCGGATTTATGTTTAATCTTCTTAAGATATTATTTTACAATGATCTTGAAATTTTGCTCTTGTTTTAATTTTCTTAAATGTTGACACTTACATTTCAAAACCTTGACGATTTCAAAATCTTGTATATGTTTGGTTGGAAATGGATTTCAATAAAATTTAATGTATGGTTATACTACATGAATTTGATTTATTTTTTAAAATCCTAATTTGAGATTGTTGAGTATTTCAAGGATTTGTTGGGTTATGAAAACATGATTTTCAAAACGAATAATGTTGTTTCATGTTCAAACTTTGATAAACTTTATTTTTTAAGCTTTACTTGACAATTTGGAGTTCGGTTTTTACTATGTTTTAAAAATGGTGTAGTTCAACTAAGTAATTGTTTAGTCATCATGTTTAAAATTTTAAGATTTATTTTGCATCGTATGGAATGAGTTGTAATAGCCTATGGTTGGAGTTTGGAGGTGTATGGATTGAAGGATGATGGATGTCCGGATGTGTACTAGTCCAGTTGAGGACAAGGTTGGATCTACGAGAGAATCAACATCATTCAAGACTTGAATTGAAAGTTTCCGTTCTTCAGGAATTGATGCCAGCTAGGCAGGTCTACTTTGTTGATAACATAGTATCAGGTAAGAGATCAAGAGCAGCAAGTAGATAGAACCAGATGTGGGCAAGAATTCTGAGTACAGCATAGAAAGATTGGAAATTTGGAATTTGTGATTTCAGAACGAAGAAGTATTGACGGTATTTTTGGAGCCAAGAATCTGAATGGTACAGTGTAAGTAGGCGTATGGAATTCCAGGAATTTTTGAAGAGGGAGATATTTCAGAGAAAACATGTCTACGATCACATCTTCGTACAAGCATCAAGAGCACCATGTACAGTTTTGAAGGATTTAAGGCACATGATTCCAGAGTTTTCGAAAGAGGCAGGACTTACAGTTCTTTGGACCGACAGTCGCTGACGAGATAAGCAAAAGAATTGATCCAGTGCAGGAACTACGGATGACACCGAGGGTACTTAGGAGTGTTGGGCACCAGTTTAGTCAGAGAAGTATGTTTTGAGCAGATATGTGGAATAGTGTGAAGCCTTCAACCGAATCGGAATGTGGTCGACCGTGCATCTCACCGTCAGCTGTGTTAAGAGGAGGTCTCTCAGTTGCCAAGGTCTAGCATAGGGTGTCAGTGTTTTCGTTTGTCTTTTGGGTTTTTGATTTTGATTTGGTTTAAGCCATTTGGAGGACCAAATGGATTCTAATGGGGGGAGGATGTAAGATCCCGACCCCAGTTCTTTTGTTTAGTATTGTTTTAATCGTGGTTTAGCTTTTTAAGTGAGATTTGATTTAGTTTGATCTTGTTTTTGAGTTTGACTAGATTTTTCCTTAGTCTTTGAGATTTTGTAGACCGTTGACTTTGGTTTGACCGGGTTATATGATATGTATTTTTATGAGAAATTACTTTTAATTTCTAAAAATTCTGAATTTGGTATATTTTGACTTATTTTATGAAGTTTAACAACTTTCATGTTTTGATCATTTTGATTTGATACTCAGAAATCACGTTTTTCGAGAAAAAGGGCAAAACTGACCTTTCACACTAAATTTGTCCATGAATTTCGAAAATTTCAGAAATTGGGGAAAATATACTTTTTGGAAAGTACATATTTCGCCGATCGTTTTTGTCTTCTTCGTCGTTTTCGTTCGGGGCCCGCAAATGTGAGTTTCAGCCTTGTGAAGATTGGGGCCCACAAGACCCACCTTATAAGAGGGGAACCCCTCTCTTCTTCTCCTTCATCCGTTTCCAGCAAGGGTTTGAGCTAGGGCTCTTTCCCTCTCTTCCCACTCTTTCTCTCTCATCTGAAACACCTCTCTCTTGGAGCTTTCATGGAGATTTGATCTCACCTCCTTCTTCTCCTCCCTCTTGGCTTTCCAAAGACCCCATTTTCAAGAGCTTTGGGCTAGGACAACCCTCCTCTTCAAGCCCTTCTTCTTGTTTGGAACACCCAAAGGTTAGCAATGGTTTTCTTTTCCTTAGATCTCTGTTTTTCTCCTTATTTAGAGTGTTTTCATCATTCATGCAATGGGTTTTCATGGAGATTTGAAAATGATTGGTTTCTAGGGCTTCTTCTTTAGCCATTTTGGGGGTTTTGTGATTTTGGAGCTTGGGGCTTTAAGAGCACCATCTTGGAGTGATTTACATCTTCTCTTAACCAAGGCAAGTGAATTTTCAATTAATATGATGGTCTCATGTATTTTGTTTCATATCATGTTGTTCATGCTATGCTTTAATGTTTTCATGTCTCATGGATTTGTTGTGGACAAATGGAGTAATATGATGTGTGATTTCAACTTGTATTATTGTTTTACAAGGCATATGGAAGTTTGATTTCACTTTGGACACTTTGAAACTAGCCTTCTTTGTGTTTAGTATTGTGTTTTAAGAATGGGGGAAAACTTTGATTTTTAAAAGTGTTGTGTTTGATCAATTGGAAGGATTATGGTTGGTGATTTGAGGAGTTTAGAAGGTCAAGAAATGGCCCAAATTATTGTGGAATTTTGTATGGAAGAAAAGGAATAAAAAAAAATCAGAAAAAGGAAGGAGGAAGTGCAATTCTGCACTTCCAGCGGACTGGACAGGGCCCAGTCCGCTCGAGCGACCCAGTGGGCCGCTCGAGCGGACCAGGTTCTGTCTGGGCTTCGCTCGAGCGGACCCTGGGTCGCTCGAGCGAAGCCCAGACCTGTCCAGGGCCTGTTATGTGTCTTTTTGGGCCGCCTTTGTGGACTGTTTAAGGGGCCTGTTTGGGATGGTTTGTGAGTCGATTGTGGACCTGTTTTAAGCCTGTTTTTGGGCCACTTCAAGACCTGATGTTGAGTCATTTTAGGGCCTGATATTGGACTGTTTTAAGACTTGTTTTGTGGGCCTGTTCAAGGCCAGTTTTGGGCTGTTTTAAAAACTGTTTATTGGGCCATTCAAAGTTTAGTTTTGGGCTGTCTTAAAACTTGTTTTGTGGGCCTGGTTCAGGTTAGTTTTGGGGTTGTGTTTTAAAGTTTGTTTGTGGGCCATCTTAGGTTCAGTTTTGGGCTGTTTTAAGGTTTGTATTGTGGGCCATCTCAAGATTAGTTTTGGGCTGTTTTTAAGACCTGTTTTGTGGGCCATTTAAGAGTAGTTTTTGGACTGTTATTAAGGACTGTTTTGGGCTCGGTTTAAGGCCAACTATGGGCCTGTTTTAATGAGATTTAGGATTGTTTGTGATGCTTGGAAATTTGTGAAATGGGATCATTGTGAGAATGAATGTATGTGGAATTATCCGGGAACCTTCCGTGTCTCAATGCGCACTTTATCATTTAAACATTATGGATTTTCATTGGCATCAAACACACTCCTTACTAATCAATGTTTAAAGGTTAAATGTGCATTGAGATGGTTCCTTGGTAAGTCATTAAGTCATTCTCCATTGTCCATTCCATTTCAAGTCAGAAAAATGTATTTGTATTTGTATTTGTATTTGTATTTGTTTTCTTTGGTGAACTAATTTAAATAGCATCGATGATTTGTTATAAAATCATGTGTCTTCCCATGTTCGAAAGGGTGGATCGTATGATTTTATACAAATCATCTTGATGCGTATTTGAACGGTTTACCAGAGATATTCGTATGTTTTCTCCGATTCGATTTGAAAAGAGATTGGAGTATGTTTGTCACATTCGGGATTTCTTCGATGAGACCATTATTTGTTAAGATTAGTATTTTGAAAATGAAACCTCGAGGCAAGATTGGGCCAGAGCTATGTGGTGCGAGCCCATGAGCCAAAGAGGCTATGATTCCGAAAATAAAACCCCGAGGCAAGACGGGGCCAGAGCTATGTGGTGTGAGCCCCTGAGCCAAAGGGATTAGTATTATGTTAGATTTGTATCGGTTTGAGTTTGAAAACTAAAGGCACCACTAGGCTTAGGTCACCTTGTCGGGCTGATCACCCGGCTTGGGATCTTTATTCTGTCCGCCAGCTGCAGCTTGGATTCTGTCTGTACCGACCATGGCAACGGTAACTATCTGCCGGTCCCATTTGTATGGCTACGGTTCTGATACTTTTGATCTGCCGGTCCCATTTGTATGGCTACGGTTCTGATCCTCTGTTTAGTACCACGTTCAGTGGCTACGCTCTGTCTGCTCTTATTACTTCGGTTAATAGGAGGATTTAGCTATTTGTGGTCGCCTAGGTTTTATCTGCATATTACTTTAGTTTATGATTCTTGTTGGTTATATTTTGTTTATGCTTCGATTTGGTTAATGTTTACGATGTCGATCATTTATCATATTGTCGCTATTATTCAGGATTTGAAATGTATTTCCGACGATTAAATGTTTTATGCAGACTTTTAATCTTTCGAGATATTCGTACATCTGATATTGTTCTTTTACTTGTTTTGATATTTATGTTCGGTCTTTCGATCATTTTAGCATGCTTTATTGCCATTATTGTTTAGCCTATTTATTCGGTTTTACGATGATTTCATCAGGTTTATATATGTTCTTTTGTTCATATTATTTGGTTATTTGCTTGCCAGACCGTCGTGTCTGACCCTTTTTGTTTGGTGCCAGTTTCTTCTTTTCTGGTTTTAGGTGTTTGATCAGAGGAGGCGGTGGGACCGCCGGTCTGACGTGAGAGGCTGCCCGTTGATATCACTTAGATGTCAAGTTTGGCACTGGAGTTCGTATCTAACATTGAGGGTAGTATTTCTTTTAGTTGGATATATTGTTGTATGGCTTTATTAGCCTTTTTATTGGGTTTGTAATTAAGACATTTGTTAATTGAAATTTGAATATGTGGGAAATAATAGATTGGTTACTACCAGCTCAGTGTTCTATGATTTACAATTTATGCCAGTCTGTTTATTTGATGGCTTTATGGAATTGGTTGCGTACGACACGGAACCCGATGGCCACGGATTCCGGGTCGTAACACCACGTTTAGCTTCCGCGAAAATATACTCTGATTGTGTTGGAATGTGATTATCCTCATTCACGCGGATCTTGGGAACTATACAAAAGTTTCAAATTATTCCAAAATTTCGCACCCCGAGATCGGTTCGCTGCAGGTCCCGGTTTCGGGGCGTGACACAGGCCATTTCAAAGTCATTTGGCCTAACTTCGCTTCTCCGATAGCTGAACAGGAGCTCTCGGCGGCAACAGCATCGGAGATACCAAATCTTCGATCAGAGCCTATGGATAGTCTCAAAATACATCCAAAAGGCTCCACGTCAAGTTCCAAGTCAAACCGACAACGTTTGACCTTACATCAACCCTCGAACTGCTAAATCAAGCCTCTCGGCCGCGAGAACCACCGAGGCCATCACTCATCAAAAAGAGCACATGGCTAGCTTCAAGAAGCTTACAAAGGGCTACACGTCAAATTTCATGTCATTTCGACAACATTTGACCATACTTTGACTCTCGGAAGCCAAATCAAGCCTCTCAGCGTCGAAGAACCCCAGGACCATGGTTTCCAAGATAGGGCCTATGGATCATCTCAAAATGACTCCAATAGGTTCCCTATCAAATTTCAAGTCAATCGGACATCGATTGACCGCACATCAAGCCGCTACATCTTCCTCGCGACAAAATCAAGTCCACTGGCGATAGGACACATACGGCTTCAAAACTCAAAGAAAAGCCTATGGTTGGTCTTATTTACTGCTCAGGAGGCTTCACCTCAAATTTCAGGTCATTCCGACATCGTTTGACCCAGTTTCGGCTTCTGACGAAAAATCGGCAGCTCTTTGCGACAAAGTCTTCGACTTTCCCGAAAAATTGGAAACTTTGCACTTCAAAATGCAAGGATTCTCATCAAGTTTTCTACAGGGAAATCAGGCCAATAAATGATAAAAAAATGTCAAGAACAAATACAGAAGAAAAAAGAATAGAAAAACATCAAAAACGGCTGCAAAACGGGACAAAAGGGGAAAATTCCCCCCCAAGGTCGCAGACCCCCGCGACCCTGGGCCTGTGACCCTGGCCCACGGTCACCAGCGACCATGGAGCCCGAAATTGCCGGGTTCACCCCGGAAAGCCCATTTTTCGTCATTTTTTTCACGATTCGAAGCTAATCACTCCTGGGATTTTCCAAAACTCATACTTTTGAGACACCAAATCCTTCAACATCCGTCAAAATCACGGATAAATCATCAAGAGTATCAAAATCAACATTGATCGCCAACCGATTAACCAAAAAAGTGTGCTTTCTACCCGACCGATTGAGAAATCGACAGGACAAATGGCACCGACCCGCTGTTGGCAACCAATACCTGAAGTTACATGGTCATCTGATGTCGATCTACATAAAGATCCATCAATGATCATCGCCAGAAGAATCCTAAAAGACGCGACACGGTCCGCGACTCTTCGACTGCTCGGCGACCACTTAATGCGATTAATTGACTAGCTTTATTGCAGTCATTAATTCATTTCTTTGGACGGCCCAATCAGAAGCAATCAAACGGGAGTTACAAGTCAAGAGATTCATGGCGATTAAATCATGAAACCCCTCGCATCATGGTGATTAAAGGTGATTAAATGCTCTCAATCTCCTCCAGCCAATCAGAAGTCAAGAAAAAGGAGTTACAAAATAAAGAATTCAATCTTGTAATTCCTCCCTTTATGTAGCTTTATGACAATTAAGGCTCATAAATCCTCCAAATGGCTACCTAAAGCCTATAAATAGGAGAGCATTCCAAGAAGAAAGAGATCAGATACAGACATCACATTCCAGATCAGAAAAAAGCACAGAAAATCCGAGAGAAAGAAGAAAGAAAACTCTGCTGAAGTTCTGCACCGGCCACCACTACAAGGTGACAAAAGTCTCTTGGGGGTACCCCTCCCAGGTCCTTGCCTTCTCCTTCTACCTCCAATGGCTTAGACGTGGCTTTTTCAGCCCGTCTACTTAGCTTTTTATTGGACATAGGACCTCCTTTTGGTCTTTATCTTCTAAAAACCTGAGGTTATAGCCAAGCCAAGCGAATCAAGAGCATCCTCTGTTCTCATCTGCATGGATGATGGCGAAGTCGACATATAGCTTGCGATCGTCAATCTGAAGGAGTCCCCCATAATCTCCTAAGAAGTTAGATCCTCATTTTCTTGCTTTTCATTGTAGTTTATATTTTTCTAAAAGAGGCAAAAATCACAACTCTTGTCTTTCATTATTGATAAGAATTGTAAATCGGCTATAAACGCCAAAATCGGCTATAAACGCCAAAAATCGGCTACAAATGCCCAAAAAAATCGCCTTTCACGGCAAATGAAGAAAATGTCTCTTTTCTTAAATATATGTGCAATAGAAAACTTGAAAGAAGTTGATTTCCTTTTTACTTGTGAAAGTCGATCACCGGATCACCAATTGCAATTCCAAGTAAAATAGAAAATCTGGCACACCCACACAAAAAAAATATTGATGCCCGCTTTTGCCCCCCGGTCGCGAAAAGGTCGTAATCCACGGACTCCCACATCCGCCGACATCGGTAGCACCGAGCAGAATGCGCGGTCCATCACTCTCCTTCTCTCATCCCCCCTCCCCCTGCCTCCTCTTCCTCTAGACTCCTTTTTCATGCAATCCTCAGCTTGACAGCGTGTTTACTCTTCAATTTCTCAGCAATTAGGCATCCCACAGGTGAACAGTCCTTCTCCCTCTCATATATTTCGTATTAGCATGCCTTTTGGACCTCAAATCTTTACATGCAAGCCATCCATCAACCCTTTCTTCATTTTTCATATTCAAAGTAATTAATGGGTGGAATTTTGGGTTTTTTTTTTTTTTGGGGAGTGCTCAGCTATTAGAAAGTTTAGGGAGGCTATTTGGAGGCTCCCATGAGTCAGGCAAGTGTTTAATTTGATTTTTAATACAAACATGCATGCATTTCTACCATTGTTTCCATGGAATTTCATGTTTATGTTAGTATGTTATTCATGCTCTTCTCCTCCCTTTTCTTGTGTCCGTTGGGGTCCAAATGGATGAATTTTAAGAGTAAAGATGTTGAAAAATGTTTACCCAAGTTTTCCAAGGAAACCGTGCTCAAAATACTGGAAATTGGGCCCTGCAACGACTGCAACGAACAACCAGACAAACTTCCAGCTAACTCCACGGTCAGCCATGGTTCTATCCACGGTCGACCGTGGACATGCTGTTAGGGATTTTGTACATTGCAATTTGACTGGATGCATTCTAATTTTTCTAAGCTTATTTTTCATGAATGCTTTTTAACTTTTAAACTTGGATTTTTTATACAATTTGATGATTTCGTTTTCATATCTTTTTATGCATTTGAGGACCGTGATTTGAAAATCATTATTATCATCGTGTTAATTTTAAGATGAGTGAATCTCTTTGGAGTAGCCCTTTTTGGACAATCATTTTAAAAAATTAATTTTTTTACTATAGTACTTTTTATTGTGTTTGCTACAATGACCCTTGTTACAGTGACCATTGCTATAATACATTTGAATTTTTTTTTTTATAAATTCAACGTTAGTTTCAAGGGCTTGAGAGGGATTTTTCAGGACGAAGGAAGGAGAATGAGTTCAGGATGGCTAGAGAAGGAAGGGAAAGTTAAAGCTTGTATTTGAACCTTTAGAATCATGACAAGTTAGCTAGTTTTTCCCTTTTCTAGAATTCCATGCTTGTTCTAAATCTTTGAGTTTTCTCTTATAGCATGATTCTCATGAATGTTTGAATCTTTTAAGTATTGTTTCCATAACATGATATACACTTTCAACATTTTTATTATTATGGATTCAACATTAATCTTTTTATACATATTATGTTTTTCAATCTATATCAAACTTGCTAGTCTTTGATTTTTATTTTTCAAACTTCAAGTTGTTTCTTGCTTGAACATGTGTTTACCATTTTATACTTCTATCTTACTATAATGGTTTATCACTTTAGAAAGTCAAATTATTTGGCTTACTTTAACATTTTATACCTCTATCTTACCATAATGGCTTATCACTTTAGAAAGTCAAATTCTTTGGCTTACTTTTCATGAACTATCATTTTAAATTTATTAGAGGTATCGTGCATACACATACACATTGAGCTTTAATCTGGCATCATCATTGAATGTATGTTTAAGTTAGAAAATCATTTTCAAATTAGCCTATATTAAGAGGCACAATCATGTACTTAAATGCATCTCTACTAGTGTATTGTTAGAGACAATTAAGAGAGAGAAATCATTGATGTAAAGGTTGTTACTTTGTCTTGAAAACCATATGTAAGTAATCAACAAACCCTAGTGCAAGGCTGCAATGCATTAGTATTTTTGGTGAGTCCGAGGTCGATCCATGAGGAGCATAAAGGAAGGAAGCAATCAACTGTTAGATTATATGGTCTCAATTCAGTGGATAATATAATAAATTGATTTATTTCTTTATTTATCAATATAATCATGCTTTCCTTTTATGAGATGAATGGTGTTTCATTATTTACTTGTACATAACCAATACGAATGACATGATGGTTCATGAGATGAACCGGAGTCCACAAGTGTTCTAGATGTAATGCATGTGTACGGATGAGATCCATATACAGGAGACATGTGTCGCGAATATTATACTTAAACAACTTCACAACCAGTGATGTGATTAGGCATCTCATCTGACGAGGTTGCAACATTATGATCACTATGAGATAGTGTGATTTGTCTCAACCATCAGAGTGTAAGACTCTAGATCATCATGCTGGTACATTGAATATATTGAAGGACCATGAAAAGCACCTTATGAAACGCAGTCTTTACTTTAATGTTTATTCTCATAACTCCCTAGCAATAGGCTCATAATCATGCGACATTAATGGACTCAAGTTACTGTCTATTCATTTGCTTTGAATCACCAATAAGTGAGGCCAATTGTAGGTCAACACTTCGGTGTCTTGGATACGTGGTAGTAGGACTATGGGAACATTCAATGGTCGAGATGAAATCTATCATCATTATCCCCTTGTGCCAATTAATGGATTTATCATTGGTAAGTGCGCACCCATCCTAATTAAGAGTTAATTGGATAGGTACTGATTATACTATAATTGATTGGGTCTCAAGGATAATAAGATATGGATTTAATTTGGTGGATAGGTCCAATTGATCCATAGATATAGATGGAGGGGCCTACTTGTGGTCATAGGGAGTTTAGCGGCTTTATGTAATTTATTTCTAAGACAGGAGTTCAGTTGCATTTATATAGTGGAGTTATTTGTAATTAACTGTGTGCTCGGATTACACATGAGATGTGGCGTCAGGGTGTCCTAGTTGGAGCCAGCTTCACTAGTGGTCCCCACGTTAGCCCAAGTTATTAGAAAGTTACTAATTCTACTTGAACTATAAAAGGAAATGAAATAGAAAGTTACTATTCCTATTCGAAATAAGACTTCTAATTGTGATGATAGTAAGTTACTAATTATTTTGGAAGTGAGACTTCTAATAATAATTAATAAGTAAAGAGGAGGTTGCTTTAGTGCTATAAATAGAGGAGAATAAGGAGGTGGATGCCCCATGCAAATTCCCATCTTGGAATTCACGCCCTAGCTCCTTTGTACAAGTGTTGCACACGCCCCTCTCTTCTCTCCCTCTTCCAGTTTCTCTTCTGGTTTTCTTAGAGCTTCTAGTTGGTTTCTCTTGGAGATCCCACCCTTCTCCTTGAGAAAAGAGATCTGATATGGGAAATAGCGTGAAAGACAATTAGGTCTTGGAGATCCTAATTTGCTTTAAAGAAAAGTTCTTCATCAAGAAAGTTGTCAACTTCTCCATTAAGAGCACTACTAAGCTTCAAAGGTATAATCTACTTCCTCGTATGTTGTGGGTTTCGTGGTTGCTTGTTAATGTTAAGGATTTTGTGTATTGCAATTTGATGGATGCATTATCATTTTAGCATCACATGAATTTTCATACATGCATTGATTTAAATATCTTGAAATCTTGATTTACGCATGCATTGTTTTAAATCTTGTAAATCATATGTTTCATGCATGTTTTGATTTTAATCTTGGATGCATTTTAATTGAAAAAGAATTTCTTTTAATCAAACAAGCCAATGATTTTAAAAGTTTCAAATTATGTTTGGCATTTTATGTTTCATGTTTTTTAAACCTCTTAGTTTGATTTAAAATCATGATTCCAAGCTTGATTTTATGGCCCAAAGATCCCACAAAGAATATACTTTAAATATGCAAAAATGTGGGAAAATGGTCTATGGACCCAGTCAACCGACAGTGTGTTCGGTCGACCGAGCCATGTACTCGGTCGACTGAAGACTCTGTCTGTCGACCGAAAAAGTGATCATTGCAGAATTTTCAAATGGTCATATTTTTGCCGTTGAAGGGCAGGTCGACCGAGCCCTGTATGGGGTACATCGAGGACTAGCCATTGGGCATTTTTTGATATAAAAAGAAGCTCATTCCTTAGCCAAATTTGAGGAACTTTTAGGCCCTCCTTGAGGTGTTTTGAGACCAAACAAAGGGGGATAAGCTAAGGAAGACTAAAGGGTCAAATGAAAAGCCAAAGCTTGGATTAATGAAGTTAAATCACTAAGTAAACTTGATTTTCTTAATCATATGTTTTCATGCTTTGCTTTAATTATTGGTAAATCTTTTCTAGCATGTTAAACTATGATTTGTTGTGTCCTTAACATATATATGTTTTGAATTAATTTATTTTTTTGGATGCATCACCATGATTCAAATCAAGTAGTACTTAAATTGGTATATCTAAGTAAATCATGTTTTGAAAACATCTTTGAAATTATATGTAACATGATTCCTATACTTGGTTGAATCTTTGGTTGTTGTTTTTCATCATAAGAAAATCACTTTCAAATCTATCTTATGTTTTGGATTCAACAACTTCATAAATCACATGTATTTTGTTTTAAAGTTTCACAACTTGTTTAGCATTGATTGGTATATCATTTTCAAGTTGTATTTTTAAATACATGAGATTTGTCCCTTTATTTCAATCAATTCTTTTTGTGTGTTTTACACTTTCAAATGCGTTAAGCATACATTGAATGAGCTTCATTTTTAATTTGATTGAAATACTTATGCATCACATGTTTTGTTCTTTAAATTTCACAACTTGTTTGGAATAGATAGGTATATCTTTTACAAGTTGTTTTTATGAACTAAAACTTTCAAAAGCCTTTGGCATACATTTATGAGCTTTTATTTTCAAATTGATTGAGGACATCATACATACATATTATGCATTCATCTTTGCATTCATATTGTGTGTGTATGAATTAGATTTTCACTTTCATATCCGCCTAATTAAGAGGTATTGTATTGAGCTAAAATTGTATCTCCACTAAGTATATTATAGACACTACAAAGAGAGAGAACTAACCTTATGGTTGTAAAGGTTATTGCTTAGCTTTGAAAAACATAGTGTAAAGGTTATTGCTTAGCCTTAAAAAGCATATTGTAAAGGTTATTGCTTAGCCTATTGAAAATCATACATAGTGGAAATCCGGTGGGTGTGAGAACACAAGCCGGTAGTGGATGTAGGCATTGAGGCCGAACCACTATAAATGATTGTGTGATGTTGCATGTTATGCGGTGATTGTTTATTTAAGCTTCCGCATTTATTGTTATAATTGTCACACCCTGAAACCGGACCCTGCAGTGATCCGACCTCGGGATGCGAAATTTTGGAATTAATTAAGACTTTTGCTTTTCCCAAGATCCGCGTAAGTGAGGATAATAAAATTCCATCACGACCTGAAATTTTGAGGAAGCTAATCATGGTGTTTGAAACTCAGAGCCCGTGGCCATCGGATTCCGTATCGCACTCTGCCATTAACATAAAGCCATCAAATTAATGCTTATAATCAACTTGTACGAACCATAAATCATAGAATACTGAGCTGGCAGTAACAGGACATTTTATTTCCCACATATGTTAAAGTTACAAATTATCAAGTACATTAATTACAATCCCAAAGAAAAGGCTAATAAAAACCTCTCAAACAAAAACCAACTAAACAAGTCACTACCCCAAGTATGTTACAAAATCCGAGCCAAACTTGACATCTATATGACATCAATGGGCAGCCTCTTGCGTCAGACCGACGGCTCAACCGCCTCCTCTGATCAAACACCTAAAAAGGTAAAAAGGGGGGAAAAACCCCGGCACCAAACAGAAAGGATCAGATACAACGATCTGGCAAGCAAATATTCAGATAATAGGATGATAGGCATTTATAAAACATTGTAAAATAATTGTAAATCCATTTGAAGTTCTAAACAATATAACGATGAATTATGATAAATTGACTGAAAGACTGAACATAAATATCAAAGCAATAAATGAACAGTATCCGAAACATAAATATCTTAAAAGAGATAACAAACTGATTAAAAACATTGGCAACCACATATAGCTATATTCTCCTATTACTGAAGTAACAAGAGCACACAGACAGAGCCGTAGCCACTACTCATGGGACCGAAATGAACAAAGTCGTTATCAAACAGAACCGTAGCCACTACACGTGGGACCGGAAATAGAATCAGAACCGTAGCCACATACAAGTGGGACCGGCAGAACATAACCATTGCCGTGGTCGATACAAACAGAAACCAAGCTGCAGCTGGCAGACAAATTATAGATCCCAAGCCGGGTGATCAGCCCGACAAGGAGACCTAAGCTTAGTGGTGCCTTTCAATTTCAAAACCTGAGCCAATACAAATCAAATCATAATATTTCATTTCTGAAATCAATAAAAGGACTACTCCTGAACAAATACACGCTGAATATAATGACAAATCCGAGAAAATCTGATGAGTATCCTTATCGATGTATTTTCCGAACGTGGCGAACCACTCAAATCTATTTCAAATCAATTTGTAAAAGATATACAAATCTCCGTGGCAAACCACTCAATGCATTCCAAATCGATTTGTAGAAAACATACGAATTTCCGTGGCAAATCACTCAAATCTATTTTCAAGACAATTTGTAGAAATATATACGAACTTATGTGGAGAATCACTCAAACCTCTTTCGAATCACCGACACTTTCAAACGGATACGTACAAAATTTCCTATCATGGAATGGAATAGTGTATAGTGGATTTATGGCCTACCGAAGGATATCTTAATGCACACTTATTTCTTAGAGGTTAATATATAATGGGTTTGGTACTAATGAAAATCCACAACTCCAAAGGTTAATAAATGTGCCTTAAGATTCATAAAAATTCCCAGGTAAGATTCCTATGAATTCTTTCTCTCATCTCTCTCATTCAATTTACACATTCCAAAGTATTATAATTTATCAAAATTCATCAATGGGCTTCTAAACATTATAAGGAGATTTACGGGCCTCAAAACAAATAGGAGAGATGAGATGAAATGGGCCTAAAACAGGTCTAGGAATGACCCACAAAACAGTCCCAAACAGGCCCAAACAAAAATCAGAATTACAATCCATAAGTAGCCCAGAAAATGGGCCCTGGACAGATCTGGGCTCACTCGAGCGACCCAGGGTCCGCTCGTGCGAGGCCCAGACAGAACCTGGTCCGCTCGAGTAGCCCACTGGGTCGCTCGAGCGGATTGGGCTTTATCCCAGTCCCGGTCGAGTGCAGAATTTGCACTCTTCTCCTCTTTGAATCCCTATCTTTCCCTCCTTCTCTTCCATGTGTTTTCATAATAAATAGAGCTCTTCTAAACCTCATTAATCATCCATAAACACTATCCATTCCATTGATTATCCAATAGATCAAAAAATCAAACAAATTTCTACATTCAAGAAGATACCAAAATTCTTGGAACATAAAGAGCTGATTTAAGGGAGATGAATCCAAGAACATAAAACATCTCAAGACAACATTTCAAAGAAGATTAGCATAAAACATTTCATAAACATTAAGATAAAATCATGACATGAAATGGTGAAGAAACATAAGAAGAAGAAATTCATAGAACCATTCACATTAAACAAATCACATATTAACTGAAATATTAACTTGCCTTGACCAAAATGAAGATCAAATCACACCAAGAAGGTCTCTCAAGGGTCCAAAGTCTTCAATCTACAAAAGCCCCAAAAATAGCCCAAGAAAAACCCTAAAAATCAGTCATTCTCAAATCTCCATGAAAACTCTTTGCATAAATGATAAAAATGATCCAAATGGTTTGAGAAACCAAGATTTGAAGAAAGAAAAGCTTTTGCTAACCTTTGGTAGATCAAACATGGAAGAAAGGCTTGGAAGAGGGGTCTTCTGTAGCTCAAATCTCTTAAAAATGGCAACTTAGGATAGCTTGGAAGATGAGGAAGAAGATTAAGAGATCATTCCTCACTTAGCACTCAAGATGGGAGCTTTCTAGAAGACAGAGAAAAGGCTGGAAGAAAACCTAGGCTCCACTCAAGGGTTGTAGGAAAAATGAATGGAGAAGAAGAAGAGAGCCCATCTCTATTTATAAATTGGGTCCCAATGGGTCCCAACACTCAAGGGGCTGAAACTAGCATTTGTGGGTCCCGAACGAAAACGATGAAGAAGATAAAATTGTTCAACGAAATATTTACTTTCCAAAAACTATATTTTCCCCAATTTCTGAAATTTTTAAAATTTATGGACAAATTTAGTGAAAATGTCATTTTTGCCCTTTTTTCTCGAAAAAACGTAATTTTTGATCATTAAATCAAAATGGTCAAAATGTGAAAGTTGTTTATAACAATAAAATGGATCAAAATAAACAAATTTGGGATTTTTAGAAATCAAGAGTAATTTCTCTCAAAAATACATTTTACAAAGGCCGGGTCAAACTAAAATCAACGGTCCTCAAAACTCTCCAAAGTTATGAAAAATCTGGTCAAACTCAAAAACAAAGTCAAACCAACTCTCGATTAAAAAAATACTAAACAAAAGAATTTGGGGTCGGGGTCTTACAATAATCATCACTTGTGACTAGTTAATTTTAAAAAATTTAAAATTTGTCATAATTGGTTACTAAAGTATAGCTCACCCGATTCACCCCCCACCCCCCCCCCCCCCCCCCTCCCCCCCACCCCGATTCACCCCCCCCCCCCCCCCCCCCACCCCCACCCCGCCCCCACTATATAGGGTAAGTATCCTGGGCTTTCAGTTAAATGTTGTTTCTATCTTCTAGATAGAGTTGTCTACTGATTATGGTTGATGAGTTTGAGGTCTTGGATCATGGATTGGATTTGTAGCCTTATGGATAGTTGATTCCTGCGTCAAGTGGGTCAAAAGTTTTCGAAAGCTATCCGCGAGGCCCACCTACTTACAACATCAACTCGCACCTATCCTAAGAAAAATTTGCTAGCCTAAATAAAATCTATACAAATTAATCAACTACTAACTAAAAAAATAGTTAATTATAGTCAAATTATAAGCCATAAAAATAACCTAGACTAAAAACCTTAAACTAGAAACCTAATCTAGAAAAGAAAGACTGCATCCACCATAAGAGATATTTAAAAAAAATAATTAAAAGCATAAAAATTAGAATTAATAAAGTGAAAGATCAGAAATAATAAAAAAGAATTTTACAATCCAAGGATGAGCATTAGTTCCTTTTTAAGCACTAAAAATACGAATGGCATAGTTCAATCTCTCCCATAAGGATGAGCCAAGATGGAAATTCAAAATTGTTGATGTTATAAGAGATGTGTCACGCCCCCGGACTGAGGTCCCGTTAAACAAGACCTTAATCCGGGGTCGTGGCGCGACGGGCCAGAAAATTCCGCCCGCACACACTAGTTTCCCATAGGTTTCCGCAGTAAGGATCCTCGAAATTCGATCCAACAATGATTAATAAGAATCACATCCACACAAATAAATTACGCAGAAGTATTGTAGCAAACATAAAAGTCCATAACATATGTGCATGATGAGAACGCTCAAGACTAGTATCAAAATGAGAGACATTCCATAGATAGGCCCCAAAGTTAGTTTCAAGTTAAATACAAAAGTTAATTAGTCAACAATTACAATTTCCCAAAAATAAGCCAACAATGGCCACCAACAATTCCCAAAATAGAATCTATCCCAAAAGGTGATCGAAGCTCCGAAAACAACCCGACGTCTAAACGACATCATCAGGCTGCCACTCACGTTCCACAAGAACTACTGGGTCCATCTCAAAGTGCGCCTCAACGGCAAGGGGCTCGACATCTGACACCAAGCAAAAAGGGTCAGACACGACGGTCTGGCAAGCAAATATAACATATAATAGGATGACGGAAAGAGTAAAACATTTAATAAATGAGAACTACGATTAAATCCTAAATAACAGAAGCGACAAGATAAAAGATCGACATCTTAAATATTAACGAATTCTAAGACTAGAATAAGTTGGAATAAACAAGAACTATAAGATAAAACATTAAACGTATAAAACATTGGCAAACCACGTATGGCTAAATTCTCCTGTTACCGAAGTAACAGGAGCAGACAGAAACCGTAGCCACTATTCGTGGACCGGAACGAACAAAGTCATTCTCAAACAGAACCGTAGCCACTACACGTGGGACCGGATACAAAACCGTTGCCATGGTCGGTACAAACAGAGTCCAAGCTGCAGCTGGCAGATAATTTAAAGATTCCAAGCTGGGTGATCAGCCCGATAAGGTAACCTAAGCTTAGTGGTGCCATTAGAGAAAAAATTTGGAACCTCGAAATGATACAAATCCGTTCATAAATATATATTTCTAAAATCGATAGAAAAACTACTCCGAACAAATACATATCTCACATACTGACAAATCCAAGCAAAGTAAGATGAGTAGTCTTATCAATGTTCATAAATGTGGTAAAGCACTCAAAACATTTAATTAGATTTATAAACGGACTCGGCAAAGCTTTTTAACATGAAATTAATTTAGTGTGTAATGGTTCAAAGGCTTGCCATGGTTTGTCTCAACACACACTTAGTCTCCTAATGTCGCTATTAATTGAGGAATTTGGTTGCCACTGAAGATCATTAACAATTTAGGAGATAAAGTGTATGTAAAGACTTGAATAAATTCCCAGGTAATTTAAACATCAAGAGGTTTCATCACCTTCTCAATAAATTTTCACTATTCATAGTGGTTCAAATCAAAGTATCCTTTTCGGGCTTTTATATGTCAAGTTAGGATTGAATTGGGCTCCCAACTAGGAGACAATGGCCAAAGAGAAGACTGTTAATGAGCCTAGGATGGGTAGGGCACATGGGCCCTAAACCAGCTATAACCAGGCCTAGAACGGGGCATTTAAACAAGCTGAAATAGGCCTTAAAGCAGGCCTTGAATCAAGCTAAACCGGGCCTCAAAATAGGTCTTAAAACTGGTCTCAACAGGCCCATGAAATAGCCCCCCAACAGGGCTTAAAACAGTCCCCAACAGGGCCTTAAAATAGGGCCTTAAATAGGCCTCAAACAGCTGGGCAAACAGCCCAGAAAATGGGCTAAACAGACCCCATTCTAGAAGCCTGGCTCGCTATATCGAGTTGGGCTTCTGCCTGACACTCGCCAGGCAGAGGACTAACTCGCTATAGCAAGCTGGTCTTCTGTCCAGCTCGTCAGGGGGTGTTTTCCTGCCCCTTTTTTTCTGATTTTTCTTTCCCTCCATTCTTCCATATGACTATTCCATACAACTTGGGTCCTTCATATCTTCATTCAACTCCATTGAACCATCATAATAATTCATTCAAACCCTCAACAAATCAAATTTAAACAAAGCATTAAATATCATTTAGCTAAACCTATTTGCTCTAATATCTTTGCATTGTTGAAAACAACAACTCAAGGTAGACAAATGAGACTATTTCATGAACATAGCAAAGTAATCCATCTAATGATCAAAGAGGGGAAATATAAATGAAGAGAGATGCATAGAAAACCCAACATTCACAATATAGAAGATCAATCAATCTCAATGTATGAAAATTTACTTGCCTCAAATGAAAAGGAGAGATAAATCACTCTTCAAACCACTCTATAGGGCCTCAAGCTCCAAATCTACAAAAACCCCCAAAAGTTCCCAAGAAGAACCCTAAAAATCAGCATTTGTAAATCTCAAGGGAAAACTCTTGCATGTGTGATGAAAACACTCTAAATGATGAGGAAAACAAAGATTTCAAGTTTGGAAAGCCATTGCTAACCTTGAAAAACTCAAACAATGAAGAGAAGCTTGAAAGAGAACCTTGCCCTAGCTCAAATCCTTAGAAAAATACATCTTTCGAAAGCTTGAAGAGGGAGGAAAAAGCCTAGGAGATCAATCCTTCAAGAAATCTCTAAGAGAAGAGTGTTCCAGAGGAGAGAGAAAGTGCTGGAAGAAAGGAAGAGCCCTTGGCTCCAAACGTTGCAGGAAAAGAAAGAATGAAGGGAAGAAGAGAACTCTCCCTCTTATAAGATGGATTTGTGGGTCTCAATCTTCACAAGGCTGAAACTGGCATTTCCGGGCCCCAAATGGAAACGACGAAGAAGACAAAAACGATCAACAAAATTTCTACTTTCTAAAAAGTATATTTTTGTCTATTTCTGAAAATTTTGAAATTTGGGTACAGATTTTGTGTGAAAGATCAGTTTTGCCCTTTTTCTCGAAAAACATAATTTTTGTCATTAAATCGAAACGGTCAAAACATGAAAGTTGATAATCTAAATGAAATGAGTCAAAATACATAAAAATTGGGATTTTACAAAAATCAAAGTTAAACCCCAAAGGTTCACACACAACACACGGGCGCCCCGGCCCGCGTCAAGCCTAAGTCAACGACTCTCGAAAATTCCCAAAGCTATTCAAACATTCTAATCTAGCTTAAGAAAATAAGCTAATCATCCACTAACCCCACTTATCAACTAATCACGGTTAAAATATAATTAAATATTCCAAACCTGGGTCGGGGTCTGACAAGATGTCACACTCATTCTGGCTCAAATATTCGTATTTTTACTACTTAGAGGTCCTTAAGCATTCAGTATATATCAAAAAAAAAAAAAGGAATCAAAAGAGCATAAATAATGGAAATTATATCAACAATAAAGAAAATCACGCCTTTTAATGAATATATCCATGCGTAGAATTAGTCAAAGAATAGTCAACTTCTCCTTTCTCCTTGGATTACAAAAAAAATTCTACCCCTCCATCTGCTTCTTTAACTTCACAAAATTACACAATTCTTGCTTGAAAAAGAAAAAGAAAAGAAGAGAGAATAGGGAAAAGAGAGAGTGAAGAAAGGAGAGAAATTGCTGAGGCTTGTAAAGAAAATTAATAAAAAAAGTGGCGTGGAGTGTTCTTGGATGTGTGGGAGTGGAGTGAAGTGGAGTGGAATGGTGTCAACGTCCAGCCCCTTGCACTCTTTAAATAGTGTATTAGCTCTTCTTTCTCGGTATGTAATAACTTGAATTTAGGAACTTTATTGGTTACACTCCAAGCTTGAGTTTACTTTTAGCAAGTTCTCAACAAATACCTTTGACTTTTCAAACCCATTCTAACTTGGATTGCTTGGTGAGAAAGACATTCTATTTTTAATCTCCTCTTTTTTTTCTTGAATTCTCTTGCAAAGGGACCTGCAAAATTCCTCAAGTCTGAACTTAGGATTTTTTTAATTCTTGAAAAAAGGTCGGACTCATCCTTGGACGTGCAATATTATAGGTGTGGGACACGCATGGATTGGGATTTTTTGTAATTTATAATGTTGTCCCACTTAATTAGAATTGCAACGGTCAACTTCCCAAGGTTATATCCCCCTTAATACAGCTCTGATTGATGTAATCTTGAGGTCTATAGATATCTACTCGAAAAGAGATTTCCAATGATCGGTAGATTGCTCCGATCCAATGCTCAGTTCGAAAGTTATGAGTGTCTCAAGTTCACTGTAATGAGAATAAATACTCTCCTTGTGCAAGAAGTTTCCTCCCTCCTTTCTTTCTTAATTTCCTTCTTTGTCAACATTATTTCCTTTCTCTAGTTTGACACTTAGGATAAATTTGCGAAAGGTCCCTTAACTGTGTCGTTTAAAGGCTCTAGTCCACAAAAGTTTCATTTAAGGCTTGTAGTCCACGCAACTGGACATATTTCAAACAGAGGTCCCTTAATACGCCAGATCACACACTGTCATGACTGATTTTCCCATATATATATCTGTCTCAATATGTCACGCATAACCGTCTGAACATGTCACGCAATTCAAGCCCTTAATTTAAGCTCATAATCACGATCATTTATGACTGATTTGCCCATGTAATTCCTTGTAGATCACGTGTTGAATTTGAAATGGTAATGGCAATTGATAGTGAGATTCTTAGAGAATATACTTTCTAAAAGAAATTCATATGCACTCGTTCTAGGCGTGTGGGACAGAATCTGCAACCATCAAGCTTTTAAAGTAGACTTTTGTGAAGGACATATTCTGCGACCTTGCCAGTTTGATATAACATCTGCAATCCGAATCAAAGAAATAGGGTTCAGACGATTTAGATTTCGATTTATATCCCACAATCTTCTTTCTTCTTTTTTTTTTTCAATTTATTTGAGTTTTATACAAATTTATCTGAGTTCTGGAATAAATTTATCTAAGTTCTGGAAAAATTAATTTGAGTTCTGAAACAAATTTATCTAAGTTCTTGAACAATTTATCTAAGTTTACGATAGACAAATAGATAGGGTTCCAACACGATGAAGGTTTGCAAATGAAAAAATATTCAACTTACTTATCTTGGCAGTTTGTATGAGGAGATGCCTGGACTGGTCTAAATTTTGTATTTGCTAGGTCTCGAAATCAAAGAAATCGTTTCGGCAATCACCAACTCGACGATGAAATAGTATCTTTGAAAAGGTTACGAATGCTTGATGTAATCTACTTCCCTGGTTCACCTTCCCTCGTTTGCATGCAGCCGGAGTTCAAGACCCCTTGTTTCTCTTTCATTCCTTCTTTGGCAAGCTTACGAAGTTTTGGCCTTTGCGCTTTTTTAATAAAGCGATAAGAGGTGAAAAGAACATTATTGACTTTTCAAGTTTATGAAACAGTGGGAGGGATCTTTGGCTGTATGAGATTAAATCATGGACTATTTGCAATAAAAACAAAAGTTTAGGGACCTCTGGCCAAACGACCTTTCAAATTAATAAGAGGATAATCTTTAATTAATACTTTGAAAGTGTTACACAATTACATGGTAGCCCTTCCTTGGACGTGTATGGGGATTCAAGCCCCATGTGTGCATGTGTAGGTACCCATGATGCCTTTTCATGGGATTTTCTCTCGTCTTTAATTCTCCTATCTAATTTCTCTAAAAGCAGACCCCAAAAATCTGAATTTCCTACACAAAAATCAAATAATTTTTAATAATAATAAATGAGGAGATCTCCCACAACCTTTTGAAAAATAGTAGTGTGAAAGCCGTCATAGTTGCCTTAAGAGGTAATTTAAGTTTTGGCTAAGTCTAGGTTGACCTGAGCATTTATAAGGTTTTTCAAAAATACATCTTAGTTGATCATTTGACACTTCAGTGCTGTATGTGTACACTTCACTCACACACTCATGTTCAACATGGTTTTGAAATTTTTTTCTAATGGTGGACCAATGAACCAGACTTTTATTCTTTTATTTTGACTATTGCAGAAATCGAGATTATCCGGCGATTATAAAAATTTCTTTTGAAGAGTTTCTTTTTATTTCTTTAGGTTTAGTCTTATTTCTTTTAAAAAAAATTATAGGTATATTCACTATAAACACTCACGAGGCCTAACTTGTTCACTAGGGTGACCTAGGGCTTTAAGAGCTTGCTACTTACGCTAAACGCAGTCGAGAGTGCTAGCAAAGTGGCTTTTATTTTTACCATTTATTTAATATTTCTTAGGTTAGTTCTACTCTTATCATTGCAATTTTTTCTTAGGACTAGCAAAATGCTGGTTGGGGGGGTGTAATAAGTCCTCAAAAATGCACTTTTAATTCATCTTTTCATGTGAATTTGTAGACTTTATTAGGATAAGTTGCATTGATCATTTCATAGAATTTCACAAAATTAAGCATTTGTGCTTTCATGTTTGATTTTAAGTCAAAATCATCAAAATTTAAGAAGAATGCATGTTTTGGTGGAATTATCATTTTCTGCATTATCAAACTATCATAGCTCATAACTTTTGATTCACACATCAAATGATGATATTTCTCTTCACCATTGGTTTAATTAAAGAGAATTAGATAAAATGATGACATCTCATGCATTCATTTAGTGTGAATTGGGTAAGAAAATAAAACCCAAGAGAGGGGACGTCCAAGCATCGATCACACGCCCATTATGGGGCCACCTTCATTCACATCATGCAACAAGTCAGAATTTCAGATTTTGGAAAAAAAAAAAAAAAAACCATGGCATGAGTGGGCCCAGTGTGAAGATTTACAAAAGATAAGAAAAGTCGAATTTTAGAAGATCTTAGCAAACAAGCAGGTCAATTCAAATTAAAATTTGAAAGAGTCCAAGACTCTTGCTTCCAAGTTCCTAGAAATTATTTACAACTTGGATCCCAATCAAGAAGGCTTTCCATGATTTGGATATTTTCAAATTAAGGGAATTATCCATCTGATTTTTCAATTTGAAATCTTTTCGAGCCAAAGTTGGGTCCGCAAAAGTTGCAACAAAGCTAATTTCTCCTATAGAGGATAATTTCCAGACATGAGGCCCAAGATAGAAGTTCCCAAGAGTTCAATGAAGATCAAATTAGAAGTTCTGGCTGCCAACAAAACGGAGGAGCAAAGATTATCCAGATTTTCAAAAATCTCTCCAACTTGGATTTCAAGCCAAGGATTTCCAAGAACTATATATCCACAAGTTGGAAAGGAGGATGACGTCCCATGCACTCCACGCACTTGGGGAAGTCCCCCACTCTCTATCTTTCTTTTTTCTTCTTTCTTCTTCTTCTTCCCTTATTTCTTCTCGAGTGAGAGATATCAATTTTGTAACTGTAGGTGCAGAAAATAATGACCCACAATAAGGAGGTGCCTTAGAGGACTTATCCGATGATGATGATGACTGGGTGCCGTCCGAAAGCCTGAAAGGGAAGAGCAAACGGTCAGAGGACCCTGGCCTGGGCGGCGCAAGGCTCTCCGATGCCAAAGTCAGTGAATGAACTGGAACAATGGAAGGAGAGGAAGAAGAGAGACAGAGTAACGGCTCTGTGTATGAAATTGTGCGTACCTTTGATGGTGGTATGAGCCTCTATTTATAGAGTTTGGAACGTATCTTTGGGAGATATCGTGGTGTGGGTCCCGTGATTCGACAGGGAAGTCACGATCAGCCCACATTACATTAATTACGGTCCAATCCAGCCCACTATGCATTAAATGCGCGTCGGGTCAGCCCACGTCGCATTTAATGCACGTCTTGTTGGGCCAGATCATGTTGGACGCCTTTGGCGGTAGGGGATCGTGGGATCTGCCCTCGGGCCTTGCCCTGATGTGGCCTCAACCGCTGGATGCCGCCCTGTCAGGATATGGCGAAGATTGTGGGCGGCTGGATGTCGTGTCTGTCCCACTAGCTCGTGCCCCTATCCCTCCACGTGCCTGATGACGTGGGGGATGAGGGGCGCAAGTGAGGGCTCTCTTGCTTCGGCTTCTGTCCTGGCTTCTTCAGCCGAGGTACAGTTTTCTGCCGAGATGGCACCGGGGTGGCTCAGCCGAGGTGGAGCTCCACCCCGAGATGGCACCCGGGGTGGACCAGTTCGGCGCTAGTGGCCCGGAGATGCTTGACTTCGGCCGAGGCCTCTGTCCTGGTAGCCGGGGTGAGATTGGTGCCACGTGGATGGCACGAGGATGGCACGTGAGAGTGCTTAGCCTCATCTGATGGCTGCGATTAGCTTAATCCTGTGGCTCTGGAAATCTCCCCACACAATTGCCCCCTAGCTTTTGACCTCTGAAGTGTGCTAGCCTTTAGGGGTTGAAAGCTAGAAGAATCCGTCCGGGGATGTGGCGATCGTCGTCTGGTGTCGCTTCAACTGCTCTGAAGCGATAAATGCTCTGTCTTGCCTGTACTGGGAAGTGAGTCGACGGCTACACGCGTCGCCTTTTCACTGATTGCGGTGTCTGCCGGGATCCCTGTGAACGATCCAGTTGCGAGCCGAGCTGCATCCGGTTCCGAGGCGTCTACTTCAAGTTCGGAACCGTCGAACCAAGTTTAGGCGGGGGTCTTCTTCGTCTGCGACGCCATCTTCTGCCAGCACCCGCGCTACTTCGAGCTCGGGAGGTGCTGGCGCTACTTCAGCTTCTGCTCCTGCTCCTGCTCCTGCTCCTGCTCCTGCTCCGAGTGCGGGAGTGCGGCGACGCTCGCCGGAGCGCCCAAGGGAGGGGTCCCCGCCTAGAAAGAAGTCCAAGGCTGGGGAGAAGGACTCGGGGGCTGAACAGCCTCCGAAGAATAAGGCCCCTGCACGGGCCCCCGGAGCCAAGACTCCTATTGAGAAGAGCGCGCAGGTCAGCAAGCCGACCGGTGGAGCGACCCGCGAGCTGACGATCTCGGTGGGGCAAGGGTCTGGATCGGCCTCCGGACCCCGGAGTGCCCCAGCGCCATGGAGGCCGAGGATGGAGACTCAGCCCGGTAAGCCTCTGAATGTCGAGGACCGGCTGTTGGGGAATGCCGAGGTGATCGGAGCTCTCGCCAAGGTCTGTGCTCTGCCAAGAGACATGGAGACGCACGAGAGGTTCGACGATGAGAGCCTGATGGTCTCGGCGATCCAGACTAATCTTCTGGTAAGTGTTTGCAACGCTTTTCTTCATTCTTCAAGTGTCTTGGTCGAACCTGACCCTCTGTTTCCATTTGCAGAACGTGCAGAGGCTCCCGACCGTGGTGGGAAGGAGCGATAAGAACGCGACGCGGGTCACTCAGCTGGAATCTGAGAGGGACAAGCTGAAGAGGGAGCTGGAAGTGCAGCGGAAAGGAATGGAGGGGATGAAGAAGGTCAGCGCTGAAGAGGCTGCTCGGCTGGCATCGGCTCTGGCTGATGTCGCCGAACTTACGTCGAAGGCCAATCATCTGAAAGGCGAGGTCTGGGCGAGGAACAAGAAGACCGCCGAACTGGAGTCTGAGCTGGCCAGATTAAAGGCTGAATCTACTGCTGAGGGGACGAGGCTGCGTGGGGAAGTGCTGGCTGGGCGCGCCGAAACGGCAAGGTTGAAGACGGCGAATGCCGAGCTAGAGAAGGAAAAGGCCTCTCTTCAGGCCGAGGCCCAGTCCGCCTTCCAGGATGGGGTGGATCGAGCCACTGAGCTGTACGAGAAGCAGGTGGAGGAGATCACCGCCATCCTGTTCGAGGAAGGATGCCTGGCCGCACTGAGACGTGCGGGGCTCCTGAGCCGAGCTCCGCTCCTGCAGCCGAAAGTGCCCCAGTTGGAGCTCCTGCAGTGGTTCCTGCTTCGGAAGATGCTCCAGCTGCCCCGGTCTTGAGCGGTGCCCCGGTTGCTAGTGATGCTTCTGCCGTGCCTCGGGGTGAGGCCTCTTCTACCCCTGGAGCAAATGAGGCTCTGGTAGAAGAATCTCCTGCCAGCGACGCTCCCAGCAAGGTCGCGGTTTCGGCCGAATCCACTGGTCCAGCAGATACGGTGATCGACCTAGTGGAGTCGCCGAAGCCACAGTAGCCGGGCTCCTCTTTATTTGTCTTTCTGTATGTAAGGCTTTTGCTTCATTTTCTGTTTTCAGCGGACTGCGATCCTCCTTTTTGTACTTTGCTTTCTGTTCTGTAACTTTTGTAACGAAGCTGTTTACAATGAATAAAAAGTTCTGTGATCACCCAAACTGTGTACAATGCTTGAGTTCTTTCTTACTTTCCTTGCACTGTTCTGGAACACTTGTGTTTTTGTGCTGCTTTTCTGTGTTTGAGTGATGGCACAGCTCTTCTTTTTTGAAGACTGACTTTGGCCGAAATGGCTGGCTTTGGCCGAAATGGCTGGCCTTGCGCCGAGGTGGATACATACCTTGGCCGAATTGCCTTGCGCCGGGGTAGATCCATCGTTCCGCTGGACTCGGCTAGGCGAGAGTGAGTGCGGCTATGGCCTTCTGAGGGGTGTATGAACCCGGATTTCAGGAATCTGACCTTGGCCTAAATGGCTGACCTTGGCCAAACTGCCTTGCGCCGAGGTGTGAGGGGTCTGAACCCGGACTTTAGGAAACGGCTGAGTGTAGGAAATCCAGACCATTCCCAGGGCGGTAGACCCTTGTAGAGTGGGATGAAACCTGATTTTAGGAATTCGGCCGAGTGTCCGAACTCGAGGCCTTTTCCAGGGCTGTTAACCCTTGTAGATGGGTGAAGACCCTGAGTTTAGGAATTGGCCGAGTGTCCGAACTCGAGGCCTTTTCCAGGGCTGTTAACCCTTGAGTGTGTTCCAAACACGGGGACTTTAGGAAAGGCTGAGCGTAGGAACTCCAGGCCATTTCCAGGGCGTATGTACCCGAAGTGTGTCCAAGACACGGGGGCTTTAGGAAAGGCTGAGTGTAGGAACTCCAGGCCATTTCCAGGGCGTAGAGCCTTGATTGTGTTCAAAACACGGGGCTTTAGGAAAGGCTGAGTGTAAGAACTCCAGGCCACTTCCAGGGCGTAGAGCCTTGATTGTGTTCAAAACACGGGGCTTTAGGAAAGGCTGAGTGTAAGAACTTCAGGCCATTTCCAGGGCGTAGAGCCTTGTAGATGGGTGAAGACCCTGAGTTTAGGAATTGGCCGAGTGTCCGAACTCGAGGCCTTTTCCAGGGCTGTAAACCCTTGGAGATGGGTGAAGACCCTGAGTTTAGGAATTGGCCGAGTGTCCGAACTCGAGGCCTTTTCCAGGGCTGTTAACCCTTGGAGATGGGTGAAGACCCTGAGTTTAGGAATTGGCCGAGTGTCCGAACTCGAGGCCTTTTCCAGGGCTGTTAACCCTTGGAGATGGGTGAAGACCCTGAGTTTAGGAATTGGCCGAGTGTCCGAACTCGAGGCCTTTTCCAGGGCTGTTAACCCTTGGAGATGGGTGAAGACCCTGAGTTTAGGAATTGGCCGAGTGTCCGAACTCGAGGCCTTTTCCAGGGCTGTTAACCCTTGGAGATGGGTGAAGACCCTGAGTTTAGGAATTGGCCGAGTGTCCGAACTCGAGGCCTTTTCCAGGGCTGTTAACCCTTGGAGATGGGTGAAGACCCTGAGTTTAGGAATTGGCCGAGTGTCCGAACTCGAGGCCTTTTCCAGGGCTATTAACCCTTGGAGATGGGTGAAGACCCTGAGTTCAGGAATTGGCCGAGTGTCCGAGCTCGAGGCCTTTTCCAGGGCTATTAACCCTTGGAGATGGGTGAAGACCCTGAGTTTAGGAATTGGCCGAGTGTCCGAACTCGAGGCCTTTTCCAGGGCTATTAACCCTTGGAGATGGGTGAAGACCCTGAGTTTAGGAATTGGCCGAGTGTCCGAACTCGATGCCTTTTTCAGGGCTATTAACCCTTGCAGCCGAAGTCGATCAAAGAGAGATGACAGATTGATGATGGGGCGAAAGCTATTTCCATTGATTCATAGATTCATTACATCTTTTAGAAATCGAAAATTGAATTTCTTGGGATACATTCCACGGTCTCGGCTGCGGCTCGCCCTCCAAGTCTTCAAGCTTATAGGCTGATTTTCCTACCGGTGAGACTGCTCGGAACGGGCCATGCCAGTTCGGGGCCAACTTTCCCTCGTTTGGCTGTCAGCGGGCTCTCTTGGACGCTAGCGCGAGTTCGGCTTTTGCCACCTCCTCCCTGCGTGACGCCCGCCTGGCATCGGCGCGGGCCTGGGAGCTTCCCCGAGACGAGGAAGCGGGAGCTGAGGACGCCAGCTGGATCACGTAATGATCTTCTCCGAATCCTCACTGCCTGGAACCTGGGCTGCGCTCTGGTGAGCTCGGCCCTTGCTGCTGCCAGCATCTCCTGCCTCAACGAACTCTGGAATGTGGCCTTCTTCGGCCAACTTCTCCAGATACCTCTGCAAAGAGTTGCAGTCCACGGTCTTGTGCCCGCTACCTTTGTGGTAAGAGCAGTAGAGCTTGCTCTGGCTGCCGGAGGTGGGCTCATTCCTCAAGGGCGGAGGCCACTTGAAGAATGGCTTGGTCTTTATCTTGGTCCGGATACGGTAGATCGGCTCCTTGAAGACGACGTTGACACTCTGACTGGCGCTGGTAGGAGGTCTGGGCTGCCAGGTGCCCCCAGATCTGGACGTCGCAGGCTTCGCCGAACTGGAGACCCAGGCCTGCTTGGGCTCCTGCTTCTGGAAGGGCCTCCCGCCTCCCTGCTGAGGCTGGCTACTCTTCTGCTCGGGCTCCGGATGCCCGTCCTGATCCCGGGCTCGGATCTCATCTTCTTCCTGGGCGATGTAGCGCTTTACCCGGGACATCAACTCTGGCATGGATTCTGGGGGGTTCCCGGCTAAGTCCTTCCGCAGGTCGTGGCCGGGATCAGGGCATGCTGGAAGGCGTAGATTACTATCCCTTCCCTGGTGCCCTCAATCTGGCTGTAGACCGCCCAGAATCGTTGGGCGAAGTTGGCGAGGGTCTCACCCTGCTTCATTCTCAGGGCGAGGAGGTCCCCTTCCTTCTTGGGGACGACGCTGTAGGCCTGGAACTTCTTCAGGAAGGAGAGCTGGAGCTCCTTCCAACTCGAGATGGACTTTACTGGGAGAGAACCGAACCACTTCAGGGGGAGGTCACCCAAACTGGAGGAGAAGATTTTGCAGTTCAGGTGACCTTCGTTCCCCCAGATGGACATCTTCTGGGAGAAGTGTCGGAGGTGAGCGGATGGGTCCGACAGTCCGTCGTAGGGGACGAACCGCGGGACAGAGAATTTCCTGGGCAAGGGGGTGCGCTCGATGTCTTTTGTGAAGGGTGAGCCCCCCAGATCGGTGTGACCACATATCTGCTTCTGGTCCCGGGCGTCCAGGTTACGCTGAAGAGCAAGCCTGACGCGCTTGTCGAACCGCTTTTGCTCGTCGTCCTCCTCTGGGGTCTGGGCTCTGGGCTTTCACTTGGAGTGGTTCGGGGTTCGATGGCTATGAGCTCTGCCATCGCGGCTATGGTGACTTCGGCTGTTGCTCGAGCCTTCGTCATGAATCTGGCTCCGTTTAGGGTCCAGATGATTTCTGAGGTCCTCGCGGGGAGGCTGGGCTGTCCTGCTGGGGGCGTCCCTCTTTTTCGCTTGAGGCTCAGAGACCTGCCTCAAGGAGGCAGTTTGCGCTGCCTTCAGCTGCTGCTGCAGCTCGCGAATCATCTGCTCTTGCCTCTGGAGGAGAGCAGCTTGGGCTTCGAGAACCCCTCCAGTGGCGGGGGGTTGAGCGTGGCGCGTCTCTCCTACGGCCACGGCTTTGTCCTTCCGAGGACGCTCATGCCGACGCTCATCGCGTCTGGGCGGCATGACTTCTTCTGCTGAGATCGAGGCTTCGAGTCCCTCTTGGAAGGGGAACTCGACAAAGAGCTGAGAGCCTAAGCGGCCCTCGCCTGCAGACGTGCCGTGCACCGTGCGGGAGCGCCCTTGAGGAGGGATGACCGTCGACGGTGGTGGCAGCTCGAGCGCTGCTCTCGAGGACTTTACGCCCTTCCTAGCTTTCGGAGGCATGGCTTCTGAGAGATTGAGGTTAAGAAGGTTGGTAAGGTTGGGAAGGTTGGGATATTACTTCCCCACAGACGGCGCCAATTGTAGGTGCAGAAAATAATGACCCACAATAAGGAGGTGCCTTAGAGGACTTATCCGATGATGATGATGACTGGGTGCCGTCCGAAAGCCTGAAAGGGAAGAGCAAACGGTCAGAGGACCCTGGCCTGGGCGGCGCAAGGCTCTCCGATGCCAAAGTCAGTGAATGAACTGGAATAATGGAAGGAGAGGAAGAAGAGAGACAGAGTAACGGCTCTGTGTATGAAATTGTGCGTACCTTTGATGGTGGTATGAGCCTCTATTTACAGAGTTTGGAACGTATCTTTGGGAGATATCGTGGTGTGGGTCCCGTGATTCGACAGGGAAGTCACGATCAGCCCACATTACATTAATTGCGGTCCAATCCAGCCCACTATGCATTAAATGCGCGTCGGGTCAGCCCACGTCGCATTTAATGCACGTCTTGTTGGGCCATATCATGTTGGACGCCTTTGGCGGTAGGGGATCGTGGGATCTGCCCTCGGGCCTTGCCCTGATGTGGCCTTAGCCGCTGGATGCCGCCTTGTCAGGGATCTGGCGAAGATTGCTAGCGGCTGGATGTCGTGTCTGTCCCACTAGCTCGTGCCCCTATCCCTCCACGTGCCTGATGACGTGGGGGATGAGGGGCGCAAGTGAGGGCTCTCTTGCTTCGGCTTCTGTCCTGGCTTCTTCAGCCGAGGTAGAGTTTTCTACCGAGATGGCACCGGGGTGGCTCAGCCGAGGTGGAGCTCCACCCCGAGATGGCACCCGGGGTGGACCAGTTCGGCGCTAGTGGCCCGGAGATGCTTGACTTCGGCCGAGGCCTCTGTCCTGGTAGCCGGGGTGAGATTGGTGCCACGTGGATGGCACGAGGATGGCACGTGAGAGTGCTTAGCCTCATCTGATGGCTGCGATTAGCTTAATCCTGTGGTTCTGGAAATCTCCCCACACAGTAACTATGTCGAGCACAAGAAGGAAGATGGAGAGGTAGATTCTAGTTTTGTAATCTAGGATGATGGGAGTATGTTATGTAATCCGTTGACTGATTGTATAATAAATTCAGTAAGATATTTTTTTCAGATTTTTTAGTTTATTTTCTTGATTTATATCTCTTTGATGTTATGCTTTTTCAGGATACATACATGTTTAGGGACCACTAGATTCTGAAAATACTGTTGGAGCCTAAACGAGGGTGATATTTCTCATATAACTAACGACTCTGAATTTATCTTGGATCATCCTTATGCGCGGGTTATGAAAGATATTGTTCGTGATTTCAGTGCTTAGCTATCTACAAAAGCTTGATTATTAGATTGAAAAAATTCCCATATCATTATTTCTGATCTATTATTAATAATTACTATTTTGGTAGTTCTTAAATCGCATTCAATTGGTTAACTGGTGATTCTTATGGTGGATGCAGTATTTAGAGTAGGTTTGTTAGATTAGGAATTTCTAGTTAGAGATTTTTATTGGACCGTAAACTATAGTTAATTAATTTGTTTTTGACAAAAGTAAGATTTCTGGTTGTAGAAAATTTTTTTTTAACAAGTGTTCTCAGCCCTTTGATCGGAATAATTTCTACGAGTCTGGGAGAAAACGCCGGGTAAAATCCTCTTGTGCCCGTATGGAGTAGTGTAATTTCGAATTTCTAATCTTTCGGTGTAAACTGTGATCCTAAGTCGATTATGACATTAGTAGTAGCTATTTTTTAAGATATGTTTCAAGAAGTCCTAGATAACTTCCTTTGGACCCATCTCGGACTCACCGATATTTTATTGTTTCACCCAATCACGCCACTGCCACCACTGCACTTGGCAGGTGACGAACCGAAGGCAATTAATTTCTTAGAAAAAGCTGTGCTTGGCTTTCCATCTTTTCATTTCTCACTTTACTCCGGTGAAAGCCCACATGAAGTGATGGAAATGCAGCCTAATAAAGAAAAGGTTTGGGCATCTTGGAACTTGGAAGTCCCACTCCAATTCCCAACTGCGTTATTCACGTACTCATGTGCTGTCTTTAGCCAACACCCACACTAGTTAATCACCCACATGCAACCACCACCTTCACAGTTCCCTCCTCGAGATTCCCCATGCTCTTTCCCCATTTCCATCCATCTGCACAGAAAATCCAAATCTCCATCTATTATTTTCCATTGACATAAGTACATCCACCATCATATCTTCTACATTTCCGAGGTATGTCACAAGAGAGCGGGCCATAGGTTGTTCTTGACCGTCCATTTATTCCCACCAATTTAGAATTGAAAAGGTCAGTAACTCGTTGTACCCTACTTAATGTTTTTTTTCTTTACCTTTTCTATATACATTTAAGTACTCATTTTGATGACCACACCTCTATAAAAAAATTTGTGTGGAGATCACCTGACCATGAATTTGCATTCTCTTTTATAAGTTCCATGCAAACAAAAAGGTCCTTAAGTAAATTCCTAAGAGTTCATGTTAAAATAAGTCTAAAGAATTATCGAAGAGGAGAAAAGTGATAAATATAAGATGGAGATGTATATAGAGGACCATTATTCCTACGACTTAATTTTATTCAATTGACAACTAGGTGTTCATTTTCTATCTCCCATTAAGTCATTTTTCATCATAGGAGAAAATCTTCTTTTGATAAACTCATAGATGGGATTATTCAATGGCAATTTATGGATTTTCACCTTTTTTCTTCAATTTTAACCACTTTTAGCTATAAGATTCTTCAAATCCCCAAATTAAGTTCCTGCAAACAAAAAGGCTACAGAGTTCATTTGATTGGGAATTAAAATATGTAAGGTAGCATTTGGTTCACTGTAATGAAGGTCGGAACGGAATGGTCATTCCAGCGTTTGGTTCGCAAAAAATTGACAGAATGACCATTACCTCAGGAATCTCATTCCCTTATGTAGATGAATGGCCATTCCATTGGGGATGAGAATGAATGGTCATTCCATTCATTTCTACTTTTCGTTGAGATCAAAATACCTTTCTTTCACATCTACCACTATTATAAAAAAGAAGAATTTGTGTGGGCCTCACCTATATAATAATAATATAATCTATACATCATTATTATTATTATTGTTATTATTATTATAAGATTATAAAATAGAAGAACTTGTATGGGCCTCACCTAATAATAATATAATTTATACATTATTATTATTATTTTTATTATAAGATTATAAAGAAGAAGAACTTATGTGGGCCCCACCTATATAATAATAATATAATTGTAGGTGCAGAAAAATTATGACCCATAATAATCGGGGTGCCTTACAGGACTTATCCAAATGAAGAAGATGACATGCTGCCTGAAAGCCTGAAAGGGAAGAGCAAACGGTCAGAGGACCTTGGCCTGAGCAGCACAAGGCTCTCTGATGCCTAAGTCAGTGAGTGAACTGGAACAAAGGAAGGAGAGGAGGAGGAGAGGCAGAGTAACGACTCTCAGGTTTTGATTGTGCGTACCTTGCATGTGAAATGAGGCTCTATTTATAGACGACTGGACGATATCTTTGGATGATATTTTGGTGTGGGTCCCATGACTTGATAGGGAAGTCATCATCAGCCCACAAAGTAATAAATGCGGTCCATTCCAGCCCACTTTGCATTTAATGCCAGTCGGATCAGCCCACATCGCATTAAATGCGCGTCATGTTGGGCCAGATCGTGTTGGACACCTTTGGCAGTAGAGGTACCATCGGATCCACCCTCGGGCCTTGCCCTGATTTGGCTTCAACCGCTGGATGCCGCCCTGTGATTGATCTGGCGAAGATTGTGGACGGCTGGATGTCGTATCTGTCTCACTGACTCGTGCCCCTATTCCTCCACGTGTCCGATGACGTGGGGGGCGAAGGGCGCGAGTGGAGATTCTCTCTTGCTTCAGCTTTCGTCCCAGCTACTTTGGCCGAGGTCAAGCTTTTAGCCGAGGTGGGCGCCTGGGTAGCCGGGCTCGGCGCTAGCGGCCAGGACCCGTCTGACTTCGGCTGAGGCTTCTGCCCTGGTAGCCGAGGTGAGTCTGATGCCACGTGGATGGTACGCAGATGGCACGTGAGAATGCTTAGTCCCATTTGATGGCTGTGATTAGCGTAATCCTGGAACTTTGAAAATCTCCCCACACAATTGCCCCTAGCTTGTGACCTCTTAAGCGTCCTAGCCTTTAGGGGTCAGAAGCTAGAGAACCCGTCTGGAGATGCAGCGATCATTGCTTGATGTTGCTTCAACTTTTCTGAGGCAATAAATGCTTCGTCCTGTCCGTCCTGGGAAGCAAACCGACGGCTACACGTGTAGTTTCTTTACTGATTGCGCTGTCTCATTGATGGAACTGGCGCGGATTGCGAAATCCATCTCTTCGAATTCGAAAGTGGCGCCCAAAGAGGGTTTTCTTTCTATAAATAGGGTCGTCTCCTTTCTTTCTTTTTTCTTATTTCCTTTGCCCTTGCCTTCGATTTCTGCTCTGCTCTTCGAGATCTCTCTGGCGAGGCAACCGTAGGACGCGCCCAGATCTGTTTTTGACTCGCCCTCCTATTTTTGTAAGTAACTTTGTGCCCCTGTCTGTTTTTTAGGGTTTCTCCACCTTTAGGGTTTCTTTCCGCTATCTTCTTCTTTTAGACATGGGCACCCCCAGGTTTCGGTTAGATACAGACGAGGACATAGCTAGGTTTAAGGCTACTTACAATATCCCGGAGGGAGTTCGCCTCAGGCCGGCGGATCCCATCGACTATGCCATGTGCGGCTGGTCCTGCGGCTGGATACCGCTCCCTCTGATCTCTGTGATCGAGGGCGGGGTTGGATTTCCTCTGCACCCCCTGCTTAGTGCCTGCCTTAGTGTTTGGTCGATTACCCCGTGCCAGTTTATGCCTAATGGCTTCAAAGTCATCATGGGCACGGCAAAACTGAATGAGATCTTGGGGACCAACTTGGGTGTTCATGACATCGAGGACGTCTATGACATCTGCAAGGCCGGGGGAGACAATTATTATCTCCGGGTGAAGCAGCGCCGAATAGGCTTCGTCCTGGCCCTGGAGGATTCCAGTAAGAACGCCGAGGAGGACCTTTTATGTGTATCAGGGGACTGGGAATTCGGCGCTGGTGAGGACAGGAGACTGATGGTCCCTCGCCACCTCGGGGCCGTCCCAAGTAAATACTGCTTCTTTTCTCTGTTTATTTTGCTCAACCTTTATGTTGACGAGCTGATACTTTTGTTGTTTGTGGCGCAGAACTGCACGGAAGGCGACGCCGGGCTGTGAGCGAAGGCTGGAGGAAGAATGTTGACGACCACAAGAAGGTCGAGAGGTACAAGGGGCACGAGACCAGATCGGCTTGGAAGCTGCTGGGGTACCCGCCGAGGTACCGCGGCCACTACAAGAGAATCGAAGCGGCTCCGGAGGACGAGCCGCAGCTTGACCATCCTCCTGTCACCTTGGCCGTGCCTACCGGGGTTCCTTTGATCGACCCTGCCGCGAGCCGAGCTGCGTCTGGTGCTGAGGCATCCACTTCTTCTAGCTCGGGGTCGCTGAACCTAAGGGAGATAGTACACGCCTATTCGTCCGACCAGGAGGAAGGAATGGAGGGAGGCTCGAAAGTACCCGGTACCAAGGATTTGGCGGCTAAGTTCAAGTAAAGATCCTCTTCTTCTGCGACACCATCGTCTGCCAGCACCCGCGCGGCTTCGGGCTCGGGGGGTGCTGCTGCCACTTCTGCTCCTGCCCCCACACCGAGCGAGGGAGCGCGGCGACGCTCTCCGGATCGCCCGAGGGAGGGATCTCCGCCCAGGAAGAGGTCTAAGGCGGGTGAGAAAGACTCAGGGGCTGAACAGCCCCCGAAGGGTAAGACATCTGCGCGAGCTCCCGGGGGCAAGCCACCGCCTGAGAAAAGTGCGCAGGCCAGCAAGGTGACTGGCGGGGCGGCTCGCGAGCTCACCATCTTGGTAGGGCAAGGGTCCGGATCGGCTTTCGGACCTCATACTGCCCCGGCGGCATGGCGACCCAAGATGGAGACGCAGCCCGGGAAGCCTCTAAACGTCGAGGACCGGATGATGGGGAACACCGACGTCATTGGAGCCCTCGCAAAAGCTTGTTCCTTGTCGCAAGACATGGAGGTGCACGCGAGGTATGACAACGAAAGCCTGTTGGTCTCGGCGATTCAAGCTAATCTTTTGGTAAGTATCTTCAACGCCTTTCTTCAAGTGCTTTAGCTCGACAGCTTTTATTCGACTTACTTTTTCCCTTTGCAGAACGTGCAAAGGCTCCTGGCAGTGATGGAAAGGAGTGACAAGAACGTTGCGAAGGTCACCCAGCTGGAGTCTGAGAGGGAGAGGCTGAAGAAGGAGCTAGAAGAGCTGAAGAAGGGTAGCGCCGAAGCGACCGCTCAGCTGGATGTGGCTCTGGTCAGCGTCACTGAACTCACGACGAAGACTCATCAACTAAAGGGTGATATCTGGACGAAGACTAAGAGGATCGCCGAGCTGTAGTCGGAGCTAGCCAGAGCGAGGTCTGAAGCGGCGGCTGAGGCGACGAGGTTGCGCGGCGAAGTGTTGGCCGGGCGCGCTGAAATCGAGAAGCTGAAGACAGGGAGTGCCGAGCTGAAGAAGGAGAATGCTGGTCTCAAGGCTTCTCTGCTGTCCGAGGCACAGTCCTCTTTCCAGAAGGGGGTGGACCAGGCCACTGAGGAGTATGAGAAGCAGGTGGAGGAGATCACCTCCATTCTGTTCGAGGAAGGGTGCTTGGCCGCACTGAGGCGTGCGGGGGTTCCCGAAGACCACCCGGTCTATCGAAACTTGCCGAAGTACTCGGACCCAGTCCCTGAGCCGAGCTCTACTCCTTTGGGCGAGAGTGCCCCAGTCGAAGCCCCTGCAGCTGATCCTGCCTCAGATGTTGCTCCAACTGCTCCGCCTGCCATCGATGCCCCAGTCGCGCCTCAAGGCGACGCTCCTTCTGCCCCTCCTGCTGGTGATGCACCAGACAAAGCCGCGGTCGTAGCCGAGACTGCTGGTTCATCAGGGCTCTTTTACTTGTGCATTTTCTCTCCTTCCCTTTCTTTTTTGAGTTCGGCTATTTTATGCTTGAGTCCGGCTGAGTGCCTTCAATGTGACGTGACGTGAGAGCCTTAAGTTGGAGAGAGTATTGAACGATCTTCATAGCCATCTGTGCTGATTCTCCGTATTCTGAAGACCATAAATAGCAGTTAGTGTGGCGGTATGGCCAATGAGGAAAATGAGCGGATGGCTCCACGTGGTGTCATCGGAACCACTGGTCAGCATATAGGAAGACGTGCACCTCACGTAAGGAGTGGGAGACCTCGCCTCATAATTTCCTTTGAAGACTGGGCCCTCCTTCTTCCTATAATAGGAGTGGCAAGCTCGCCATGGGAGGGAAAAAAGAACCAGGACACCTTAATTCATATAAACATAGGAGCCTGTCTCTCTTCGTTAACCAACCTGGCAGCCATGCTTGGTAGAACATTAGGAACATTTGACCCGGGGGGAACCCTTGCGCCAGAAGACGGCTTCCTCCGAGGGGGACAGTCTGTCGTAGTCTGCGCGCTCTCTGAAGACGATCCTCGTGGACTACGCTCTCTCTAAACGTGGGTCCACGGCCAACCCTCTCTGACGCGGCTGCATAGGAATCTTTGCAGTCGTGGGTTGGTGGCGCCCTGCGCGTTTGGGGGTCTTGTTTTCATCCCAAAGGACTCTGCGTGGAATCATGCTGCAGATCTTCTTGTGGGATGTCAAGAACTCCGAGCGGCGGGCAGGATCGAGAGGTCCTTGGGCTGTTGTCTACAAACTTTGGTCTCGCTTACCAAAGGGTATTGTAGAGGTCAGTAAGATTCAGAGCCCCCCAAAGTCTCCGAACAGTGGACCAGCGAGGATCAGAGTCTTCAAGCTTGCAATCTAGAGGGCGTTGAAGAGCTCAGGGCGCTGGAGACCGGACTGAAGAGTCAGTGAAGATCAGAGCCTCCCAGTCTTCTTTTCTTTTTCTGCTTTCAGAGGACTGCGAGCCTCCTTGGTGTATTTTGTTTCCTTTTTTGTAACCCTTGTAATGAAGCAATTACAATAAATAAAAAGGACAAGCTTTCTGATTATATAATCTGTGTACAGTACTTTTGTATTCTTTTTTGCTTTTCTTGTACTGTTTTGTGATACTTGTATTTTTGTGCTGCTTTTTTGCACTTCAGTGCTTGCACTGCTCTTTTTCTTTCGAAGAGTGTCATCGGCCGAAATGGACCACCATTGGCCGGGACGAACTGCCTTTTGCCAAGATGAACCCAGAGCTTCGAAGATCTCAGCTGTGCGAGCCTAAGTTCGGGAACGATCTCGAGGGGTGTATGAACCCGGAATTTAGGAAGCGACTGGATGTATGAATCCGAAGCCTCTTCCAGGGTTAGGAACCCAAACTTTAGGAAACGACCGGATGTATGAATCCGAAGCCTTTTCCAGGGTCAAGGACCCAAACTTTAGGAAACGACCGGATGTATGAACCCGAAGCCTTTTCCAGGGTCAAGGACCCAAACTTTAGGAAACGACCGGATGTATGAATCCGAAGCCTTTTCCAGGGTCAGGGACCCAAAATTTAGGAAGTGACTGGATATATGAATCCGAAGTCTCTTCCAGGGTCAGGGACCCAGAACTGCCGAACTCAGACAAGGCGAGGTGACACTGATTGACGACAGGGTAAATGCTGCTTTCATTGATTCTGAGACTCATGTTACATCTCTAAAAATAGAATTTCTTCAAATGGGATGCATTCCACGGTCTCGGCAATGGCTTGCCTTCTGAGTCTTCGAGCTTGTAAGAGGATCGTCCTGCCAGTGAGACCACCCTGAACGGGCCGTGCCAGTTCGGGGCCAGTTTTCCTTCATTCGGATCTTTGTCAGCTGGCAGGGTCTTCTTCAGAACTAGTTCCCCTATGGAGAAACTTCTTTCTCTGACTTTTTCATTGTATCCTCTGGCTAGCCACTGCTGATAGTCAGTCAGTCGTAGGGCTGCTGCTTCTCAACGCTCGTCCGCTAGGTCCAGCTCCATTGCCAAGTTTGTCTCGTTTCGGCCTTGGTCGACCAACTCTGTCCTCAGGGTGGATCGCCTTGGAGTCGTTCTGTATGCCCACAGCACGCTGGGAAGCTCCTCTACCCATCTCCCTTTTGCCTTGTCTAACCGCTTCTTTAGGCCGTCCAGGATTACCTTGTTAGAAATTTCTGCCTAGCCATTGCTCTGTGGATACGCCGGAGTGGAGTAATGGTTTCTGATGCCATGCTCTTGGCAGAAGTCTCTAAAGGATTTGGAGTCGAACTGAGTCCCGTTGTCAGAAATCAGGGTCCTGGGGATGCCGAACCTCGTTATGATGTTCTTCCACACGAAGTTCCTGGAGTCCCTATCAGTGATGGAGGACAATGGCTCAGCTTCTATCCACTTTGTGAAGTAGTTCGTAGCAACTATCAGCCATCTCTTGTTCTCTGGAGCTCGGTGGAGAGGCCCCACAATGTCCAGCCCCCATTGAGCGAAGGGCCATGGACTAGAGAGGGGACTCAGGTCTTGCGCTGGCAGATGAAGAGAGTGGGAGAACTTCTGGCATTTCTCGCATATCCTGGCGTATACCTGCGCATCCTTCTGCATGTAGGGCCACCAGTAACCTTGGCTTATAGCCCTGTAGGCCAGTGATCGACCTCCGATGTGACTGCCACAGATTCCTTCATGGATCTCATATAGGAAGTTGTCCACCTTGCTCGGATGGACGCATTGGAGGTAGGGACCCGTGAAGGACTTTCTATAGAGTTTGCCTTTGGGAGATAGCCAGAATCGAGCTGCCTTGAGTCTGATTCGGTGGGCTTCAGTCTTGTCCTCGGGGAGCTGGTCGTCCCTCAAGTAAGAGATGATTGGATCCATCCAGCTCGGGCCGAGATCAACACAAAGGACTTGCCGAGGTGAGTGGAGCTCTAGGCTTGATCTTGATATCTATCCAACCTCGACAGTCCTTTTCTTTCCTGCTTCGACAGCGGAGGCCAAGTTTACAAGCGCATCAGCATGCGTATTGGTATCTCTGGAGATCTGTCTGACCTCGGCTGTCTGGAAATGAGAGAGTAGTTTTTTCGCGATGGCTAAGTAGGCCGCCATCCTGTCGTCCCTGGCCTGGTAGTCTCCAGCGAGCTGGCTAGTTACCAATTGCGAATTGCTGAAGATCACCAGGTGCTGGGCTCCGAGGATTTGGGCGCTGTTCAACCCTACTATCAGTGCTTCATACTCTGCTTCATTGTTTGTTGCTTTGAAGTCCAAGGTGAAGGCTTGCTCTGTAACCCGTCCCTCTGGCGATTGGAGGACTATGCCGGTGCCAGCTCGCTTGGAGGTGGACGAACCGTCAACAAAGACCTTCCATGCTGAGGCGGGAGCTTGTTCGACCTCGGTAACTTCAGGCTCATGCCCTATGCCCCCCAGTTCCGTGCCGGACTAGGGCGGAGCCGAGCTTGGCGAGACGAACTCTGCAATGAAGTCTGCTAAAATCTGGGCTTTGATCGCAGTCCGAGGACAGTACTGAATGTCATACTACCCCAGTTCGACTGCACATTTCGAGATTCGCCCTGAAAAGTCAGCTTTTTTGAATATAGAACGGAGTGGATGCTCCGTGATCACCACAATGGTGTGGGATTGGAAATAATGGGAGAGCTTGCAGGAGGCGCTGACGAGTGCCAGTGCGAGCTTCTCCAATAAAAGGTATCTGGACTCGGCATCAAGCAGGATCTTGCTTGTATAGTAAATTGGTTTTTGGACTCCTTTGTCCTCTCTGACGAGGACGGAGCTCACCGCGTGATCCGAGACCGCAAGATACAGATATAGGATCTCCCCCTGAGTTAGGGTAGAGAGTAAGGGTGGTGAAGACAAATAAGTTTTGAGTGCTTCCAACGCTTGGTTGCACTCAGGGGTCCATTGGAATTTTAAATTTTTTTCTCAGAAGCTGAAAAAAAGGCCTGCACTTATCTGATTATCGGCAGATAAAGCGATTGAGTGCTGCAGCCATGCCTGTGAGCTTCTGGACCTCTTTTGTAGTAGATGGGCTCTGGATGCCCAAGCTTGCAGTAATTTGGTCCGGGTTGGCCTCTATTCCCCTCCGCGTTACCAGGCTTCCGAGGAACTTGCCAGAAGCTATGCCGAAGGCGCACTTGGAAGCATTTGGCTTGAGCTTGAACGCGCGAATGATACTGAAGACTTGGGCCAGATCCGCCAGATGGTCGCTGGATGCTTGGACTTGACAACCATGTCGTCAATGTAGACTTCCACTGTCTTACCGAGCTGAGCCTGGAACATCTTTGTCACGAGGCGCTGATACGTTGCCCCCACGTTCTTCAGCCCGAAGGGCATCACCTTGTAGCAGTAAGTGCCGCGGGGGGTTATGAATGCGGTTTTCTCCTCGTCTGGCTCATACATCGGAATCTGATGGTAGCCTCTGTAGGCGTCGAGGAAGCTCATTCGGTCGTGGCCGGCGGTGGCGTCGATCATCTGATCAATCTTTGGAAGGGGGAAACTGTCCTTACGGCAGGCCCTGTTGAGATCGGTGAAGTCCACACACACCCTCCATTTGCCAGTCTTCTTCTTAACCACCACCGTATTGGCCAGCCAGACCGGGTACGGGACCTCCCGGATTGCGCCTGCCTCCAGCAACTTGTCGACCTCTTCGACTACCGCGTCTGTCTGCTGTAACCCCGTCCTTCGGGCTCTCTGCACCACTGGCTTGTGGCTGGGATCCACATTGAGCTTGTGGCACATGACCTCGGGGTCGACCCCAGGCATTTTGCTTGGGGTCCAGGTGAAGACATCCACGTTCTGCATGAGAAACCTTGAGAGCTCGGCTCTCTCTTCGTCTGGCAGCTGCGTGCCCATCAGGAAAAATCTGTCAGGGTCTGCTGAGTCGAGCCTGACTTCGGCTAGGTCCTCTATACTTTTCTTGTCAGGATCTCGGCCGATCTCATCTAGACCCTTTTCAAACTCTGCCAGGTTGACGCGCTCTGGCTCCTTCTCTGCGGGGACCACGGCCAGCATGCACTGCCTGGCTAGCTGCTGATCTCCTTCCACTGTGACCACCTCCATCTTGCCCTCCTTGTCTTCGAGTACGAACTTCAGCTTCTGGTGAAGGGAGGAGGGGACTGCTTCCAGCTTGTGGAGCCACGTTCTGCCCAAGATAACATTGTAGGGAGAAGGGGCGTCCACTACCAGAAAGTCGGCCATCACGGAGGCCCCGCCCACTCGGGTTTCCAGGGTGATTTTACCCTTGGGATAAACTGGTTTGGCAGAAAACCCCAGCAAGGGCGTACGGACCTCCGTGAGGTCAGCTTCTGAGAGCTTCATCTTCTTGAAGCACTCATAGTAGAGGACCTCGGAAGAGCTGCCGGAGTCGACGAGGATCCTCTTCACAGTGAAATCTTTCAGCTTCATGGTCAAGAGCAGAGGGTCGTTGTGGGGAATTTGGATTCCCTCCAGATCTTTGTCTGAGAATGACATGGCTGGTCGGTCGCGGCGCGCTTTCTTGGACGCTGGTCCGAGCTCGGCTCTCATCACCTCCTTCCCGTGCGAGGCCCGCCTGGCTTCGGCACGAGCCTGAGGGCTGTCTCGAGCTGAGGGAGAGGGGGCTGAGGGCGCCAGATGGATCACATTGATGATCTTTTCAGAGTCTTCACTGTCTGGATCCCTAGTCGCGCTCTGATGAGCTCGGCTGCCGCCGCCGCTGCCGACATCTCCTGCCTTCACGAACTCCGCAAGGTGGCCTTCCTTGGCGAGCCTCTCCAGGTGAAACTTCAGAGTCCTGCACTCCTCGGTCCTGTGCCCGTTACCCTTATGGTAGGCACAGAACTTGGTTTGGTCATGGGTGGAGGGATCACCTGGCAAGGGGCGAGGCCACTTGAAGAATGGCTGGGTCTTTATCTTGTTCATAACCTGGTGGATCGGCTCTTTGAAGACGATGTTCATAGCATGGTAGGTGTCAAAGGGAGGTCTGGCCCTCCTGCTGGCCCCGGACCTAGACGCTGAAGCTCTTGTCGAACTGGAGACCCAGGCTTGCTTCGGTTCTTGCTTCTGGAATGTCTTCTTACCCCGCTGCTGGGGCTGGCTGCTTCTTTCCTTGGGTTCCGGGGCCTGCGTTCTCCCGGCCTTCCTCCTCCCGAGCCCGGATTTCGTCCTCCTCCCGGGCGATATAGCGTTTTATCCGGGACATCAAGGCCGGCATGGAGGGAGCGGGATCTCCAGCTAAATCTTTCCGTAGCTCGTGCCCTGATAACAGGGCATTCCGGAAGGCGAAAATCACCACTTCTTCTCTGGTATCCTCGATTTGGCTGTAAATTGCCCAGAATCGCTGGGCGAACTGGGTGAGGGTCTCGCCCTGCTTCATCTTTAGAGCGAGGATATTAGCATCGGCCTTGGGGACGACGCTGTAGGCTTGGAACTTCTTCAGGAAAGAGAGCTGGAGTTCTTTCCAACTCGAAATAGACTTCTCCGGTAGAGCGTATAACCACTTCAGAGGGAGGTCGCTCAAACTGGAGGAGAAGATCTTGCAGTTGAGGTGGCCTTCGTTCCCCCAGATGGACATCTTTTGGGAGAAGTGACGGTGGTGAGCGGACGGGCCAGATAATACGTCATAGGGGACGAACCGCGGGACTGAGAACTTCTTTGGCAAGGGAGTTCTCTCGATGTCCTGCGTGAAGGGAGAGGCCCCCAGATCGGTGGGGCCACAGATCTCTTGCTGGTCCCGCATCTCCAGGTTACGCTGAAGAGCCAGCTTGATGCGCTTGTCGAGCCGCTCCTGCTCGTCGTCCTTCTCTGGGTCAGTGCTCTTGGCCTTCGCTTCGAATGGCCTCGACTATGGTGGCCATGAGCTCGTCCGTCGCGGCCACGATGGCTATGGGTGTTGCTCGAGCCCTCATCGTGGGCATGGCTGCTCTTCTGATCCAAAAAGGCTCTTAGATCCTCACGGGAGGGCTGGACTACCTTGCTCTGGACAGCTCTCTTCTCGCCTTGGGGCTCTGAGGGCTGCCTTAGAGAGGCATTTTGCACCGCTCTCAGTTGCTGCTGGAGCTGGCGGATTATTCGCTCCTGCTCCTAGAGGAGAGCGTTTTGAGCTGCGATGTCTCCTCCAGCATCAGGGGGTTGCACACGGTGTGGCTCCTCCACCGCCGCAGCTTTGCCTTTGAGAGGGTGCTCACGTCGACGCTCGTCCCGCTGGGGAGGCGCGACTTCGTCGTCAGAGCACGAGGTCTCGACTCCCTCTCGGAAGGGAATCTCTGTTAGATATCGCGATCACTGAGAGGGGGGTGAATCAGGGATTCCTTAAAAACAGGTCCAATTTAACAACAAAAGCAAATCAAATCACACAAGGACACCAGATTTAACGTGGTTCACCAAAAGGCTACGTCCACGGTTCAAAGACTGTCCGAACACCGATCCGGAACAGGTCTGAATCTATTTAGTCGCACCAACGACAAAGAGCACCAACCCTTAAGTTTCAGATAGCACCAACTATCTAGGAAGCACCTACTCCCTTTACAATTTATCTGCACCAACAGATAGGATCACCAAACCCCTAACACCAAGCACCAACTTGATGTTCTACAGAATTAAAGTAGAGAACTTTTCTACAGCCCTTCTCCTCTACAATCTCTCTCTCTCAATCCCTTACAAATTGAAATTTAAAGCATAAAAAGAGGACACTTATCTATGGACGAATCACCATCTTCAGAGCATATTTTTGTCCACACTTGCTGTAGAAACGTGCAACACAGCAGCACACAGCAGCGCCTTCTTCTCCAATCACTCTTCTCTCCAAAACTCCTCTGTTTTATTCTCTCTTCTCTTCTGTACTATTGAAAACGAACTTAGCAAGCCTTTATATAGGTTATGGTAACCCTTAAGAGTGTTCAAATTAGGCTAGAATTCGTTTAGAAAGAGTCCCAAACGAAATACATAAGTTTCCTAAATTTTCGTGCAAAACTTTTATTTCTACGCAATTCTGGTTCCCGTGCTCGGTCGACCGCATGGGGTCCCCGGTCGACCGGCGACACAATGTGGCACAAAATAACTGGGAGCTAAGTGAAACTGTCTTCTGCATAGTTCTCTTTCCCGGTCGACCGCGTGGGGTCCTCGGTCGACCGACCACACTGCTTCAGGAATTCTGAATTCCTGAACTGTTTTAGCTCTGTTTTCTCTTTGAAGCTCTATCAACACCACACAATCAACACCACACTTGTGACATTGTGTTGACAATAATTCCAACACAAAATGATACTTGAGAGACTAAACACTACAATGCTTCATAAGACTTCTCAAGGCATCTCAAATTCCAACAATCTCGATGAAGGGTCGCGAGCCAACGCGCTCCTCACCTGCAGATGCGCCATGCTCCACTCCGGACCGTCCCTGAGGAGGGACGTCCGTCGACGGGCCCGGACGCTTGAGTCTTGCTCTCTGGGACTCTCCGCCCTTCTTAGCTTTCGGAAGCATGGTTTTTGGGAAGATTGAGAAGGTTGGGACGGTTGGGATAGTATTTTCCCACAGACTGCGCCAATTGTAGGTGCAGAAAAATTATGACCCACAATAATCGGGGTGCCTTACAGGACTTATCCAAATGAAGAAGATGACCTGCTGCCTGAAAGCCTGAATGGGAAGAGCAAACGGTCAGAGGACCCTGGCCTGAGCGGCGCAAGGCTCTCCGATGCCTAAGTCAGTGAGTGAACTGGAATAAAGGAAGGAGAGGAGGAGGAGAGGCAGAGTAACGACTCTCAGGTTTTGATTGTGTCGCGACCCCGGACCGAAAGGGGAAGGATCCGAATCCGGGAGTCGGGACAGTGTGGTGAGGTGATGCCGCGCCACGTGCATCTCTTTGGCTAAAACGCACACGGAATTAAAAGAATATTTATCCGTGCACGTGATTTCCCACAGGGTTCCGCGGTGAGGATTATCTTTACACATCATCTCACATGTAACCATATCAAACATATTTTTAAGATTGCGGAAGCGTGTAGTAAACCATATTAATACCATTCAAATCCATAAACAAGACTGATTTATGGTTAACATAACAAGATATCAGAATGAGCAATGATCAAGCATATTTTCCCCAAAAGTAAAGTTAAGTATAATTACAAAATATCAGTTGAATAATGCTCCCAAAATAACGGTCAACAAAGACCGTACAACCAAATGAAATCTAAAACAAAGATATCAAATTCCCAAAGTGTATCGTCCTCAAGGCAAAGCCGTATGTCTACATGACATCATCGGCTTGCCACTCAATCACTCGTTGCGGTTCACCGACCGCCTCCTCTGGCTCCTCCTCAATGGCAATAAGCTCGGGACCTGAGTACCAAAATAAATGGATCAGACACGACGGTCTGGCAGGTGGGTGAAAGGATATGACAATAATAAAACAATGATGCTATGCAAGAGTTAAGAAAACTTATGGATAAACAATGAACTTTATAAAAGACAATGTATCATTTCAAAAGAAGTACATATGCGATAAATCATGTAAGGTAACAAGGATTTGGAAACTGTCAAGATGGCAACCCCACAAGCTAGATCCTCCCTTCACCGAAGTGAAGAGAGCGCATACCCTAACAGGATCATTGACCTCAGTCACACGAGGTGAGGAGGAACAACGATAAACAGGATCATTGGCCTCAGTCACACGAGGTGAGGAGGAACAACGATAAATATTATAATATACATATATATATACTCTGCGGGACCACGGTAGCGAACCGGGTAAAAACTCTGCACATTCCAGACTGCAGCTGACTATCAGGAGGGGAAGGAACCCCAAGTCGGGAGATCTAACCGACGAGGTCGTCCAAGCTCAGTGGTGCCGACTCATAGGTCAAATACGATAACTCAAATCATATGCACGGTAAGAAACGGGGTGCCAAAATACACAAAATACACCTTCACCTCGAGTTGCCATATACAAGTTAGCAAAAGCTAAACACATCACTTCTAGTACTCTTGGGACGGTCTAGTCACATCAAGTTGGTTTGAAATCCCAAAATAAGAGTTAGGTTGAAAATTAGATACAATTAGTTTTTCCATACTTTTACAGGCCAACAATGGGGTTTCTAGAATTGAAACAGTGCGAATAGGGTCCCGTATGTCGGTTATGATGAAATTTTGGTACTCTTTAAGAGTTAGGGACATTCCGGGTCCTTATACACATTGAACAATCTAGAAAACCTCATGGAGTTTCTATGATGAGGTTCCTCCTTCCTTCGGACTTCATATAATGCCTTACCCATCCTTGAATAGCATTGGGCCTCCAAACAATACCTCCACACTACAGCCCTTCACAATATACCCCAATCTTTCATGGGTTTGAATGCATCATTATAGGTTCAATGTCTTCAAATAAGAAGATAAGGGATAGAGCTGAATTGGACTTGAGTATGGCTTGGAATGAGTCTGGAAATTTGTCTCACAATTCTCCTATTTTACAGTTTATCTCATTTCAGTCCGATCGATCGGACTCCTTGGCCGATCGATCGGTCCTGAATTTGCTTCCAGTTATTTACAGTCCGATCGATCGGACCTGATGGGCGATCGATCGGTCCTGAGAACCCTCTCAGTTATTTACAGTCCGATCGATCGGACCTGACGGGCGATCGATCGGTCCTAAGAACCCTCTCAGTTATTTACAGTCCGATCGATCGGACATGACGGGCGATCGATCGGTCCTGTAGCGAATCTCAACCCATTTGGTTGAATCCTTCTCTTGTCCAACTCCAATCCATTTCCTTTCTTTCCCCTTCTTCCATACATATCTTCACAATTAATTAGGCTATTCCTTGGCCTCATTATCTCATCAATTCATCATTCAAAATCAATAAGACTAAACCATCAAACATAATAAATCAATAAAACCATCAATGAAGACAAATCAAGATCTTTGCAGAAAACATGATAAAACACATGAAAATCATTTCATCCACTTGCCTTGGGTCCAATTGCAATTCAATTGAGCTCTAATCACCTCTTAGATCCAAAATCAAACACCTATACACAAAACCCCCAAATCCAAACCCTAGATTAACAAAACTAATTAAAACAAAACGGAATCTTCCAATAATTGAAATAGAGCTACCCTAGGGCTAAACAAACAAGATTATAAAACTTTTAGGAAAAACACTTACAAAGAAGTTCTTCAAAAGGCAAGGTGTTGTCCAAAGTAAATCTTGGAGTGGGCAATTTTCTTCAAAATTGGTGTCAAGACGAAGGCCTTGAGATGAGGAAGAAGATTATAGTCTCTAACCTTCCATTAGCACTAGCTTAGTGGGGGATTGAAGATGAAGAGGCAAGAAAAGGTAAGGGAAAACCCTTACGGCTGGGATTTCTCTTCTCCTCTAGGGTTTTTGCCAGAAATGGGAAAAAGAAGAAGAAGCTTTCTATATATAGTAAGTGGGAGTGGGGCCCACAACTTAAAAGACTTCTCGGGCTCAAAACATGGTTTTCGGGGTTTCAAACGAATTCGACGAAGAAGACAAAATTGATCGGCAAAATTCCTAGTTTCCAAAAAGTATATATTTTGTACATTTTGGTGACATTGAAATCGGTATCCAGATTTTGGGGTAAAAAGACCATTTTGCCCTCAATTAGTGAAAAATCGAGTTTAAGGTCTTCAAATGAAAACGATGTCAACATGAAAATTGTAGGGATTAATAAGATAAGTACAATGGGGTTAAAAACACGATTCTTGGAAATCATCGGTAAACCCCCAATCTCACACAATTCGTAATAAGAACCCCCAAAGGGTCCCACAATTAAAAAGGCTCTCCAAATTCCCCAAAGCTATTATAAAAGCTATTCTAATCCCCAACTAATCCGAAAACTACTAAACACACTTAAAACTAAAACACACTTAATCAACTCTAAACGAGGTCTCTCGGGTTGGGGTCTTACATCCTCCACCCCTTAGGACATTTGGTCCTCCAAATGGAAATTAAAACTCACCTCCGGTAGGAGATGTGGGTACTTCTTCTGAACTTGATCCCGTAATTCCCAAGTTGCTCCTTCCGGTCCATGATTCTCCCAAAGTACCTTGACCCACTGAATAGTCCGAGTTCTCAATTCTTGTTCCTTGGTGTCAATGATCTGTTTAGGCTTCTCAACATAGGTCGCATCTTCTCGAATTTCCAACGGCTCATAACGGAGTATGTGTAGTCTGTCAGGAACGTACTTCTTCAACATAGACACATGAAAAACATTGTGTACGCCGGAGAGCTCAGGTGGTAAGGCTAACCTGTAAGCCACATCACCAATCCTACTCACAATGTCATACGGTCCAATGTACCTCCTAGATAATTTGCCCTTCTGTCCAAACCTCAAAGTTCCACGAGTAGGTGACACTTTCAAGAAAACCTTATCTCCTTCTTTGAACTGTAAATCCCTTTTGTGAGAGTCTGCATAACTCTTCTGTCTACTCTGAGCCACTTTCAGACGTTCTTGGATCAACTTGACCTTGTCACTTGTCTCACTAACAATGGTCGGTCCATGGAAACTGAGAGTACCAACTTCTTCCCAACAAACAGGTGTTCTACACCATCTGCCGTACAAAGCCTCAAAAGGTGCCATACCGATACTCGAGTGAAAACTGTTGTTGTAAGCGAACTCACACAACGGTAAGGCTTCATCCCACTGAGTCTTGAAATCTAACACACAAGCTCGAAGCATATCCTCAAGTGTCTGAATTGTCCTTTCTGACTGACCATCGGTCTGTGGGTGATAGGCTGTGCTGAACTGTAACTTCGTACCCATAGACTCATGCAATGTCTTCCAAAATCTTGAGACAAATCTGCTGTCTCTATCGGATATGATGGAAACTGGCTGTCCATGACGACTGACAATCTCTGTGACAAACAACTGAGCCAAAGGTAACATATGCATTTTCTTTCCAGTCTTCATCGGTAGGAAATGAGCTGACTTGGTAAGACGGTCCACTATGACCCAAATAGCATCATTGCCCTTACTAGTCTTCGGTAAACCCGATATGAAATCCATGGTAATGTGCTCCCATTTCCATTCCGGAATTTCTAATGGTCGTAATAACCCTGGAGGCTTCTGGTGTTCCGCCTTGATCAACTGGCATGTCATACAACGAGAGACGAAAGCTGCTATCTCTCTCTTCATGTTATTCCACCAAAATCTGCCCTTCAAATTCTGATACATCTTCGTACTGCCCGGATGTATGGAATACTTGGTATTGTGAGCCTCAGACATGATATCATCCCTCAAGTCCTCCAAGTTAGGCACACACAGACGGTCTCGGTAATACAAAACTCCATCTACAACACGAAAATCCGGACGATCTGCTAAGTGCTCAGAAATCTTAGCCAATTCTGGGTCTTGTAACTGATTCTCTTTGATCTTCTGAATGAACGAAGGCTCTGACACTGACATGTTTGCTAACATGACACCCTCTCTTAGTGGATGAAAATCTACACCCAACTCTTCTAACTGTTGTACCACATAAGTCCCACGAAGACTGGCCATGCTCACTGACTTTCTGCTCAAGGCATCTGCGACTACATTCGCTTTTCCCGGGTGATACTTGATTGGAAAATCGTAATCCTTGATATATTCCATCCATCTCCTTTGCCTCATGTTCAACTCCTTCTGAGAAAACAAGTACTGTAGGCTACGGTGATCGGAGTGAACCTCAAACTTTTCTCCATAGAGGTAGTGTCTCCACATCTTCAAAGCTAAAACAACTGCGGCCAACTCGAGATCATGTGTTGCATAGTTCTTTTCATGATCCTTCAACTGCCGTGACCCATATGCAACTACCTTCCCATCTTGCATTAGCACGCATCCAACTCCAACATTAGAAGCATCGGTAAAAATGGTAAAACCGCCGCTCCCAGATGGCAAAGTGAGGACTGGAGCTGTAGTCAATCTCTTCTTCAGCTCTTGGAAACTAGCCTCACACTTGTCTGTCCAAACATATGGTGCATTCTTCCTTGTCAACTTCGTCAAAGGTGACGCAATCGATGAAAATCCTTGCACAAACCTCCAATAGTATCCTGCCAATCCAAGAAAACTCCTGATTTCTAATGCATTCTTTGGTCTATCCCAATTCATGACTGCCTCAATCTTGGACGGGTCCACTGATAATCCTTCTTTGGAGATGATATGACCCAAAAATGTGACTTGGTCCAACCAAAATTCACACTTACTAAGTTTTGAAAATAACTGATTCTCCCTCAAAAGCTGGAGTGCTATCCTCAAATGTTCTTCGTGCTCTTCTTTGGTCTTGGAATATACCAAAATATCATCAATAAACACCACTGTAAACTGATCCAAATACTCCGCAAATATTTTGTTCATCAATGCCATGAAAACTGCCGGTGCATTAGTCAGACCAAATGGCATCACGAGAAATTCATAGTGTCCATATCTTGTCCGAAAGGCTGTTTTTGGTACATCTGAATCTCTAACTCTCAACTGATGGTAGCCTGACCTCAAATCAATCTTCGAAAAGTAAGCAGCTCTTTGCAACTGATCAAACAATTCATCTATCCTTGGCAATGGATATTTGTTTTTGATGGTCACTTGGTTCAATCTTCTATAGTCAATACACATTCTCATGGAACCATCCTTCTTCTTCACAAACAAAACTGGTGCTCCCCACGGTGACACACTAGGTCTCACGAAACCTTTGTTCAAAAGTTCTTGCAATTGCATCTTCAACTCTCCCAATTCTGCCGGGGCCATTCTGTAAGGTGCGATAGATATCGGAGCGGTTCCCGGTAACAACTCAATAGTGAAGTCTATCTCTCTAATGGGTGGCAATCCTGGTATCTCCTCCGGGAAAACATCCGGAAACTCACAAACAATTGGAATCTCCTCCACCCCTTGGGACCGTTTATCCTCCGTGATAAAAGCCAAATAACCCTCACAACCACTTCTTAGAAGTCTATCGGCCTTCAATGCTGAAATAAAACCTGCACCAGAACTACTCCTCTCTCCCTGAAACAACACCCCTGCTTGGGTCTCCTCTAACTTAAAAGTTAGGGTTTTATGGAAACAATCCATCGTAGCATGGTATCCTGCTAACCAATCCATCCCTAGGATGACATCAAAATCCTGCATCTCCAACAAAATGAGATCTGCCGGTAATACTACTTCTCCTATCATGACTGGACAACTAGGGTAAAAAGTTCTACAAACAACTTCCTTACCTAAAGGGGTAGTCACAGTCAGAATGAAACTCAACTCTCTAGCATGCATATCAATCAACATAGCAAATTTTGGAGATAGGAATGAGTGAGTAGAGCCAGGGTGAAACAAAACCTTAGCATCAAAACCACAAACGAGAAGTGTACCTTCCACTACATTGCCTTCAGCCTCCGCATCAGCTCTATTGACAGCATAGAGTTGTGCCGTTTGTGGTGGCCTGTTCTGCCCTTGCTGTTGCCTGCCTTGTGGTGCATTCCTATTCTGATTCTGAGGACGCTGATTCTGATTTTGATTCTGCCCTTGCTGACGGGCCGGTTGTTGCTGTTGTTGTTGTTGTTGTAGCGGCCTTGCTTGATTCTGAACTACTAATGCATTCTGAGGTGGTGCCTGACGCTGTACTCCTTGTTGCTGTCTATCTGGCCTTGGGCAATCCCTCATTTGGTGGTCCAATGAACCACATCTAAAACATGCTCCCGTGATAGAACGACATTGGGCATTCCCATGATGTTTCCCACAATGGATACAAGCACCCGGATTTTGCATATTTTGCTCTTGTCTTGGCCTCTTGTTCTGATTGTTTCTTTGTTGATAGTTCTGCTGTTGACCTTGACCCTTTCCTTGGTTCTTGATGATCTTGTTGTGGAAGTTTTCAAATTTGTATGCTCTCCTGACAGCTTCTTCAAAGGTAACGGGTGGTACAACCCCGGTAGCATCCCTCTCAATAATCGGGTGAAGTCCCTCAAGGAACTTGGTTATCTTTTTCTCCTCTGTGTCTACTAACTCCGGTGCATACCTTGACAGTCTCTCAAATTTGGTGAGGTATTCGAGGACTGTCATGTTTCCTTGCACAAGTTGCTGAAATTCTACTGCCTTTTGTCTCTTGACATGTGTAGGTACATATTTCTCTCCAAACTGTCTCTTGAAGCTAGCCCAAGCTTCTGCATCAGCCATTGTCCTATATTCTGCCCTGACGGTCTTCCACCAAATATCTGCTAAACCCACAAACATAGAGGCTGCAAGCTGTACACGTTCTACACCGGTACATATGAAGATCTCAAATATATTTTTGGTGTGCTCAAGCCAATCATCTGCTGCCATTGAATCCTCAGTCCCCAAAAATTCTTTCGGTCCTCTCTTCCTGAACCGCTCATACAACACATTAGGATCATTCCCTCTAACATTCACCGGACCAGGTGGTGCAACTGGGATTGGTTCCGGTCTCCTCTCCAATATCCCCAACAACTGTGCCTGCATTTGAGCTATCTCCCTAGCATGATCCTCGTCTTTCTTAAGCATCTGTTCTTGCAATCTGGTCTGTGTCTCATATGCTTGTGCTTGGAGCCTAGCCTGATTCTCATTTGCCTGGCGTTGTTGGTCAATCATAGCCTGCATCATCTGTTGGAATTGGTTCTGCATATTGTTGTCCTGAAGTTCCTCTGTACTAAGCCCTGCACTCTCGCTGTTACTGGCAATGTGATTACTGTTTGCTGTTCTTTTGCGAGGTGGCATAACGCTGCAAAACAAATTGTTAGCACATATAAACCAAGTACAGGGTGGTCACACATTGCTCACACGATTCTATCTAACGGATCCTCGCCACGTACTTAAGATTTCTAGTTTCTTTTAATTGCCTGAAACATGTCCCGCTCTGATACCAGTCCTGTCGCGACCCCGGACCGAAAGGGGAAGGATCCGAATCCGGGAGTCGGGACAGTGTGGTGAGGTGATGCCGTGCCACGTGCATCTCTTTGGCTAAAACGCACACGGAATTAAAAGAATATTTATCCGTGCACGTGATTTCCCACAGGGTTCCGCGGTGAGGATTATCTTTACACATCATCTCACATATAACCATATCAAACATATTTTTAAGATTGCGGAAGCGTGTAGTAAACCATATTAATACCATTCAAATCCATAAACAAGACTGATTTATGGTTAACATAACAAGATATCAGGATGAGCAATGATCAAGCATATTTTCCCCAAAAGTAAAGTTAAGTGTAATTACAAAATATCAGTTGATTAATGCTCCCAAAATAACGGTCAACAAAGACCGTACAACCAAATGAGATCTAAAACAAAGATATCAAATTCCCAAAGTGTATCGTCCTCAAGGCAAAGCCGTATGTCTACATGACATCATCGGCTTGCCACTCAATCACTCGTTGCGGTTCACCGACCGCCTCCTCTGGCTCCTCCTCAATGGCAATAAGCTCGGGACCTGAGTACCAAAATAAATGGATCAGACACGACGGTCTGGCAGGTGGGTGAAAGGATATGACAATAATAAAACAATGATGCTATGCAAGAGTTAAGAAAACTTATGGATAAACAATGAACTTTATAAAAGACAATGTATCATTTCAAAAGAAGTACATATGCGATAAATCATGTAAGGTAACAAGGATTTGGAAACTGTCAAGATGGCAACCCCACAAGCTAGATCCTCCCTTCACCGAAGTGAAGAGAGCGCATACCCTAACAGGATCATTGACCTCAGTCACACGAGGTGAGGAGGAACAACGATAAACAGGATCATTGGCCTCAGTCACACGAGGTGAGGAGGAACAACGATAAATATTATAATATACATATATATATACTCTGCGGGACCACGGTAGCGAACCGGGTAAAAACTCTGCACATTCCAGACTGCAGCTGACTATCAGAAGGGGAAGGAACCCCAAGTCGGGAGATCAAACCGACGAGGTCGTCCAAGCTCAGTGGTGCCGACTCATAGGTCAAATACGATAACTCAAATCATATGCACGGTAAGAAACGGGGTGCCAAAATACACAAAATACACCTTCACCTCGAGTTGCCATATACAAGTTAGCAAAAGCTAAACACATCACTTCTAGTACTCTTGGGACGGTCTAGTCACATCAAGTTGGTTTGAAATCCCAAAATAAGAGTTAGGTTGAAAATTAGATACAATTAGTTTTTCCATACTTTTCCAGGCCAACAATGGGGTTTCTAGAATTGAAACAGTGCGAATAGGGTCCCGTATGTCGGTTATGATGAAATTTTGGTACTCTTTAAGAGTTAGGGACATTCCGGGTCCTTTTACACATTGAACAATCTAGAAAACCTCATGGAGTTTCTATGATGAGGTTCCTCCTTCCTTCGGACTTCATATAATGCCTTACCCATCCTTGAATAGCATTGGGCCTCCAAACAATACCTCCACACTACAGCCCTTCACAATATACCCCAATCTTTCATGGGTTTGAATGCATCATTATAGGTTCAATGTCTTCAAATAAGAAGATAAGGGATAGAGCTGAATTGGACTTGAGTATGGCTTGGAATGAGTCTGGAAATTTGTCTCACAATTCTCCTATTTTACAGTTTATCTCATTTCAGTCCGATCGATCGGACTCCTTGGCCGATCGATCGGTCCTGAATTTGCTTCCAGTTATTTACAGTCCGATCGATCGGACCTGATGGGCGATCGATCGGTCCTGAGAACCCTCTCAGTTATTTACAGTCCGATCGATCGGACCTGACGGGCGATCGATCGGTCCTGAGAACCCTCTCAGTTATTTACAGTCCGATCGATCGGACATGACGGGCGATCGATCGGTCCTGTAGCGAATCTCAACCCATTTGGTTGAATCCTTCTCTTGTCCAACTCCAATCCATTTCCTTTCTTTCCCCTTCTTCCATACATATCTTCACAATTAATTAGGCTATTCCTTGGCCTCATTATCTCATCAATTCATCATTCAAAATCAATAAGACTAAACCATCAAACATAATAAATCAATAAAACCATCAATGAAGACAAATCAAGATCTTTGCAGAAAACATGATAAAACACATGAAAATCATTTCATCCACTTGCCTTGGGTCCAATTGCAATTCAATTGAGCTCTAATCACCTCTTAGATCCAAAATCAAACACCTATACACAAAACCCCCAAATCCAAACCCTAGATTAACAAAACTAATTAAAACAAAACGGAATCTTCCAATAATTGAAATAGAGCTACCCTAGGGCTAAACAAACAAGATTATAAAACTTTTAGGAAAAACACTTACAAAGAAGTTCTTCAAAAGGCAAGGTGTTGTCCAAAGTAAATCTTGGAGTGGGCGGTTTTCTTCAAAATTGGTGTCAAGACGAAGGCCTTGAGATGAGGAAGAAGATTATAGTCTCTAACCTTCCATTAGCACTAGCTTAGTGGGGGATTGAAGATGAAGAGGCAAGAAAAGGTAAGGGAAAACCCTTAGGGCTGGGATTTCTCTTCTCCTCTAGGGTTTTTGCCAGAAATGGGAAAAAGAAGAAGAAGCTTTCTATATATAGTAAGTGGGAGTGGGGCCCACAACTTAAAAGACTTCTCGGGCTCAAAACATGGTCTTCGGGGTTTCAAACGAATTCGACGAAGAAGACAAAATTGATCGGCAAAATTCCTAGTTTCCAAAAAGTATATATTTTGTACATTTTGGTGACATTGAAATCGGTGTCCAGATTTTGGGTAAAAAGACCATTTTGCCCTCAATTAGTGAAAAATCGAGTTTAAGGTCTTCAAATGAAAACGATGTCAACATGAAAATTGTAGGGATTAATAAGATAAGTACAATGGGGTTAAAAACACGATTCTTGGAAATCATCGGTAAACCCCCAATCTCACACAATTCGTAATAAGAACCCCCAAAGGGTCCCACAATTAAAAAGGCTCTCCAAATTCCCCAAAGCTATTATAAAAGCTATTCTAATCCCCAACTAATCCGAAAACTACTAAACACACTTAAAACTAAAACACACTTAATCAACTCTAAACGAGGTCTCTCGGGTTGGGGTCTTACAGATTGTGCGTACCTTGCATGTGAAATGAGGCTCTATTTATAGACGACTGGACGATATCTTTGGATGATATTTTGGTGTGGGTCCCATGACTTGATAGGGAAGTCATCATCAGCCCACAAAGTAATAAATGCGGTCCATTCCAGCCCACTTTGCATTTAATGCCAGTCGGATCAGCCCACATCGCATTAAATGCGCGTCATGTTGGGCTAGATCGTGTTGGACGCCTTTGGCGGTAGAGGTACCATCGGATCCACCCTCGGGCCTTGCCTTGATTTGGCTTCAGCCGCTGGATGCCGCCCTGTCAGTGATCTGGCGAAGATTGTGGACGGCTGGATGTCGCATCTGTCTCATTGGCTCGTGCCCCTATTCCTCCACGTGTCCGATGACGTGGGGGGCGAAGGGCGCGAGTGGAGATTCTCTCTTGCTTCGGCTTTCGTTCCCAGCTACTTTGGCCGAGGTCAAGCTTTTAGCCGAGGGTGGGCGCCTGGGTAACCGGGCTCGGCGCTAGCGGCCAGGACCTGTCTGACTTCGGCTGAGGCCTCTACCCCTGGTTAGCCGAGGTGAGTCTGATGCCACGTGGATAGGCACGCAGATGCACGTGAGAATGCTTAGTCCCATTTGATGGTGGTGATGAGCGTAATCTGGAGCGTTGAAATCTCCCCACACAAGATCTATACAAGTATTATTATTATTGTTATAAATAAATTATAAAGGAGAAGAACTTGTTGGGCCCCACCTATAGAAGAATAATATATCTAAAATTATTATTATTATTAGTATAATAAGATTAGAAAGGAGAAGAACCTGAATGGGGCCACACCTAATATAATAATAATATAATCCTACATTAGTATTAGTAGTATTATTATTATGAATAAGATTATAAAAGAGAAGAACGTGTGTGGGCCCCACCTTATAATAATAATATAATCTATACATTAGGATTATAGTATAGTATTATAAGATTCTAAAAGAGGAAGAACTGTGTGGGCCCCACACCTACTATAATAATAATATAATCTATAATTATTATTATTATTAATTATTATTATAATAAGATTATAAAAGAGGAGAACTTGTGTGGGCCCTACCTATATAATAATAATAATAATCTATACATTATTATTATTTTTATTATTATTATAAGATAATAAAGGAAAAGAACTTGAGTGGGCTCCACCTATATCATAATAAGATAATCTATACATTATTATTATTATTATTATTATTAATAGATTATAAAGGAGAAGAACTTGTGTGGGCCCTACTTATATAATAATAATATAATTTATACATTATTATCATATTAGAATAAAATGACAAACTTGTGTGGGTCCACTTAGTATAATAATAATATAATCTTATATATTACTTATTACTCTTCTAAAAGCGAAAACTGTGTGGGCCCCACCTATCGAATAATAATATAGTCAATACATCATCTAACAATGGTGACAAGGACTATTTCAATTCATAGTTCAGTGTGTCATGGACATAATGAAAATCTTTGTTAGATTGAAACTGTATCTCTTTACTTCTTTTTTGATTTATTCCTGAAATTAGCTTGATTGTTTTGAAACAAAGTTGAGCAGAGATTCTCAATTTTATGTCACGCCCATTTCATTATTTTCATCCTACCGTAGTTGTCAAGGGTGGGTAAGAGTATACATAATTATAAAACAAGTGGGATCTAAATTTTAAATATAAAACATGTGGGACCTAAATTTTAATAAGCAAAATTGTCTATTCTAGCATCCTCTTTCTAGATTGGGTAGTTCCAAGGAGCCCAACTCCAAAAAAAATGACAAGGCAGAGTCAATGCTTCCCAAGCTTCTTTGTCCTCGTCCTCACACCTTCGAACTTGCAGAAAACCAAGCAGATACCTCCCCAGCATGTCCAAAACACATCTGTCTCTCTCAATCACTGGATAGTCCCAAATCCTTCTGTGATTGAAATTGAACAAAATCATACTTCTCTTTCCTTTTCTTCTTTTTCTTGCTGCTCTGTCTTCTTTATCACACAACACAAAACCATAAAAATCCCCAGAGCAACCCCCGGCAAAACCCACAACAAGAAAAAGCCATGAAATTAAAAGAAACACACCATCATCTGCAACTATCACAACATCTCATCTCCTCTTTAAATGCAGAAATCATCCACGTAGAAGCCTTCAAAGGCAAATGGTCTGTTATCAAACCAAGCTCCAAAACCTCACAACCCACCTCTCTGATCTCTCTGACTTCCCATATTCCTCTTCCAATCCCCTTTGCTCAGGCCTCCTCCAATCCCTCTCCCACACTCTCTCCAACGCCCTCTCCCTCGCCTCAATCTGCCGCAATCCCACCCCTCCCATCGGCAAACTCCATGCCCAAAGCGATCTCGACGCCATCTCCTCCTCCCTCGATCAGTTCCTCCATGATGCCAATCTCCTCATCAAGAACGACGTCCTCCAAGACAACCCAACAGCTCCCACAACCCCATCCAGTTCAATTTCAAGAAGAGAGGCGATTTGGGTCGAAGCGCGGAATTTGATTACCCGATTGCAGATTGGGAGCTGGGACTCGAAGAACACCGCAATGGATTTGCTGCTCGGATTTCTCCAGGACGATGACAAGAACGTCCTGATCGCCGTTGCTCAAGGTATGGTTCCTGTTGTTGTTCGCTTGCTGGACTGTAGCTGTTTAGAAATTAAAGAGAAGGCAGTTTCCGCAATTGCTAGGATTTCCACAATTGATAGCTGTAAACATGTCTTGGTGGCTGATGGGATCCTGCTTCTGAACCATCTGCTTCGGGTTCTTGAATCCGGAAACGGGTCCGCGAAGGAGAAGGCCTGCATTGCCCTGCAGGCCCTGAGCTTCTCCAAGGAGAATGCTCGGACCATCGGATCGCGGGCTGGGATCTCGTCTCTCCTAGAGATATGCCACGCGGGCACGCCGGCCTCGCAGGCTGATGCATTCGGGGTGCTGAGGAATCTAGCTGGAATTGAAGAAATCTGGCAGAATTTGGTTGAGGAGAACGCTATATCCGTGTTAGTAGGACTTTCTGCCTCTGGAACTGCATTGGCTCAGGAAAATGCAATCGGGTGTTTGTGCAATTTGATTTCGGATGATGGAGATGAGAGCTTGAAGATGTTGGTTTTGAGGGAAGGTGGTGTTGAGTGCCTGAAGAATTTATGGGATGGGGCGTCGGATCGGTGTCTTGAGCTTGCCCTGGGGATGTTGAGGAATTTGGGTCGATGCAGGCTAATTGCGGACCTCCTAATTTCGGAAGGATTCATGCCCAGGGTTGCAGGAGCACTGAATTATGGGGCGGTTGGTGTGAGGATGGCAGCTGCGCGAGCTGCTTCTGATCTGGGGTACAGTGTGAAGGCAAAAAGAGAGATGGGAGAATGCGGAGGAATTTCAAATCTTGTTCGAATGCTCGACGCGAAGGCGGTTGATGAGAGGGATGTGGCAGCAAAGTCACTAGCATCACTGCTAGAGTTAGCTGGGAATAGACGCATTTTTCAGAAAGAGGAGAGGGGGATTGAGAATGTAGTCCTGCTTCTTGATCCTATGATCACAAGTCCAGAGAAGAAATACCCTGTTTCAATATTACTTTCAGTTTCACAGTCGAAGAAATGTAGGAAAAGGATGGTAGCTACTGGGGCTTGTGGTTACTTGCAGAAGATTGCAGAGATGGAGATTGAGGGGTCTAAGAAGCTACTTGAGAACCTCTCTCGGGGTAAGCTGTGGGGAGTGTTTGCAAGAACATGATAAGGACATGAAGAGGATTTCACTGATTTTATGCCTCAACAGCGCTGGGGAATTAAGAAGCAGCTTTGGCTTCTTCGTATGTATGATAATTGTGTTCATTTCTGCAATGTTTTGTTTCTAATTTCCTTTCTTCTGCATAATCATGGCTCGGAATTTCCCAGTTAGCAAATGTTGTTACTTAAGATTTGAATATTTTTGGTAGAGTACGTGATTATGTGCTCTGTAAATGTTGACTGTGCTGAAGCAATTCCTATTCCACCCTCTAATCTCACAATAGAAAGATAATTGTATGTTCAGCCGAGATCCTCATACCTCTTGTGTTTTCCATATATTCCTAGTCTTATGAGATCTTGATTGTGAATGAATGTATATAATTTTTGGCTTCTGTGTAGGGAGAGCATTCCACCTTGTAAGTGCCTAAATATTACGGACTTTGTAATGGAAGTTACGTTGAGTCTGATGCTCCTTAGAAGATGATGGATGGCCTGAGAACCTGAAAGGGAGGAAGATAAGGACGTCAAAGGACCCTGGCTGTGGGCAGCACAAGGCTCTCCGATGCCTAAGTCAGTAAGGGGCCTGAGCAGTAGGATAGAGATAAGGGAGAAGAGAGGCAGAGTAGCAGCTCTCTGGTTATGGTTGTGCGTACCTGTGATGGAGATCGTTCCTCTATTTATAGAGAAGGAACCTACGCTGCATGGCGGGACTCATGATGACGTCCTAGCACTCCCTGGGGTGCTGTCGCATTAGCCCACTACACATTAAATGGCAGTCCGATCAGCCCATAATACAATAAATGCTGGTCTAATTGGACCTTACCATAGCTGACTTTTGGGCCTAGTCCCATCGGGCCTGGCTTGGAGCCATACTATGATGGGACGTAACCGTTGGATGCCGCTCTGTCAGGAGTGAGGGGCAGCCAAGATGGCTTTGTCAGATCCAGCTGGGTACCCTTGAAGGTACAGCCGCTATCGTCCATCTCGGGTAAAGGTCTGGCTCTAGTACCGAGCCGAGTGGTCGAAGTGAAGGCTTTGTGTCGAGATCGGGGGTTCCCGAGACCAGAGGCGGTCTCGAGCTCGGATATCGCACGAGCAGCGTGTGCCGAGGTTAAGGCGTGATTAGCAGACGTGAGCACCGAGGTTAGTATAACCTTCGCGTTTCGAGAGACATCCCCACACAATTGCCCCCTAGCTTCTGACCTTACGGAGCTTGCCATCTTTGTGAGGTCGGGAGCTATGAGACGGGAAATCCTCTTGGGGTAGGACTCATCTTGGTTTCGGCTGTTGACGCCTGGCCTTCATCCGTGGTTGCTTTGAATGACCGAGGTAATAAATGATGCTTGCAAATTAATGCGGGGGACATACTGGCGGCACCACATGTCACTATCTGATTGGTCGTTCAGTCGCATTGAGGAAACGTGTGCCGCTTATCAGGGATGTGCCCAGCGATCAAAGCGACGCGCGCGGAACCCCAGGGGGCGTCTGGAATGTGTGTCCCTAGGGTTTCCAGAAAGGGGGGAGCCCTTCTTCCTTCCTTTATATATGGGATATTAAAGCTATCTTCTTCCCTACTGAGGCTTTGTACCAGAGAAGAGAACACTGCTCAGAGAGGTTTACCTGAGAAGAGGAGTGCCGCCGAGATCGAGCTCTCTCTAATCCGAACCTTGGTTTTGCCTTCGTAAGTTCTTTTTTCTCTCGCCTTTTCCTGTAGGTTTAGGGTCTAGGGTTTCTTCTTGCTCACAGATTTTGGTAGAGATGGGCATTTACAGTCATTGGTTAGAGAGTGAAGCGGCAATTGAGGGATTTAGGTCAACGTATGAGATCCCTGCCGACGTCCAAGTCAGGGGGCTGATCCCAACGGTATCAACCTCCGTGACTTCTCGGGAGGCTGGATGCCTTTTCCGTTGGTGGCTGTGACTGAAGGTGGAGTTCGTTTCCCCCTTCATCCTCTTCTGAGGAGGTGTCTCAGTCAGTGGTGCCTCTGCCCCTGCCAGCTGTTGCCCAATGTTTTTAAGATCGTAATGGGCACGGCCAAGCTTAACGAAGTCTTAAGCATTGACCTCGGCGTCTTCGATATTGAGGACGTCTATGACATATGCAAGTTCGGAGATGCCTATTATCTCCGGGCTAAGCCGCGTCGGGAGGGCTTTGTTCGCTATTTGGAGGACTCAAGTAAATACGCCGAGGACTATCTCCTGTACGTCTCGGGTAACTGGGAGTTCGGCGTAGCCGACACTGATAGAGCCTACCAGATTCCCCGCCACTTCGGGACTATTCCAAGTAAATAACATCTCCTTTCCTTTGTACATATTCCATATGCGTTTTTCTTTCCTATTTTGTCGAACTGATATCTCTACTTGCTGTGCAGCTGTTAAGGAGAGGAGGCGGGCTGCTCGGTACATCTGGGCGAGGAACGAAACTTGGCTCTGACAAGTCAAGCGATATAACGGTCACAAGGGCAGGGCGGCTTGGTCGCTGTTAGGGTACCAGCCGAAGTACCGTGGATACATCAAGGGTACAACCGAGCCGTCCTGATAAGGAAGTTCGGACGGAGTCGAGCCCGAGGCCGAGAAAAGAACAAGCTGCTCCTAGGGCCAGGACCGAGGAGGAAGGGCCTTCGCGGGCTGTGACCGACATTGAAAGCAGGGCCGCGTTCGGCGCTCAGGCTACTACGTCCGGGTCGAGGCCACGCGAGGCCTCAAGAAGAAGGCCACGTCAGACCGTTCGGTCTCCTTCGCCGAGCTCTGAGATGCGGCGCGCCAGGCGTATGTCCTTTGAGGACATCGAGACTTTGGCACTCGGTGTCGAAGACGCCCAAGCCCTCCAGGTGCCTTCGAATCCGGACGTCCTTGAGATTCCTCTTTCGGGGACTCCGGCGGCTTCTCCCGTGGCCGCGGCAGAGATCACTACCCCTTCTCGCCCTGCTGAACCAGAGGCTCGATCGCCCCCAGCCGAGGTCAGGCTAGAGGAAAACCGGCCGCAGAAAAGGCCGAGAACCGAGGGGGGTTCCAGCTCGGCTGCGGCGTCGCCATCCGCTGGCCCACGCCCATGGGAGCCGAGCTTCTTGCTCGAACCGGGGAGACCGATGACGATGGAGGATCGTGTTCTCCGGAAGATCGATCCCCTCGTTCTCGAGGCGCTTGGGCGAGCCTGCGCCCTACCTCGAGACATGGCTCAACTGGACGGATATAGCGACCCGAAGTTGATACTGTCGCTGCTGCAGTCGTGTTTCGCGGTGAGTTCATTCGAACCTTTAAACTTTTTGTCAAGTTGTTTAATTTCGGTGACTGTTCTGATTTTCTTTCTGAATGCCTTGTTTCTTCGATAGACGGTGCAGAAGTCTATGGTCGCAGCCGACAGGCTATATAAGTATGGCGTCGAGGTCGCCGAACTGAACGTGGAGAAGAAGGGCCTCGAGGAAGCCCTCGGCGCCGTTACTCAAAAACTGGCAAGGGCCGAAGGAGAGTTCGAGGCGGGGCTTGAGCTGGCGAAGGACGAGACGGAGGCCGAGAGGAGGAAGGTGGCCGAGCTCGAGGCTTCACTGCAAAGGCTGGAAGACGATTTCGAGACCAAGCTCCAAGCCGAATCAAAGAGGGTGGATGAAGCCGAGGCCAAGCTCGAATCTGAGTGCGACGCCGTCTTCGAGGACACCAGGGTGCAAGTAACGGCGGACTATAAGGCCAGGGTGCTCGTGGTGAGGGACAAAGCCTGGGCAAAAGGATGGTGTTCCGCCTTGAAGGAGGCGGGGATCTCGGAAGGGCATTCGTCCTTCAAGGATCCGCCTCCGTACCCAGCTCCAGTGCCGAACCCCGCCCCTCCCGTGATCGCTGGCGAGATAGCTGCTAGGGAAGCTAACGCCGATCAGGCCGGGACCGACATCGGAGCTGCTGCCGCTCCTCATGCTTCTGACCCCGCGTGACCTCCGACCGACTCTGTTCATTTTACTTGTAATTGCCTTTGCTCTTGATGTATCTTTTTTGCTTCCTTGTTTTCAATTGTACCCGTTATCTCATGTAATGAATGGAGATTCAATATAATTCAGGTTTCCTTTGGCTAATTTCTGGGTCATTTTTCTTGTCATGCATGTTTTTGCTTTCCCAATATTTTGCATAAGTATATGAGCTCGGTAGGGGTAGGTGCCGAGCTGCCCCCGGGCTAGCCCGTGATCATATCATTAGGATCGCTGCCCCATCAATAGATATGTAAGTAACGCGCCGACACTCCTAGCATTAGTGCCGAGGTGCACTTATAGTGCGAAATGGAGAAGTCCCACTGGCTCGTCGCCAGGGGCGCGCCGGCAACCTGGCATGAGAGTCGAGGTGCTCCCATAACGCGAAATGGAGAAGTCCCATTGGCTCGTCGCCAGGGGCGCGCCAGCAACCTGGCATGAGAGCCGAGGTGCTCTCATAGCACAAAATGGAGAAGCCTCACTGGCTTGTCGCCAGGGGCGCGCCGGCAACCTGGCATGAGAGCCGAGGTGCTCTCATAGCGTGAAATGGAGAAGTCCCACTGGCTCGTCGCCAGGGGCGCGCCGGCAACCTAGCATGAGAGCCGAGGTGCTCTCATAGCGCGAAATGGAGAAGTCACATTGGCTCGTCGCCAGGGGCGCGCCGGCAACCTGGCATGAGAGCCGAGGTGCTCTCATAGCGCGAAATGGAGAAGACTTGAGACGCGTAGTCCCTTAGGCACCATTAGAGAGTTCTACGTTTTGGAGAGAATTGAGGGAGACAAGGAACATAGTGCTTTTATTGCTCTTCAAAAATCAGTTACAATTTAGAAATAGAACTTCTTGAGGTGCGTTGCGTTCCATGGCCGTGGCAATTGTTTGCCATCCATGTTCTCGAGCTTGTAAGCCGAACGACCGCAGACCTAAGTGACCTTGAACGGTCCATGCCAGTTTGGCGCCAACTTGCAGTGGTTTGGATCTTTGTCCTGCGGGAGTGGCCTCTTTAGGACAAGTTCCCCCACTGAGTAGGGCTGTAAGCGGTCGGTTTAACGACATATGACACCCGGGCCGAAACTTTTGGTTTTATAATTTTGTGATAACTGAAACCGACCAAAGTACATATACTGGACATTGAAAACCGACATTTAGGTTCGATCGGTTTCGGTCGGTCTTCGGTTAATTGGGTGTTTTTTTTTTGGGTTGGGGGGTGTTCAGGAAAGAGAGAAAATTTTCACCCAAATTAAAGACGACAGTATGATTTATGAGTAGTTTACAATGAAGAGATGGGCCCTACTGATGGATACAAGGCTAGCCTCAAAGATTCTGTGAGGGCTGGCTTGAATGATCCAAATTCCTACAGTTACAAGCAATCCACATGGAGACAATAATGTCACTTTAGAAACATAAAAAAACGGTGTGCTCAATGTAATCATACAAGTATGTACACAAATCACGGTCTGTTTTTCAAGTTCTACAAATTAATAACTTATGTTGTTATTTCGTCATGTGCCAACCAACCACACTATTCAACTATCATGGCCTCAAGTGATGTTTTGAAAAAAGACTTTGTTCGGTCGGTTCGGTTTTAACCGAACGGTTTCTACGTAATTATAAAAACCGACCGTTGAAAAAAAAAACTTATAAAAAACCGTTCGGTCGGTTTTGTTTTTAAAAAAATCTATAAACCGACCAAACGGCCAGTTCGACCGGGCGGTTCGGATTTCACGGTTAATTTTGACAGCCCTACCACTGAGAATCTCCTCTCTCTGACCCTTTGGTTGTAGCCCCTGGCTAACTGCTGCTGATAGGCAGCCAGATGGACGGCCATTGCTTCTCTGCGTTCTTCGGCTAGGTTTAGTTCTTGGGTTAAGCTCATGTCATTATGGCCTTGGTCGAAGAGTTCCAACCTCAAGGTCGGGAGTCCGATCTCAAGCGGAATCACGGCTTCCATACCGTAGGCGAGGGAGAAAGGTGTTGCCAAGGTGGAGCATCTTGGCATCGTCCTATATGCCCACAGGATGCTCGGTAGTTCTTCCACCCATCTTCCTTTAGCTCGATCGAGCCTCTTCTTGAGTCCGTCGAGCATCACCTTATTGGAGATCTCGGCTTGACCGTTACTCTAGGGGTATGTTAGGGTAGACTAATGATTTCTGATGCCGAGCCCCTGGCAGAAGGTTTTAAAGAGGTTGGAATTGAATTGAGTCCGTTATCCGAGATCAAAGTCCGTGGAATTCCGAACCTTGTGACGATGTTTCTCCAGACAAAATTCTTTGAATCGTGCTCGGTGATGGAGGAGAGTGCTTCTGCTTCTATCCACTTGGTGAAATAATCGGTGGCTATTATCAGCCACCTCTTATTTCCTGGAGCTCGGTGGAGACGTCCTACAATGTCCAGTCCCCATTGGGCGAAAGGCCACGAGCTGGATAGTGGACTTAGATCCTAGGCTGGCTAGTGGAGGAAGTGTGAAAACTTCTGGCACTTTTCGCACTTTTGAGCATATTTCTGCGCATCTGTCTCCATGTATGGCCACCAGTAACCCTGGCTGATAGCCCTGTACACCAGCGATCGTCCACCGATGTGGCTTCCGCAGATTCCTTCATGCATCTCGTAGAGGAAATCATTGACCTTGTCATGGTGGACGCACTGAAGGTAGGGGCCGGTGAAGGACTTCCTGTAGAGCTTGCCTTGTGGGCTCAACCAAAACCGAGTTGCTTTGAGCCTGATTCTGCGAGCTTCGTTCTTGTCTTCGGGGAGCTGGTCATTTTTAAGGAAGGCGATGATCTCGTCCATCCAGCTCGGGCCGAGGTTGACGCATAGAATCTGCCGAGGTGGAGGGAGCTCCGTGCTTGGCCTCTCTAGCGATCCTACCTCGACAATTCTTTTCCTCCCGGCCTCAACCGCTGAAGCTAGGCTAGCGAGGGCGTCGGCATAAGAGTTGGAGTCTATGCCAATACGTTTGACTTCGGCTTTTTGGAATTGTGAGAGGAGCTTTCTCGCGTGCGCTAAATATGCAGCCATCTTGTCGTCGCGAGCATGGTAGTCTCCAGTCAGCTGGCTTGTTACCAACTGTGACTCACTGAAAACCACCAACTGTTGAGCTCCTAGGATTTTGGCACTATTCAGTCCGGCTATTAGGGCCTCGTACTCTGCCTCGTTATTGGATGCTTTGAAGTCAAGGGTGAGGGCTTGCTCGATAACCAATCCTTCTGGGGATCGAAGGACTATGCCGGCGCCAGCCCTCTTGGAGGTAGATGATCCATCAACGAATACCTTCCAAGCGGAGGTGAGGAATTGGTTCCAGGCCTGCTCTTCCTTTGTCCCAATGACTTCGTCCTCATGCCTCTTGTCCCCCAGTTCGGTGCCGAGCGGGGTCGGTGCCGAACTCGGAGAGGTGAATTCGACGATGAAGTCTGCCAGAATTTGAGCTTTGACCGCCATTCTAGGTTGATATTTGATGTCGTATTACCCTAGTTCGACGGCCCACTTCGAGATTCGGCTGGAGAAGTCGGCCTTTTTGAAGACCGCTCTGAGCGGATGTTCTGTCATGACCACGATGGAGAAGGCTTGGAAGTAGTGGGAGAGTTTGCGAGAAGCACTGACAAGTGCCAATGCGAGCTTCTCCATTGGGAGGTACATGGTCTCGGTGTCAAGCATGATTTTGCTCGCGTAGTAGATCGACATTTGCTGTTTGTCGTCTTCTCTAAGGAGGACCGAACTGACCGCATGATCCGAGACTGTGAGGTAGAGGTAGAGTACTTCTCCCTGTTTTGGAGTCGAGAGCAGGGGAGGTGAGGAGAGATAGGCTTTGAGCCTTTGAAGCGCTTCGTCGCACTCCGATGTCCAATGGAATTTCAGATTTTTCTTTAGCAGTTGGAAGAATGGCCTACATTTATCTTATGATCTGCTGACGAAGCGGTTGAGTGCGGCAGCCATGCCTGTGAGCTTCTGGACTTGCTTTGTTGTCATTGGACTTTGTATTCCAAGGATTGCCGTGATCTGATCCGGATTGGCTTCAATGCCTCTCCTGGTGACCAGGCTCCTAAGGAATTTTCCGGAACCGACACCGAATGCACACTTGGAGGCGTTGAGCTTGAGCCTGAACCTCCTAAGTATGTCGAACACCAGACTCAGGTCGGCCAAGTGGTCCCGGGACTGCTTGGACTTGACGACCATGTCGTCGATGTAGACCTCCACCGTCTTACCTAGCTGGGCCTGGAACATCTTCATGACCAACCTTTGGTAGGTGGCCCCTGCATACTTTAGTCCAAAGGGCATGACCTTGTAACAGTAGATGCCTCTGGGCGTTATGAATGTGGTCTTCTCCTCATCAGGCTCGTACATTGGTATCTGGTGGTAGCCTCGATAAGCATCGAGGAAGCTCATCCTTTCGTGGCCTAGAGTGGTGTCGATCAACTGGTCGATTTTTGGGAGTGGGAAGCTATCTTTGGGACAAGCCTTGTTTAGGTCAGTGAAATCGACGTAGACTCTCCACTTCCCAGTTTTCTTTTTGACGACCACCATGTTCGCCAACCACTTCGGATACTTGACCTCTCTGATTGCCTCCGCCTCTAACAGCTTTCCAACTTCTTCGACTACTGCCTCTGACTGTGGTACCCCCGTCTTGCGTGACTTCTGCACCACTAGTTTATGATGAGGGTCCACGTTGAGCCTGTGGCACATGACTTCAGGGTCAATGCCGGGCATCTCGTAGGGGGTCCAGGTGAAGACCTCCTTGTTTCTGAATAGTAAACTGACGAGCTCGGCCTTTTCCGTCTCGGCGAGCTGACTGCCAATCAGGAAGTGGCGCTCGGGATCGGTTGGATCGAGCTTGACCTTGGTCAAATCCTCTATGCTCTTCTTCTCGGGATCGCGGCCGACCTCATCGAGTTCGTCTTCCAGCTCGGCCATATTTACTTGATGCGGCTCCTTCTCTCCGGGTACTACGACCATTAGACACTACTTGGCCGCCTGCTGGTCGCCCCTGATAGTGACGACCTTTATTCCGCCGTTCTTGTCCTCTAGGGAGAATTTGAGTTTCTGATGGTGGGTGGAAGGTATTGCTTCCATGCTGTGCAGCCATCTCCTCCCCATTATGGCATTATAGGGAGATGGCGCATCTACCACAAGGAAGTCGATAGTTATGGAAGCGCCTTCGACTTGGACCGTGAGGGAGATCTTCCCTTTGGGATACACTGGTTTGGCGCTGAAGCCTATCAGGGGAGTCCGTGCCTCCTCCAGGTTTTCTTCTCTGAGGCCCATCCTCCTGAAGCAATCGTAGTAAAGGATCTCGGAAGAGCTTTCGGGGTTGACTAGGATCCTTTGAACTATGCAGTTCTTGAGTTTGAGGGTAACGATCAACGGATCGTTATGGGGGAGCTGGACTCCTTCCAAGTCTTCCTCAAAGATATAGATCCTGGGCTTCTCTTTCCGAGCTCTCTTGGAAACTGGCTCGAGCTCGGCAGTCATCACCTGTTTGCCGTATGCGGCCCTCCTGGCCTTGGCTCGGGCCTGGTTACTCCCCTTTGGGGTGGGAACTAGGTGGATGACACTGATAAGTTTTTCCGACTCATCGCTATAGTGGCCTCCGTCATCCTGGCGCTGAGCTCGGCTGGTGTTTACTCCTCCTCCTTTCACATACTCTTTTAAGTGCCCTTCCTTGACGAGCTTCTCAAGGTGCGATTTGAGAGAGTAACATTCTTCGGTGTTGTGCCCATTCTGCTTATGGTAGGCACAAAACTTACTTTGGTTCCGGCTGGCGGGGTTGCTCTGCATGGGCTGCGGCCAGCTGAAGTAGGGCTGGTCTTTGATCTTGTTCAGTATTTTATGGATAGTCTCCACGAACACTGTGTGAACACTCGACCTGGACTTCTTGCCATCATCTGTGTTAGGAAACAAGGCTACTGCTGAACTGTTGGAAGCTCGGTATCGATTCCTTTCTTCCCTTTGAAACACCCTTTTTTCCTTTTTGGTGAAGGATTTCTTGGGGGGGTGGCGGTCATGCTGGGTGGCTTGATCTTCGGCTCTGGGCTGGCCTTTGGAAGTGGTCTTTGAGACGCCGAAGCTCTCCTTGGCCCTGGCTTCGTCTTGCTCTTGGGCAACGTACTTGTTTACCCTGGCCATTAGCGCTTCCACCGAGGTTATGGGGCTCCCAACCAGCTTTTTGCGAAGGTCATTGCCCGGCAATAGGGCATGCTGGAAGGATATGATCGCCACTTCGTCATTGGAGTTCTCGATCTGGCTATAGACAGTCCAGAATCTCTTAGCGAACTGGGTAATGCTCTCGTTCCACCTCATTTTGAGGGCCATGATATCGCCATCTGTCTTCAGGATGACTCTGTGGGCTTGGAACTTCCCAAGGAAGGAGTTCCACAACTGGTGCCAACTCGAGATCGATCCTTCTGGGAGACTGCAGAACCATTTGAGGGGAGGTCTCCCAAACTCGATGAGAAGACTCTACAGTTCAGATGGCCGACATCACCCTATACCGACATTTTCTGAGTGAGATGGGGGAGATGCGCTGCCGGATCCGAGGTGCCGTCGTAATGAACGAACCGTGGGACACTGAATCTTTTGGGCAGGAGGAAGTCCTTGATTTCTGGGGAGAAAGGAGAAGAGCCGGCGTCTCTGTGGTCGTACGAATCCGGAGGGTTGTGAGAGAGAACCTCCATATTGTGTCGGATAGCCTGTCTGACAAGCTTGTCAAGCCGCGCTTCTTCGCCTTCTCCGTCCTCGAAGGGGAGCTCGGACCTTCTCTTCGAGCGACTGTTGCTGGAGCCCTCGTCCTGAGCCCGGCGCTGCCTCTTGCGCTCGAGGTGTTGCCTGAGGTCGATCTCGGATCGATGGGTCGGGTCGATCTCGGATCGATGCCTGGGGTCGATCTCGGATCGATGGGTCGGCCTACTCCTGGAAGGTTGGGGGCCGACCTTCGCCTCGTGCTCAGGCTGCTGCCGAAGCTGCTGCTGGAGCTGCCGAATCAGCTTCTCTTGTTCTCGGATTATGATATTCTGGGCCATTACGTTCCCATCGCCAGTGCAGTGACGGGAGTAATGGGACTTACTGATTGCACTGATTTGTCCTTTTGAGGACGCTCATGTCTCCATTCATCCCGCCGGGGGGGGGGGGGGGGGCATAACTTCCTCCTCCGGGGATGAGTCTTCGATTCGCTCCGGGAACGGGACCTGAACGAAGAGGTGTGTGTCAGGGCGCTCTTCGACTGCAACTGCATCAGACCTCGCCTCAGACTGTCTCTGAGGAGGAGCGACCGGCGACGGGCCCGTGGATGGTGGCAATTGGGTCATTGCCCTCGCGGATTCTCCACCTCTCAACTTTAAGGATTCTCCTCCTTTCTTAGCCTTGGGGGCATGGTGCTTGGGAAGACTGGGTTTGTACTTTCTCACAGACGGCGCCAACTGTAAGTGCCTAAATATTACGGACTTTGTAATGGAAGTTACGTTGAGTCTGATGCTCCTTAAAAGATGATGGATGGACTGAGAACCTGAAAGGGAGGAAGATAAGGACGTCAAAGGACCCTGGCTGTGGGCAGCGCAAGGCTCTCCGATGCCTAAGTCAGTAAGAGGCCCGAGCAGTAGGATAGAGATGAAGGAGAAGAGAGGCAGAGTAGCAGCTCTCTGGTTATGGTTGTGCGTACCTGTGATGGAGTCCGCTCCTCTATTTATAGAGGGGGAACTCTACGCTGCATGGCGGGGCTCATGATGACGTCCTAGCACTCCCTGGGGTGCTGTCGCATTAGCCCACTACACATTAAATGGCAGTCCGATCAGCCCATAATACAATAAATGCTGGTCTAATTGGACCTTACCATAGCTGACTTTTGGGCCTAGTCCCATCGGGCCTGGCTTGGAGCCATACTCTGATGGGACGTAACCGTTGGATGCCGCTCTGTCAGGAGTGAGGGGCGGTCTAGATGGCTTTGTCAGATCCAGCTGGGTACCCTTGAAGGTACAGCCGCTATCGTCCATCTCGGGTAAAGGTCTGGCTCTGGTGTCGAGCCGAGTGGTCGAAGTGAAGGCTTTGTGTCGAGATGGGGGGTTCCCGGGACCAGAGGCGGTCTCGAGCTCGGATAGCGCATGAGCAGCGTGTGCCGAGGTTAAGGCGTGATTAGCAGATGTGAGCACCAAGGTTAGTATAACCTTCGTGTTTTGGGAGACATCCTCACACACACCTAATCAGATTAGCTAGCTTGTTTTATCTTTGAAATCTAATAAATAAGAACAAGTATTCATTTCCTAGCTTATTATTATTACTATGTTGAGTTCATGCTGATTACTTTACTTCCAAATGGTTTTAATGTATTTGTCATTTGGATGACTGCTGCTACCTTGATCACTTTGAAATTAAACTTTTCTGGTTTGCATTGGTCGATCGACTCTGAAAGTTGGACCACTTAAAGCATGGTACATGCAATAGAGCTTATACACAGGACAATCTAGTTTATGATTGCATTTTTTTGGATAAATATTCTAGCTTATGATTATCATCGCAGTTGTTCTGTTAGTAGCCAGCACCATTGTAATCAATCATTCCTTTCACATTGAATCAGTTTTGGTCCATGTCCCTGTTTAAGACACGAATTCCCTATGAGATAACATGGTCAGTTCAGTTTGTGACCAATTTATTTATTTTGTGTCCTTTGTTTACTACTTTTTATAAGACCCCGACCCGAGAGACCTCGATTAGTGTTAATTGAGTTGTGTCTTAGTCATAAGTGTGTTTAGTGGATTTTGATTTAGTTTTGGGTTAGAATAGCTTTTATAATAGCTTTGGGGAATTTTGAGAGCCTTCTTGATTTGTGAGACCCTTTGGGGGTTCTTGTTACGGATTTACGTGAGCTTGGGGGCTATTCTGATTTCTTTAAATCATATTTTTAATCCCATTTAACTTGTCTTGTTTAGCTTTTCAACTTTCATGTTGAACCCGTCCACGTTTGAAACTCCTAAACTCAACTTTTCTCAATTTGAGGGCAAAACAGTCTTTTTACCTTAAAATCTGGACACGATTTTCAATGTCACCAAAACTTGCAAATCATACACTTTTTGGAAACTAGATATTTCATCGAACAACTTTGTCTTCTTCGTCGAAGTCATTAGAGGTCCCGAAATCAATGTTTTGAGCCCGAGAAGTATTTTAAGTTGTGGGACCCACTTCACTCTTTATATATAAAGAAACCCTTCCTTCCTCTTCTCATTTCTTGACCTAATTCCTGCACAAGAGAAGAGCTCTAGCAACCACCTTTCTCTATTCCTCTTCTTGTCTTGTTCATCTCATATCATCATCAAAGCTTGCTCAAATCATGAAGGAAGCTTCACAAATCTTTCTCCCCTTGTCAAGAGCTTTCGTTTGGTACCATTTTTAGAAGGACTCATCAACTTCGAATTTCTCTTTGAGCTAACCTTGCTTATTTGAAGACCTTCTAGGTATGAGCTCTTTTCCTTCTCCTAGGTTCTTGTTTGTTGAGTCTTAGAGAAGCTCCATTTCGATTATTGAAAGGTTTCGTTTTGCTTTGCTTGGTTTTTAATTTTTGGGCTTGTATTTGGGATTTTTGTAGATTTGTTGTTCTTAGCTTGGAGAGGTGATTAGTGGGGTGATTTGATTAGCATTGGACCCAAGGCAGGTGGATGAAATGATTCATTAAATGTTAAAATCATATTTACGTATGTTCGTAATTTTCTTATTTATGATTTGATTTGCTTAAATCATGGTTATGACTTGGCTTCTATTGATTTCAAATGCACCTATTAATGTGTCTTTCTATCTCATTCTATCTCTTGCAAATGTGCATCGTTTTATGTTAAATTTGAATGGCTTATGTTGTAATGGATTCCACGTGATTTGAATGTATGGAAAGGAGGTGTTGGGTGAATGCTTAGGAGATTATAATGGTGGATTTGAAGTGTTGAGAATGGAAATTTCAAATGTAGAAATGGTGGAGTTTTCAACTCAATTTTGTGTAGGGATCTGACCCTTAAAAAATGAGAAAGGTTTGAAGGAAGGGATGACTGAAAATAGCTTCAGAAATCAGTCTTGTAGCAGTTTCGGTCAGAATTTCGGCTAACCGAAATGTTTTCGGTTCAAATTCCAGAGAGCTGCAATCTTCATCAAATTCTGATTGTGGCATTTCGGCTAACCGAAAAGCTAACCAAAATATTTTAGGTCAGAATTCCAGAGAGCTGCAGTTTTGTTGAATTCTGATTGTGGAGTTTCGGCTAACCGAAAGGTAACCGAAATGTTTCCAGTTTGAATTCCAGAGAGCTACTTTCTTCCCATTTCTGTACTCGGTCAGCCGTAGGTCAGCCTTTCGGCTAGCCGACGGCCAACCGAAAAGCTGACCAAAACCGTAAAATTTAATTGATTATTCCCGAAGAATTATGTAAGACTATAGTGAGGAAGAAGGACCATCATTCTAATCTCGTTAAAGGTCTTTTGGACTTGTCAATGGGCGTAAGGTCCCGGATTGTCTCTAATTCTTATGGAGTACCAAATATATATTCAATTGACAAACGAGACCCTATTTACATTGATTCAAATCTTTGGACCTTCAACATTTAACCAAGAGAATGTTGGAAATCCATCCATGTTTATCTTGACCCGAATTATATTTGTGCTTTTGAAACATCATATCCTATGATATGGACTTGTCCCGAAGGTATTGTTTTAGCATATTGCTAATCCGTTTAGACCCGTCCCGATGCCATTGTGCTTTGTGCCATGGGCACCTCGTTCCATTACATGTATTACATTGTTTTGATTTTTCGCATGTGACCTATGAGTCGGCACCACTAAGCTTGGATAACCTTATCGGTTTGATCCACCGATTTGGAGATCCCCCTTCTGTTATACCAGCTGCAGCATGGGTCCCGCCTCGCCCCGATATACCCGGTTCGCTACCGTGGTCCCGTATAATACTATATGTATTTATATTTAATCGTTGACTCTACTCACCTTGTGTGACTGAGGTCAACGTCCCGATGTGCTCTCATCACTTTTGTGAGAGAGGATTTAACTTTGTGTGGTTGCCATCTTGACAGTCTTTTATTCTTGGTACCTTTATTGCTTTATATCGCTCATGTCGTTATCTAATAAATGATGCATTATATTTTATGAAATTCATTATTTATACACAGGTTTTCTACACTCTTGCAAGGTATCATTGTTTTATTTTATTGTTATATCTTTTCACCCACCTGCCAGACCGTCGTGTCTGATCCATTTATTTTGATACTCAGGTCCCGAACCCCTTGCCATTAAGGAGGAGCCCGAGGAGGCGGTCGGTGAACCGCATCGCGTTATAGAGTGGCAAGCTAATGATGTCATGTAGACATTCGTTCAGGCTTTGAGAACGATGCTTTTTGGGAGTTTGTGATAACATCTTTTGGGGTTTATTCTTTTATCGTGTATTGGTCTTTGTTGACCATTATTTTGGGGCAACTAATCAACTGATCTTTTGTATATACATTTAACCTTACTTTTGGGAAGTATGCTAATGATCATTGCTCATTCTGATATCTTGTCACATCAATTATAAGTCGGTCTCGTCTATGGATTTAAATAGCACTAATATGATTTACTACACGCTTCCGCAATCTTGAATATATGTTTGATATGTTTATATGTGAGAAGATATGTATGGATAATCCTCACCGCGGAATCCTGTGGGAAATCACGTACACGGATAAATGTTTTCTTAATTCCGTGTGCGGATTAGCCAAAGAGATGCACGTGGCGCGGCATCATCAGTCGGATCCCGGATTAGGCTCATGACCCGGTCCGGGGTCGCGACACTTTTCATGCTTGAAATATTTGGTACCCGACGTTTAATTTGGGATGCTGGGAATGTTGACTCAATCCTTACTGTTTCCATTCAAATATCCACAATATATTGAAAATTGCAGAAAGAAAAGAAAAGATACACAGATATTTCTGTACAAAGAAAAGTTTGGTGGTATTTTAGGTAAGCATTGCGAAAGTATCATCATCTAGCTTATGAAATTCAATGAGAGTGAATGGCTGATCATGAGTCGTCGCAATTGAGACAACCCAACAATGGATCAGATATTCGAAAGGTATTAATCAGATTTGATATGTATCAAATCAAGTGCAAATGAAAGCAACATGAGTTTGAAAACCTTCATAGAAACAATTCTAAAGATGGGCGATCAAGTGCCCCTTTCACTGGATGCCCCATGTAAGATCCCAGTCCTAATTAATAGTTATTAGTGTTAATTAATTTTTTAGGTGGTGATTAAGGTGGTTTTAATGTTAGGATAGTTTTGAGCAAGTTTATTTGTGATTAGGTCGAGTTCCAGTTTAGAAAGGGGGTAGTTATTTGCTCGGGAAATTATGAATTTCAAAATCACAACATGAAGAACATACAGAAAACACCAGATAGAAGAAACTTGGACGGGAGTAGAAAAAATGCGCATTCATTCCTTTTCCATTTTTAATTTTTATGTGGGCTCACATTCCAGCCTCGTGAGTGCAAGTCATTTACACATTTTTTCTTTACAACTCTCTTGTCTGGCTTCGAAGGCCTAGTGTCAAATAAAAACACATGGGAAATACAAAAAATGTAGAAAAAATAGGAAACACAAGAGACCGCCGGCTAAGATTTTGCTCAATCGGCGACTTGCAACAGAGCTTCTATCTGGCCAGCTGTTTGTTACAACTTCTTTGGCTCCTCTTCTTTTCCTTTGAATTTGCTAGAAATGTTAGTTTTATGGACTCAATCCAGTAGATGATATAATAAATTGATTAATTTCTTTATTTATCAGTATATTCATGCTTTCCTTTCATGAGATGAATTGTGATTCATTATAGATATGCACATAACCAATACGAATGACATGATGGTTCATGAGATGAACTGGAGTCCACAAGTATATTAGATGTAACACATGTGTATGGATGAGATCCACATACGGGAGACATGTGTGACAAATCTTATACTTAAATATTATCACAACCAGTGATGAGACTGGACATCTCATACTGACAAGGTTGCAGCACTTTGATCACTATGAGATGTGTGATTTATCTCGATCATCAGAATGGAAGATTCTGGATCATAGTGCTGGTACATTGGATGTATTGAAGGACCATTTGAAGCACCTTATAAACACTTTCTTTACTTTAAGGTCTGCTCTCATAATTCCCTAGCAATAGGCTCTCAATCCTGAGACATTAATGAACTCAAGTTTCTATCTATTCATTTGCTTTGAGTCACCAATGAGTGAGGCCAACTATAGGCCAACACCTCGGTGATTTGGGTACGTGGTAGTAGAGCTGTGGGAACATTCAATGGTCAAGATGGAATCTATTCTAATATCCCCTTGTGCCAATTAATAGATTTATCATTGGTAAGTGCGCACCCATTCCGATTAAGAGTAAATTGGAAAGGTACCTATGATCATTATAATTAATTGGGGCTCAAGAATAATAAGATATGGATCTAGTTTGGAAGACAGGTCCAATTGATTCATGGATATTGATAGAGGGGCATACTTGTGGTAATGTGGAAGTTTTGGGTCTTCTATGTAATATTCCTAAGACTGGAGTTCAATTACATTTATATAGTGGAGTTATTTATAATTAACTGTGAGCCCGGATTACACATGAGATGTGGGGTCGCGTGTTCCAGTTGGAGCTAGCTTTCTAAGGAATCCCTAGTGGTCCCCACGCTAGCCCTATTATTAGAAAGGATCTAATTCTAGTTGAACTCTAAAAGGAAAGTTACTATTTCTATTTGTAGTGAGACTTCTAATAATGGTAATAGTAGACTTACTAATTTTAGTAGAAGTGAGACTTCTATTTTAATTTAAAAGGAATTAGAAAGTTACTAATCATATTTGAAGTGAGACTTCTAATTATGATATGGTAAGTTACTAATTAATTAATGGAAGTAAGGCTTCCATTTTAATTAAGAAGAGATAGTTACTAATTATTTAGAAGAAGACTTCTAATGGAAATTAGTAAGTGGGGCTTGCAAAAGCTATAAATAGAGGAGAGGAAGGCTGGACGTCCATGAATGCTCCATAGCATTGGGATCCACGCCCAAGGTCCCCTTGTGCAAGAGTTGCACATGGTCTTTCTCCTCTCCCTCTTCTAGTTCTCTTTCTAGTTCCTCCCTAGAGTTCCTAGTAGTTTTCTATTGGAGATCCCACCATCTTCTTGAGAAAAGGAGAATCTGATACGGGTCATGGCGTGGAAGTTCAAGAGGTCTTGGAGATCCCTATTTGACTATTGAAAGCGTTTCATCATCAAAGAAAGATACAACTTCTCCATTAGAGCACAACGGAGCTCCAAAGGCATAATCCACTTCCTTGCATGTTGTAGATTACTATGGATGCTTATTAGTTGCTATTTTTATCTTCTAGATAGATTGTATTTACTGATCATGATGGCTGAGATTGAGGGTTTACTTCTTGGATTGGGTTTTATAGCCTTCTGGATAGTTGATCCCTGCATCAAGTGGGTCAAAATTTTTTGAAACCTATCCTAGAGGCCCACCCTATTTCCAACAAGAAAAGCATCAACAACCTCTTCAAAAGAATGCCAAACTCGAGCTGTGAGGATGGAAGGGTTTGTGATGTCCTTTAGGCCGTCTTTGTAATCCATCACTCATTTTACCGAGGGTGCAAAATGTGAATTTTGAGGGAGTTGTTGGTTTTGTGCCAACAGAGAGTCAAAGGTTGTGTCATTCTGGGACCGATGGTAGGACAGAATGATGAACACAACAAGGTCAAGGACTTCCAACACTCCATCAGTGAAGAAAACAAAGAAAGTCCTTAAAACAAAAAATGAACTTTTTGGTTGCATTCCCAAAGGCTAAGTACCTAATCTTTGGAATTTGAGGTTGTTGGTGGAGGTTTGGCAAAGTTTACTCATGAACAGAAGTCGCCATTGCAAGTGAAGTATGGAAGCTTGATGATCCCTAAGTGCTGCCCAGGGACCCCTTTTTATAGCCTTCTCAAAGAGTGGAGGTAGTTGGAGGAAGTGGAGAAAGTGAGGTTTGAAATAAGTGCCAAAAACAAGCATTGTCATGGTTTGAATTAGGCAACATAGTCGATAATGGGTAAAACTGCCTCAACGTTTGAAAAACCATCGGCTGGCAGTTTGAAGTGGTCTTCCCCGGCGGTTCGAGCTGTTGTGCCCGGTTGTTCTTCTTTCTACTTGGCCGGCTATTTGAAGTAGTCTGTGCAGTCGGTGGTTCGGGATATAGGCTGAATTTTGACATGTTTTCTCTTATTTTAACCTCCATTTCTCTAGAAAGTTTAAGGAAATCCTTTTGACCATGTTCTTGACCTTCTTTGAGTTTTGATCCATGCTTTAACTTCCAGAGTTGACCTATAAGTGGTTGGCCTGCTGTTTTCCTATTGTGTTTGTCTTTGGCTTGATCTTTTGGAATTTTGGCTCATTAGATAGCGTAGATTATTCTGAGTAACCTTCGTGTTCAACTCATAGCCATTCAATGTCCAAAAACCCTTCGTTTTGCAATTTCATGTTGACTAGGCCATAATTGTCATTTTCGTAAATTTGAGTTTTTCCTTAGAACATCGAGATATCTTATTATTAGCTCGTTGGAAAGTAGATTTAATTTGGTGGAGCTTTCGTTCTTGGTCCGAGCCCATTCGACACCCCAAACCCCTTCATTTTCTACATTCTTTTCACCTAAGCTGTGGAGACAAAGACTTCATTTTCTAAATTCTTGAAATGTATATAAAAGGGCAGCCATTGTCTTCTTCTTATTCTTCTTGGGAGATTCTAAAAGCACCCACATGTATTGCAGTACACACCCACAAATTTTTTTTAATTACTAAAATAGCCTTTGGTGAAATGACGAAATCACCCTCTCTTCATCAACATCCTCCCTCTCTTCCTTTGCACGGTGTTTCAGATGAACTTGGGAGGTTTCATCGTCTTCTTCTTGCCTCTTCTTCTTCTTATTCTTCATTATCCATTATTTCCATACTGTTCTAACCTCATTTATCCCTATTGATCGTCATCTCTTTCCTCATCATCATCTTCTCCAACTCTTAAAAAGTATCAAAGTCTCCTCCATTTATTTAAAGATATTGGAGGCACTCATCTCCCTACACCACATTGTCCATCGAAAGTAGGCATTTTCAATATGGACTTGCAACTAACGGTCTACCAAGAGGAGGTATACACTTGACTTCGTTTCCAGCATTTTAATTAAAATTCGCACGTCCTGCTCGGCATTCCAGAGCCGTGGAAATGAATATTGCATGGCGGAATACTATCAAACATATTAGATTTGAACGGCATAAATATACCGTGCAAAAATATTTTGCACGGCTATTTATGCCGTTCAAATGAGTTTTGCATGAAAATATTTTGCATGGCAGTAGTAAACCGAGCATATTTCACAAGGACAGTATATAGTTTCATTCATTAATATATTAAGATTTAGCAATCATATTTTCAGCAGAATCAGTCAACCGGTGCGAGTGAGTGCTCTTTGGATTTTACTAATGTCTTCACCACTGACATGATATTTAGAAGCCGAGAGGACCTAAACCAATGGACAAGGGAAGTTGGAAAGAAACATGGCTTGATAATTGTAATCAAAACTTCAGATGCTGGTGGAGATGGTAGGAAGCCGAGAATAATTTTATCTTGTGAGAGAAGCGGAAGCTATGAGGGTCCATCGAAGGTCCCTGAAAAGAGAAATCCTAATAAGGCAACGGGAACGAAGAAGTGTGATTGCCCTTTTTCTTTGAAGGGCCGAAAGTTGGCAAATGATGGTGATTGGATGTTAACAGTGGTTTGTGGGTTGCACAATCATCCAAACGCACAACATCTTGAGGGGCACTCAATTGCTGGAAGGCTTTCAGGGGAGGAAATCAATGTTTTGATTGATATGTCGAAGAGTATGGTGAAGCCAAGGAACATCCTTCGTACTTTGCAAGGAAGGGATGTGCACAACACCAGTACGATGAAGAGTATCTACAATGCCTATCAAAAGTGGAGGGTGACTGAGTTGGCCGGTCGATCACAGATGCAACAACTCATGATGCATTTGGAGCAGAACAACTACATTGAATATCACACTAGCAACCCCGCTACAGATGCTACGATGGACCTATTCTGGGCACATCCATCATCTATTCAGTTGTTACGTGCATTTCCAGAAGTTCTGATAATGGATTGCACGTACAAGACTAATAGATATCGACTTCCCTTGCTTGAGATCGTTGGTGTGACATCCACTCAACTGAATTTTTCCGTTACTTTTGTGTACCTTGAATCAGAGAGGGAGGCCAATTACAGATGGGCTTTGGAGAGGCTTAAGGAATTGATGGATGGATGTATTATGCCCCGTGTCATTGTAACCGATAGAGAGTTAGCACTCATCAATGCAATACACGTTGTCTTTCCGAATGTAGCAAGCTTATTATGCATGTGGCATATTTCTAGGAACATCTTGGCAAATTGTAAGAAGTATTTTGAGACCAACGACAGATGGGATGCGTTTATATCTAGTTGGAACATGATGGGAGTCTCTCCCATTGAAAATGACTACATTCAGTTTCTAAGTGTATTGGACCGGAATTTCTGTGGTTATCCAAACGCTGTTGATTATGTGAAGAAATCGTGGTTGAATAACCACAAGGAACAATTTGTAGCTGCTTGGACGGATCGGCATATGCACTTTGGAAACGTGACTACGAATAGGGCTGAGAGCGCACATGCAAAATTGAAGAGACACCTTGGCACATCGAACAGTAGCTTTGATGCGTCCTGGCAGGTTATCCATGCTTTGCTTGAGTTGCTCTTTACGGAGATAAAGGCTTCATTTGAAAAGAGCATGAACACCGTGCAACATAAGTTCAAACCGGCACTGTTTCGCGAGTTGAGAGGATTTATATCAAGGAATGCTTTGGATATAGTACTGAATGAGTCGATCAGAGCTGGTTATATTGGTCCAGATTCCTTGGCATGTGGGTGCGTAATTCGACGGACCCATGGGTTACCATGTGCACACGAGATTGCCGAATACATAAGGGAAGGCACTCAAATACCACTGAGTTGTGTCCATCAATACTGGAGGAAGCTCAATTTAGACTCCACTAAGGAGAATGAAGCCCCCGAATTAACCACAACTTCTGAGTTCAAGTTGATCAATAAGAAATTTCAGAGTACCGATCAGGCTGGTAAAATACAAATATTGAAAAAACTAAGAGAGTTGGGGTGTCCTTCGTCTACTTCTCTTCTTGAGCCGGATGTTAAATTGAACACCCGGGGTCGTTCATCCTCGAAAAAGAAGAAGTTGGATGGGTCTACGCGTCGGGAACCATCTGCTTTTGAGTATGCACTATTGACACCAAAAATGTCACTTTGCCTCTTCAAGATCCAAAGAGCTACATGAAGTCGTAACCTGCCATATATAGGCAATGCTACTTCCAAAAAATCAAATCTTGTCAGAATCAAATAAAAACTGCAAGATCCTTCAAGACAGCCAAAAGAGGAGTACACAAGAAGTTTTGGGCCATTTCAAAATCATTTGGCCTAACTTCGCTTCTCCGGCAGCTGAAAAGGAGCTCCCGGCGGCGAAAGCATCGGAGATACCAAATCTTCGATCAGAGCCGATGGATGGTCTCAAAATACATCCAAAAGGCTCCACGTCAAGTTTCGAGTCAAGCCGACAACGTTTGACCCTACATCAACCCTCGAACAACTAAATCAAGCCTCTCAGCGGCGAGAACCACCGAGGCCATCACTCATCAGATAGAGAACATGGACGGCTTCAAAATACTTACAAAGGGCTACACGTTAAATTTCAGGTCATTTCGACAACATTTGACCATACTTTGACGCTCGGAAGCCAAATCAGGCCTCGGCGGCGAAGCTCCCCGGGACCATGGTTTCCAAGACAGAGCCTATGGATCATATTAAAATGACTCCAATAGGTTCCCTGTCAAATTTCAAGTCAATCGGACATCGGTTGACCGCACATCAAGCCGCGACATCTTCATCGCGACAAAAGCAAGTCTACTGGTGATAGGACCCCAAACGGCTTCAAAACTCAAACAAAAGTCTATGGTTGGTCTTATTTATTGCTCAGCAGGCTTCACCCCAAATTTCAGGTCATTCCGACATCGTTTGACCCAGTTTCAGCTTCTGACGGAAAATCGGCAGCTATGCGCAACAAAGTCTTCGGCTTTCTCAGAAAATTGGAAACTTTGCAAAATAAAATGCAAAGATTCTCATCAGGTTTTCTACAGGGAAATCAGGCCAATAAATGATCAAAAATGTCAAGGAAAAATACAGAAGAAAAAAGAATCGAAAAACAGCAAAAACGAACACAAAACGGGACAAAAGGGGGAAACCCCCCCCCCACCAGGGTCGCAGCTGGGCCAGGGTCGCCGGCGACCCTGGAGCCCGGGATCACCCGGTGGGCCCAGGAAACCCTGTCTTTCGCCGTTTTTTCGCGATTTGAAGCTTCCGGCCTCTGGTATTTTCCAAAATTCATACTTTTGAGATACCAAATCCTCTGACATCCGTCAAAAACAGGGGTTAATCATCAAGCGTATCGAAAACAACATTGATCGCCACTCGGTCAACCAAAAAAGTGTGCTTTCTACCCGACCGATCGAGAAATTGACAGGACAAATGGCACCGACCCGCTATTGGCAATCAACACCTGAAGTTACATGGTCATCCGATCTCGATCTACATGAAGATCCATCGATGATCATCGCCAGAAGAATCGCAAAAGACGCGGCACGGCCCGTGACTCTTCAACTGCTCAGTGACCACTTAATGCGATTAATTAACTAGCTTTATTACAGTCATTAATCCATTTCTTTGGACGGACCAATCAGAAGCAAGCATCCAGGAGTTACAAGTCAAGAGATTCATGGTATTTAACCCATGAAACTCCTCTCATCATGGCGATTAAAGGCGATTAAATGCCTTCAATCTCCTCCAGCCAATCAGAAGCCAAGAAAAAGGAGTTACAAAATAAAGAATTCAATCTTGTAACTCCTCCCTTTATGTAGCTTTATGACAATTAAGGCTCATAAACCCTCCAAAATGGCTACCTAAAAGCCTATAAATAGGAGAGCTCTCCAAGAAGAAAAAGGAGACACAGAGAGACACAGACAAAGCACAGAAATTCAGAGAAGGAAAAAAGAGAAAACTCTGCGGAAGTTCTACACCGATCACCGCTACAAGGTGACAAAAGTCCCTTGGGGGGTACCCCCCCCCCCAAGGTCCTTGCCTTCTCCTTCTGCCTCCAAATGGCTTAGACGTGGCTTTTCAGCCCGTCTACTGGGCTTTTTATTGGACATAGGACTTCCTTTTGGTCTTTGTTCTCTAAAAACCTGAGGTTATAGCCAAGCCAAGCGAATTAATAGCATCCTCTGTTCTCATCTGCATGGATGATGGCGAAGTCCACATATGGCTTGCAACCGTCAATCTGAACGGGTCCTCCACAATCTCATGAGAAGTTAGATCCTCCTTTTCTTGCTTTTCATTGTAGTTTGTATTTTTTTAAAAGAGACAAAAATCACAACTCTTGTCTTTCATTATTGATAAGGATTGTAAATCGACTATAAATGCCAAAAAAAATCGCCTTTCACGGCAAATCAAGAAAATGTCTCTTTCCTTAAATATATGTGCAATGGAAAACTTGAAAGAAGTTGATTTCTTTTTTACTTGCGAAGGTTGATCTACGGATCACCACTTGCTATTCCAAGTAAAAAATAGAAAATCTAGCACACTCACACAAAAGAAATGTTGATGCACGCTCTTGCCCCCCGGTTACGAAAGGGTCGGACCCAACGGACTCCCACGTCCGCCGACCTCGGTAGGACCAGGCAGGAGCGCGGTCCATCAAGCTGGCTCCACCCGGTGGGACCCGGTCATTTGGGAACACGATGCTAGAAAATGAAATATTTGCATATCATATCTTTTGCTCTATGCTTATATTTCTTTTCTCGATTCCTTGGCTACTTTCTAATTGGTGGCCTATGTTGGATTCTGCATCTAAAAAAATTGAGATGAGATTTTTTGGAAATTTCTAATTCTTTGAATTTATTTCCACTCTTTCTCTTTTCAAAAATAAAAAAATCAAAAAATCAGATTTTTCATTTTGGATTCAAAATTGAGAAACCTTGATCATTTCCTATTGTTCATCGCGCTTGCAGAAATGTTGAGCCTGTTCGACTAAGGTTTTGGGCCATCGTTTCTCTTCGATGAGTTCATTAAAGATCTAAAAAAAAAACAAAAAAATCAGATTTTTCATTTTGGATTCAAAATTGAGAAACCTTGATCCTTTCCTATCGTTCGTCGCGCTTACAGAAATGTTGAGCCTATTCGACTAAGGTTTTGGGCCATCGTTTCTCTTCGATGAGTTCATTATAGATCTAAAAAAAATCAAAAAAATAAAAAAATTAGATTTCTCGGTTTGAATTCAAAATTGAGAAACCTTGATCCTTTCCTATCGTTCATCGCGCTTGCAAAAATGTTGAGCCTGTTCGACTAAGGTTTTGGGCCATCGTTTCTCTTCGATGAGTTCATTAAAGATTTAATATATATATATAAATAAAAAATAAAAAAAACAAAAATTAGATTTCTCGGTTTGAATTCAAAATTGAGAAACCTTGATCCTTTCCTATCGTTCATCATGCTTGCAGAAATGTTGAGCCTGTTCGACTAAGGTTTTGGGCCATCGTTTCTCTTCGATGAGTTCATTAAAGATCTAAAAATATATACATATATATATATATAAACAAAAAAAATAAAAAAAAGACATAGACCACTAAGGTTAAACCAACTGCGTTCTTTGATCATGGTTGATTCAAGAAAAGCCTTGTCCAGAGTGTGGAGACAGCTTGACTGTTCTAGGCAAGGGTCCTCCAAACGGGTTCATTAAGTAATCCTACCCTTACCTGGGGGCAACTCTATCAATCAAGATTTTATAAGACCGGGTTAGGAGGCCTATGTATACTCTCTCGTCTTTTAAATAAATTTTTTCAAAAATAAAATTTTTAAAAAATAAAAATTTTAAAAAAAAAATTAAAAAAAAATCTTTAAAATAAATAAATAAATAATAAAAAAAGATTTTTTTTTAAAAAAATCTTCAAAAAAAAAAAAAAACCTTTCGTCATTTTGGGTTTAGATTGGAGAAATCTTGGTCTTCTCCTTTCTGAGCATTGGCGCTCGGGGAAATCGCTGAGCCCGTGTTCAGATTGGAGTGCCTTTCGCTCTCTTTGATAAACCCGATATTGGCCTTTCAAAAAAAAAAAAAAAAACTTGTCATTTTTGGATTCAGATCCAAGAAATTATGGTTCATTTCTTTCTGAGCACTGGCGCTCGCGGAAATCGCTGAGCCCGTGTTCAGATCGGAATACCATATGCTCTCTTTGATGAATCTAATATTGACCTTTCAAAACAGAGAATCTCATCTCATGGATGCAGTCTCAAAACATTTGTGTCCAGCGGTACTAGTACGCCTTTTCAGAGTCTACTGTATTGCGACCGGCACATTTGTAACTCCAACTTTATATTCTTCTTACCTCGAGCAAGCTCTGCTTCTCGATAAGTCGAATTTAAGTTCACAATTGCTTCTAGCAGTCACTGGAACGCTCATTCTGGGCTTACCATACCTGCGATCAGAACAATTGTACCCTCTATGGCGTTTTGCCTTCTTCATATTGCTTGGGTCATCTTCCTCGAGCAATTTGAAAAGACAAAACCATAGAACTTCCCATTTATGATCATTATATTCTTGTGATTACTAATGGATGTGGTCTTGTTTCAAAAACTTTTCGAAAACTAACAATGGCGGCTTCACTAACCATTACCTTCGACGAGGATAAGCACCAACTTATGCTTCAACATAAGCAAACTACGCGCACCTACAAGCGCCCCATCAACTGCTGAAGCGTCAACTCCCTCGGCAACTCTCTAAGCTCCGGGTCGACCTCGACTCTCCGGACTATTGTCTTTGGGATGCTGGAACCATTCCCACTTCCTGAGGAACAAACTGCTCCTTCCAAGAAGCAGAAACTTGCCTCTCAACGTGTCACTACCGTGACACCAAAGGCGAGCACCAGAAGGCCCGAAGCCCGTGGCAGCCCCACGAAGCCTCGACCATCAAACGACCAGGTCTATCCCAAGACTTGGTCCCCAAGACCTTCACCAAAACAGAGAAGGTCCCAAACATCTACCAAGCCAGCATTCCTGGCCCCACTCAAGGAGAACCAGTTCTACCCTCTTGCCTACATAAAAGAGGAGAGACCCGTCTCCAACCTGACTCCCAAGTCAAACCAGCATGAGCTGGCTTGTTCCTACAAGCCCAAAATCAGATCATGCATCATAAGGCCTCTGCAAGCACCTGCTAAGGCCTACAAACCTGCAGTTCGACCCTTCATCTCTGCAGGGGCCGAACTCCAAAAATTCAAGGCTTCGCTGCAACAGGCGAAGGACAGGGTTCGCATCCTGTCCTTGCCCAGCTACAAAGAAGACAGGCTCGGCTGCTGCGCCCGAGGGAGCACATCCTTCATTGTCAAAGCCCAGCCAGAGCTGACTGAAGCTCAAGTTGCTCGTCGTATATGCCGCCGCACGTCGTATCGGCAAAAGAGACTAGAGAAGCAAAGGACCCAGCCTCTTACACTTCAAGTCTCTCCCAAATGGGTCGAAAAAGATAGACCCAACCAAGTTGCTGCCGTCCATATGGTTGGAAAAACCAGAAGACACCAAAAGTCAGCAACAAAAATCCATGTCCGACGTCCAATGACCCGCAGCGTCTCCAGGACAAGAAGACATTCAGAAGAATCCCCTGCTCCTTCAAGCAAAGGACGGCAGAGTGATCCTTCCTCAAGCTCTTCTTCAAAAAGAATGAGCCCCAGCTCAGTCACCAGGACAGTTTCTTCTTTCGAATAACGAAGGATGAACGTCTTGGCTACAAATTCTGAGCCACCACCCCGCAATCCACCTCAAGATGATACGATCACCCGCATCCAACAGTTGGAACAAGGCTAGCAGAGGATTGAAACTCTGATGGAAAACCTTCTCCTCGCCTTCCAAAATCAGGCGAACAATGAACCTCCTCCGAATCATCAAGACGATGAGGTAAATAGAGAAGAAAATGAGTCACGCGCCCTTACCAAGAAGGACGTAGACAGTATCCTTGCGAAACCAAAAGAAGAGGATATACTCAAGGAGCATGGGATCAAGCCACCATATCCCTTATGGATGGACTCGGTCCCGTTCCCTACAAAATTCAAGCATCCTACTCTCCAAACATATACAGGGAAAGGATCATCCAGACAGCACGTCATCCACTTCAAGATCCTGACGAGAGCTATCGCGGATCAAGATGCACTAAAGATCCGCCTCTTTGCAAGTACCCTAAAAGGTATGGCCTTCGATTGGTAATCCACTCTGCCGGAGGACTCGATCCAAAACTGGGCCATGCTAGAGACATGCTTCCTGACTCACTTCAAAAGTGAGGATCATCCCGCTACTATGGCTCAGCTGTGCAGCCTAAAACAGGGGGAGAATGAGTCAACATATGACTTCATTCACAAGTGGAAAGCAATGGCATACAAATGCTCTGATGTATTGCCACAAGCGTCGCTAGTCGACATCTGCCGAAACAACATGAGAGCTAGAATTCGCTCCATGATCATCGGCAACAAATCAAAAAACCTGGGAGAACTCCTAGAAGCTTCCATGGAAGCTGAAACGGTGATTAAAGACCTCAACAGTCAGAAATCATCAAGAAAAGAGCCAACCGCCATTGCAACCTCTAAACCAAAGAAGAAAGAGGTCCTTAATGTGCAGACCAAGTCAGCTCCTCAGCCACCAAAGAAAGCTGAAAACAAAGCTGCTGGTAAGAGACCTGAACTCTCTGATGCCTTCAAAGAACGAGCAGAGAAGAAATACCTGTTTGATGAAGACGTTGATGAAATTCTCGGGGCTCTTATGGCAAACGGCAAGCTCACCTTGCCTGAACCAAAAAGACCGGGTGATGTTGGCAAAATCAACGATCCTCGGTACTGTCCATACCACCAGATGATCTTGCATCCTCTCAATCAATGCTTTGTTGTGAGAGAGAAAATAAACGAGATGTGGAAAAACGGAGTCATCACCTTTGACAAAAACTATGGGTCTGCCTCCGTCAACATGATGACATGTGGACAAACATCAAAATCACCGAAAAAGAAGATCACTACTTCCTTCAAGGTGATAAACTCAATCCAAGCGTCCGAGGAACTGGTTCCTTACCCGACACCAGACGGACAACCCATATGGGTACATCCCGATCTCCTGGAAGATGAAAATTGGGAGGTCGTGAAAACAAAGCCTACAGCTCAGCAGCGAAGGCAGGCTAGGAAACATCTCCTCAAGCTCAAACGGCAAGAGAAGACCCAGCCAAAATAAGAAGTCAAAGAAAAGGCAGAGGCTTCCTCTACCGCTTCACTGGAGGCAACAAAAACATTCCTTCCAGAGACTTCAAAGGGGGTAAGAAAATTCACTCTCAGTGATTTCATGCCACCTCAATTCAAAGAAGCCACGCAGGAGGCATCATACTCTTGCAATTCGGTAGTTGGATTCTCCATTGATGGATACGAGTCCAGCGACACCGATGATGGATTCGAAACCAACTACACAGACGAGTTAGAGGAGTCCCTTGAAACAGGAGAATACCTCTCCGATGAAGAATGGGTTCCTGAGACTCATCTTATGCCAGTAATCTGGTATAACCCTCTACAGCCATAAGGATCCTTGTCTGATGATGAAGAAGACCAAGAGGCTGTACAAGAAAATGCTGCTGACCCAGCACCTCTCATTGCTCCAGTGGAAATCAACCATGTTGAGCCACAAAGAGTTGATGAAGAAGAAGATTTGGCTCCCATGTCTGATCTTGAAGAATATGCAAGGATCTTGCAGCGTCTCGCTCTAGAACAAGAGCAAGACCGCGTCAACGAGCCTCCTCGCAATCCCGAGCCTGAAGTCCCTGAAGACCATCAGGTACATCCTCCCTTAACTCCTGAAAATGGAGAAAATTGCTGGATAGACGATCCTCTTACATCCGAGGATGAGTCTGACTCCGATCAGGCAACGTCTCCCGTCAGAGCTTCCTGTAATGTAATAATTCGGGATTATAGCTCTTCCGAAGCATCGTCTGATGAGAGCACTTACACTCCGGCGATGCCTAGCAATGTATCTTCTGGAGCCACCTCGTCTCACGTGACTTTCACTGAGATGACACCCCCTCAGGTTTCTTCTCCTGAGAATGTGACTTCAAAGTTCACACCCTTCCTGACTGAAGAATTTCCAGCTATTGATGCTTGGGATGATGAATTAGTCAACGAAGAAGAAAGGTTGCTGGATGCTGTTCAGGACTTGTTCCCGAAAAAATGCTCCGTGCAACACAATCACTGAGGATGGCAACTCTGCTGCTGATACATCCTCAGCAAATGAAAAACGACAGCCTCTTGATCCTGAAGACAATCTTCCAAATGAAGACCCTTCTCAAGAAGCTCTCGAAGTTGGTAGAGGCACCCGCTGTGGCCGGGACTACCACAAAAATTACAACCAATCAGCCTTTACATATGTAAATCCTTCAGGAAAAGATGTTGTAAGCACCCCTAGTGGCAATAATGATGAACATGCAGGCCCTAAGGAGGCTATCAAGTATGACTTGATTGAACACTTCAAGCACATACATACACGTCTGCATATCCTAGATTTGTTGCGAATGTCTCCGCCCACTCGTGATAATCTCATCTCAGAATTACAAAAGCTAAATGAGGATGTCGACAAACATGCCCCGCAAGTCCTCCAAATTGAAATGGATTACCGGGTCAAAAACTCAGAAGCCTCCTCAAAGGGAGAAAAGAAGAAAACTGCGGGATCATGCATTGAATGCCTCTCGGTTAAAAAAGCAGCTAGTGTAACCATCGCCTTCACAAAGGACGACCTCCTACTTGGCGAAGCCAGGCACAACCGACCCCTGTACTTCACAGGGTACATCAAGGAAATGCCTATGCATAGAGTTCAGATCAACCCAGGTTCTACACTTAACCTCATCTCCACATCGGCTCTCGAAGAGTTGGGCATCCCACCCAGCAAATTGAGCCACACATCTGTATCTATCTTTGGATACGATGGGAGTACTCAAAGGCCTATCGGCAAAATTAGGTTCAAGTTGCAAATCGGTGATTTTATTTCTGAGGTCACAGAGTATGCAATAAAAACCCCTTCATGCTAAACATCCTTCTCGGACACCCTTGGATCCACGAGAATGGTGTTGTCCCTTCAAATCTACATCAATGCATCAAGTTTGTTGGCGACGACGGCATGATACATCGAGTCTTTGCGGACAAAAAACCCTTCAAAGGTAAAGAAGTCCACCTTGCAGACTCATGCAAGACACGGACTCGGATTCAGAGCCAAAAGATGACGCATCGTCAAGCCAAGCTGACACTCAGCAAGTTCAGCCTGCTCTTACTCCAATGGAGACAACTTCTGACATAGAAGATCCTACGTCAGCTTCCTTCGTTGTTCCAGCAACTTCAGCAAAGGAAAAGCCAATCTTCTTCCATAGATCGGATGCGTCTTCATCAAACTCCATGCTTGAACCTTTCCAAAATGAAGTTATGCCTCAACTATCCTTATATAGTTCTGTGGCACAAGCTATTATGAAGAAAATGGGCTATGACGCTCAAAACCTAGTCGGTTTGGGAGAAGGACGCGGTATTCTCACGCCATTGGGGCCCGTCTGGACCGAAAGCCAGCTGGAAGATTGGAGACTCTACAGTTATGTAGAAAAGTCTTTACACGGGTTAGGGTATTATCCCGACACTCCCCTGAGACAGTTGACATAAAGGCTTAAAAGTCAATATACTGACCAAGCCTCAACATCTCAAGTCCATGAAGACATTGATCTCCCTGGATATCTCTTTGATGAGTCACCTGACAAAGATCCAGGAAGCTCATTCAATTGGCACGATTTCTCCGAAAATGAAGAGGAGTTGTCCGATGGCACAGACGTGTGGTCTTCTGACCCAGAAGAACCCTCATCTCCAAAAGAAGTAGCCTACTTCGACCCGATTTCAACAGGCGATTGGGATCATCTCATAGCAAGCCTTGGGAAAGTTACCGATCAAGAAGACCCGTGGAAAAGAACAAAACCTTGGTCTGGAAATGCCTTTGAAACCCCAGAAGGTTTCGTTGAGTTGGAAGCCTCCGAAAATATTGTGGAGGAACCACCTTTGAACCTTCCAACAGAAGATCCTGCTCAAAAGATAGACTTGGGAACACCAGATAACCCACGTCCTGCATTCATAAGCAAGAATATAAAGGATGATGAGTCACCCGAGTATATCGCCTTTCTTCGTGAGTTCGTTGATTGCTTTGCATGGTCCTACGCTGAAATGCCTAGCTTAGACCCCAAAATAGCAGTCCATAAACTCAATCTTCAAGAAGACATCAAGCTTGTCAAGCAAGGCCAAAGAAGATTCCATCCAGATGTGATGGATAAAATTGAACAAGAAGTTCAAAAACTCAAAAGCGTCGGCTTCATCCGTGAGGAACAACATCCTGAATGGTTGGCCAACATTGTCCCCGTGACAAAGAAAAATGGGCAGATCAGGGTCTGTATTGACTATAGAGACCTGAATGGCGCATGCCCAAAAGATGAGTTTCCGCTCCCCATACCAGAGGTAATGATTGATAATACCTGGGGATTCGAGCGAATGACGTTCATGGATGGTTTCTCTGGCTACAATCAGATAAAGATGCATCCTGAAGATGAAAAACATACATCTTTTTGGACCCCATTTGGCGTGTATTGCTACACTGTCATGCCATTAGGTCTGAAAAATGCTGGTGCCACATATCAGAAGGCTATGATGAAAATATTCCAAGATATGCAGCACAAGACGGTTGAATGTTACGTTGATGACCTCGCCGTCAAAAGCAAAAGAAAAGAAGAACATCTCGAAGACCTTCGAGAAGTCTTCCTCCGGCTTCCCAAACACAAACTGCGAATGAATCCTTTGAAATGCTTCTTCGGCGTCTCGTCGGGTAAGTTCCTTGGATTCTTAGTTCGAAAAGCTGGAATAGAGCTTGACCCCATAAAAGTCAAAGCCATTCTAGAAATGCCCTCTCCAAGAACCTTGAGAGAACTCAAAGGGCTTCAAGGGAGATTGGCCTACATCAGACGGTTCATCTCCAATCTTTCGGGGAAATGCCGTCCATTCTCCCAGTTGATGAAAAAAGGTGTAAACTTTGTCTGGGATGCTGACTGTGAAGCTACTTTCCAAGACATCAAGTTATACTTTACAAAACCTCCAGTGTTAGCTGCTTCTACCATTGGAAAACCATTCATCTTGTACACAAGAGCCCTTGATCACTCTTTAGGAGCTCTGCTTGCGCAAAAAAATGATAAAAAAAAGAAGCTGCTCTATATTACCTCAGCCCCATGCTAGTAGGTGCAGAGCATCGCTACTCTCCGGTCGAAAAAGAATGTCTTGTAGTGATGTTCGCCGTACAAAAACTGCGTCACTACTTGCTTTCCAACACAGTCTACCTGGTCTCATGGGTCGACCTCTTGAAGGTCCTTGTCAAAAAGGCAGGTTCTCTCAACGCTCGACTGGCAAAATGGTCCATCCTTCTGTCACAATTTGATATTAGGTATGTACCACAAAAGGCAATCAAAGGGCAAGCCCTAGCGGACTTCCTCGCAGAGCATCCATTGCCTAAAGAATCTCCGCTCAGAGATGATCTCCCAGACGAACCAGTCTACAATGTGGAGACTTTCTCACAAAGTGGCTCCTGAGACATGTACTTTGACAGTGCAACCAGGATAAATGAAAAAAGACAGCTGATCTCGGGAGTTGGCATCCTCTTTGTTAGCCACGACAAATACATGATTCCATATGCTTTCTCGCTACTGGAACCATGCACAAACAATGCAGCTGAATATCAAGCTCTGATCCTAGGATTGGAACTCACCATCGAATCCGGTATCACCATGCTGGAAGTCTTTGGAGACTCTCAACTGATCGTCAACCAGATGAATCAGAAATTTGAAGTCAGGAAGCCAGATCTGCTGCCTTACTACAACAAGGCACAATCACTTCTGCAAAAGTTTGACATCTGTCACATCACCCACATTCGTAGAGGTGAAAACATACGTGCAGATGCCCTAGCTGGACTTACCGCATCTATGGCAATCCAGGAAGGGGAAAACATGCAAATCACAGTGTGCGAAAGAAGAATCCTTCCTCCTCTTAACACACACCAAGCAGTTGCTGAATGCCACCAAGTGGTTGAAAGTCGGATTTAATCCTTCAAACTTCAATCGGCGACTGGAGGGATCCATTCATTGATTACATTATGTTCGGAATCCTACTTGAAGATCCAAAAGAACGGGTAAGCATCCAAAGGCGAACCCCAAGCTTTCATTTGGATATTCCTTCAAAATTCCTTTACAGGAAATCCTTCAACGGACTACTTCTACGCTGCTTGTCACAATAAGAGGCTGAAGAAACACTCAAAGAAGTTCATGCTGGTCTTTGTGGAGCTCATCAGGCTGGTCCCAAGCTCTATGATCAGATAACAAGGTTAGGATATTACTGGCCTACCATGGTAGCTGACGCAATGCAATTTGCTAAGCGCTGCCAACAATGCCAAATTCATGGAGATTACATTCACATGCCTCCAGAATGGCTGCATCCTACAGCGATTTCATGGCCTTTCGAAGCCTGGGGTATAGACATCATAGGTCTTATTTCTCCCCCTTCGAGCAAAGGTCATCGCTTGATCTTCGCCGCTATGGGTTATTTCTTCAAGTGGTCAGAAGCATTTGCGTTCAACGAAATGAAGACCTCATCAGTCCTTCAGTTCCTGCGCACCAACATCATTTGTCGTTTCGGCATACCCAAAAGATCCGTCCATGATAACTGACCACAATTCCGAGATCATCGATTCTACAGGTTCTGCGACAAATACAAAATCCAAAGCTGTCCTTCAACTCCATACAATCCGGCAGCAAACGGGTTAGCAGAAGCTTTCAACAAGACACTCTGCAAAATCCTCAAAAAAATGGTCTCTAGTCATAAAAGATACTGGAGCGACAAAATGTCTGAAGCTTTGTGGGCCAATCGAACTACCGTTCGAGGACCAACCCATAGCACACCATTCTCCTTGGTCTATGGATGCGAAGCTGTCGTGCCCTTGGAAGTACAAATTCCTTCCTTGAGGGTATCCTTGCAAAATGACATGACTCAAGAAAGCAATGTCAAATTGCGACTCCATGAGCTGGACAATCTCGATGAGAGATGGCTCAAAGCTCAACAAAGCAATGAACTTTACCAAGCACGCATGGCAGGATCTTTCGATAAAAAGGTCAGGCAACGCGCCTACAAAAAGGGTGACTTGGTCCTTGCGGTAAAAAGACCAATGGTCTTCGCTCACAAGTCCAAAGGCAAATTTGAGCCAAAATGGGAGGGACCCTACGTCATCGACAAGGTTTTCTCCAATGGCGCATACGCACTCCTAAACATGGAAGGTGACAGATGTATGCTGCCCATCAACGACAAGTTCTTAAAGCGGTACTACCCTTGAAGACTTACCCAACTGGGTAAGAGCAATGCCTGTACGGCCAAAACCGATTTCCAGGTACACGCTCGCTAAACCCACCTTTTTTTAGAATTTTCATATCAAATGTTGAAATTTCTAGAAATTTAAACAATGCTTACTTCTATCGTTTCATTGTTCAAAAAACCCAAGTTTAGGAACCTTTCCCTAACTTAACCAAAATTTTCAACCCTTGAACCCAAAATTCATGGTTTGAAACAAAATTCGGATTCAGAGATTTCCACCCTAGTCCACCCTACCTTTTACCGCCAAAATGGTTTTAGGTCAAAAATCATGACCCCCGTGTCTTTAAACAAAAAAAATGGTTTTTCAAAAAAAAAAACCGCGGGGAAGCGACGCTTAGTCGATACTCGCACAAATCGGAAGCATACGAACCACGTTCGACACTTCCAAAATTGCAGGGAGGCGACATTTCGTCGATACTTGCAAAATCCAAAACCGTGGAGACGCAACATTTCAGTTGATATCCACAACCCAAATTTCAAAGGTTTAAAAAAAAAACCCTAAAAACCGTGGAGACGCAACATTTCAGTTGATATCCAAACCCAAAATTCAAAGGTTCGAGAAAATCTAAAAAAAAAAAAAACCCATGGAGACGCAACATTTCAGTTGATATCCATAACCCAAAGGTTCGAGAAAACCACAAATTTCAAAAATCGTGGGGAAACGACATCAAGTCAGTACCCGCAAAATCAAAATTTTTGAAAAGCAAGGATGCGACATTTCATCGATACTTGCACCCAAATCCGCGAGGATGCGACATTCCATCGATACTCGCAACCGAATGAGCAAGGATGCGACTTTCCATCGATACTTGCAAGAACATTCAGCAGGGAGGCGGCTTTTAGTCGATACTTGCATTTTTGAAAACCAAAACAGGCTATAAATGCCACAAACCGGCTATAGATGCCACCAAAACAGGCTATAAATGCCACAAACCGGCTATCAATGCCACAAAACAAAACCGGCTATCAATGCCACAAACAAAAAAAATTGGCTTTCAAAAAACCCCGCTATCAATGCCACAAACTCGGCTATCAATGCAAGCAAAACCCAGCTATCAATGCCAAAACTGGCTATAGATGCCACCAAAATCGGGTCTCATGCCAAAAATCAGCTTCCATGCCACAAACAAAAATCTGGCTTCCATGCCAAAACAATCATTTGACAAAAGATTTTCACAAAATGATAAACTTTTTGATCAAATCCCATTTAGCAATTACTTTTATCACAAAAAGATTTAAGTGAGCGTAGGGAAAACAAAAAAAAAGCATCCCATTTAGCAATTACTTTTATCACAAAAAGATTTAAGTGAGCGTAGGGACAACAAAAAAAAAGCATCCCATTTAGCAATTACTTTTATCACAAAAAGATTTTAGTGAGCGTAGGGAAAACAAAAAAAAAGGCATCCCATTTAGCAATTACTTTCATCACAAAAAGATTTAAATGAGCGTAGGGAAAACAAAAAAAAAGAGTACAAAAAAAATACATGTGGTACCAAAAAAAAAGAAAGTGTTCACAAGCACTACAAAAAAAAAGTACCAAAAAAATACAAGTGGTACCAAAAAAGAGAGAAGGATGGTTTCTGTTTAAAAAAAAAAAAAAAACAGGAGCTCAATCAAAAATGGTCTCCAGCCAAGAGTTCAGCTCCTCAAGCAAACTTTTGGCCTCTGCCGTCAGGGATTCCAAGGCACGCTTCTTCAGGAACTTGCCATGAGATGCTGGGGTGGGCTGTAACCCTTCTTTCGCACCGGGAAGCTTATCTGGAGCAGTTTGCCATTGTTTGTTCTCTTCAGACTTCCTTTTAAGAACTCGATCGGCATATGCAACCCGGCGAATCAGAGCAATCTCCCTGTCACGAGCCTCTGTTGTTGTAGTCCACTTGGCAGCGACTTGTGCCTGCAGATGCTCAAGACGTTTCTTGGCCTCATCGACCTCCCTATCAAGGATGTTAAGGTCATGTGTCAGCCCAATGATGTTTAGCTCTTCTAAGTTCTTCTCTCGGGCAATCTGCTTCCTACTTTGTGTAGCCTTATCCAGGTTAGACTGAGCCTTATCCGCAGGGTCCAGGAACATCTCCTTGAAGAACTGGTCGTCAGGAAAACCCATGGTCTCAAACCACCTGTCACCCAGCTCAATGATCCTATCAATGATCGCCCTGGCACTTGTGACATCCAGACCAGCCTCTTCGGCATCCCCAAGAATCTCACGCACATGCTGGATCATCCCAAATCCGGCATCTAAGTGCCCAGAAAGCAGAGTCTCAATCCAAGAGCTCAGAACCCGCACCACAACCTTCTTCGCAAAAGGAAGAGATGGCCCAGCTGAAGATTCGCCCAACTCCGTTGGTCGACTGCTCATGTCATCACTCATTGGAAGAGTAACAAAAGAACTCTTTCTAGTTGAAGCTGCTCCTGCTCGGGAAGGAATCTCAGCACGAGGTATCTCCTCAACAGTGTCAGAACTGGTCCCAGGAGTCTCTACCTCTGGATCAACCTCTGGCATCCCATGCTCTGGTTCTGAAGGAAGCGACCGACTCTCCTCTGTCACTTCAAAACTTGCCAAAGAAACACAAAAAGGTATAAATATAATCCTGTTTGAAAATCATTATCAGGGTTATTACTACAAAATACCTTCTTCGACGACTGGCGGAAGACTCTCTTCCTCCATGAACTCATCGGAAGCATCATCAACATTTGCGTCCATCGATGGTTCAAAGTCATCGGAATCCTGTGGCAAGTTAGCTGGCAAGAAAAATGTTAGCAAACCAAGTCACGGACACAAAAAAAAAAGAAAGCAAAAGAAGTCATACCAATTGGAGATTCTTGATTCACTCCAGAATCCCTCGGTTCTTCTTAAGGTGCCCCGACAAGATCCGTCACCACCTCATCGGTTGGAACCTCAGGCATCACCAAGTCTTCCTCTGCTAAAAAAAAAAAAAAAGAGAAGCAGAAACAAGAAGCAAATCAAAACATGGAAAAATCCCATGAAAAGAAATGGAAAGAGAAAAAGGAAGAATCATACCTTCACCGACGGTCTCTTCTTCTCGGCTTCTCTTCTCTGGAGGCTCGTCAGCATCCACTGGCACATCCTCATTGATAGTAAGAGGGACTTCCAAGTCAGGAGAGTCCTCATGCCGCCCCTTGCTGCGATGATGACTCCTCCTCCTCTTACTCCTGCGGGCTCGCTTCTTAGAGGAACCTGCCCCACTGTCAGAGTCAGGTTTCCCACTCGACTCCTCATTGGATGGTCGACTCTTGCCAGTAGACTCCACGGAAGCTTGCCTCTGTGCCACTTGCATCCAAGCATCAAGTTCGACTTCCTCCTGTTCTAGCTGCTCTAAAGCCTCATCAGGTATTTCTCGAACAGCTTCTGAACCAATGATGCCCTGGTCACCGAGAAAGCCTATCTTGTGCTTCTCTCTAGAAAGGAAGGCCCAAACTTCCTCTCGCCGGATGCCATCTGACTTTCCAAGGCCCTTTTCAGATGCCAACTTCACATCAAGCTCCTTCTTGGAAAGCCCCCGATATGCCGAAAAGCTCTCCGCGAACCACTTCGCAAAGCCGGCAGTGCGGGAAGTCAACAACACAGGATAAGAGATCATGGCTGTAGTGTCTTCAGCACTATAGAAAGCCCATGCATTTCTCTCGTCCTGTAAACCTCCAAAGCGCTTCACCATGCTTGAAGGCGCTCTAACAACACCTTGAGAAAAGCCCAGCTGCAAAGCAAAGCAAGAGGGTACATACGGCTGGATGTCGACGAAAAGATGTCTACGGTACACCATCGTGCCGACACGTATGCTGAAAAGCCACTCCTTCTCTGCATTCGTCAAGGAGTAATGCCTTCCCGACCACGCCCTGGTAGAGTCTCGGGAGGCACCAAAATCAAAAGCCTTCTTCCGCAACTCTGGAGAAAGCTTCACTGAAGATTGCCCCATCTCGACGTCCCTGAACCGTCGGATCCTCATGCGGGCAAACAAAAGTGATTCGGACACGGCTTTACCATTAGCCAGCCAAATCATCAGAGGATCATCATCCTGTGCAGCACCCAGCCGGTGGAAGCCAGGACAGTGGTACACGTACCACGAAAAAAAGATATGGGCTGAAAATACCCTATTCATGGGAAGCCCAAGCCGAACCAAAAAAGCAGCAGCCTGCAGTTCGGTACACAGGTAGGAGTAAAGAGCTGGCGCCAAAGCAAGCTACTCTCCAAACACCATCTGACAAGCCGGGAAAATATAATGTGGCCTGATGTGCGTTCCATCTCCTCCAGCAAAAACAGCCTCACCAAGCCAATCAGTGAGGTAAACAGCGAGATCTCTCCGCAGTGCAATGTCAGGACATATGGCATTTGTACTCTCACAGAAATCTCTCAACTCTTCTTGCATAGCCAAGGTCTTCTTCGAACTTGGATCCTGAGCCCTGGCTTCCTGGGTCACACTATCAGAAGACTCCCTGCTATCAAAAAAGTTGGGGAACGAAGAGCGAGAACTCTTCCAACTGCTGGATCTAACTTTCAAACCCTCCTTCTCCTTAAAAAAATCATAGAAGGCGACGAGCTGAAAGTACAGAAGCCTGAACTCCTCAGACTGCCCCTCAAGGACACTATCAATCGGCATAAACTCCTCATAGAGTTTGCCAAGGATGGGCAATCCAGTAATGGCGCTCAGCTCCTTCAAAGAGAAACCAATCTCACCATTCGTCACAATGAAGGTATTGGTTTGTGGGAGGAATGACTCCAGCATAGCCATGAAGGCCTCGTCGGAAAAGATCACGGTCTCCCTAAAGGCGCGGACCGCATCAAAAATCTAGGCTTCCTTTAAAACGGCGCCACCAATCAGCAGGACGCGATCAGTCCACGACTTCCACTCGGAGTCAGCATTGAAATGGCCACGAAGTCGGAAAGGCTTTATCCAATTGCTGCCGTCACCACTGAAAATACCAAGGCCCACCGGTCTCAAATCGACCGACGGATAATCAGAGCCCTGGTAGCCGCTGGATGGCATCAACAGGTCCATGTCAGCAGGTGACCTCTCCGTATATCCAGGAGAACCGCCAACAAAAACCCCGATCTTGATTACATTTGTCCTTCTCATCCAGCTTGGAGGATCTTCCCTCTTAGAGCACGTGGGGGCAAGGCTCATGATCGAGAAGGTGCGATCAAACATCGACCGGGTAACAACAGTCTTCTTCTCACCATCTGCTGTGAAAGAGAACTGAAAACATCTCCTTTGGTATGTCGTGTCATCAGGGACTGCATCACCAAAGAAGAAGGTAGGCTTGGACAAAACCCTCTGATCTTCCATCACCCATGGACGACTGCTTACCATGATCTTATAGAATTCCTCTCCCTTGAGAGTGCTTGGTCACTGCCTCATCTCATCTCTATTGAGGGAGTCGCATTCTTCCAGATTTCTCTCAACATACTGGACCTTCTCAAAGGCCTGCTGAACGGCTGGATTAGAAGATTTAACAGGTCGACGAGGTACGCTTGTAGCAGGCTCTTTACCCTTGTTCGTTCTGGAGGAACCACCTGCAAAGGATGGAAAAAAAAAAGATCAAACATGAAAATGACAGAATCTCGCTAAAAAAATCTGGCGAAATTTTGACATGATGACGGGGCAATTCCGAAGAAAATGAACTATCCCGAAAGAAATAAAAAGCTTGAAGATGGGCTCAACATTGCTGCGAGCTCCGAAACTCCAAACTTTCGAAACCTCAAAGTCTCTGCAAAATCAGGAAGGGCTCAACATCGCTGCGAGCTCCAAATTCCCAAATTTGCAAAAATTTTCAGGTATGCGATCACATCATGCTACGATTCAATTTACAAAAATATACATGCATGAACATCTTGGTTTGCGAAAAAAATGCATTATCATGATGAGCAAAAAAAAAAAGAAAAGAAACTTTCTCAAAAAAAAAGGGGGAGAAAGAAAACAAAAAAAAAGAAAAGAAAACTTTCTCAAAAAAAAAGAGGGAGAAAGAAAGAAAAAAAAAACTTTCCCGAAAAAAAAAAGGGGAAAGAAAATAAAAAAAAAGGAAAAGAAAAAAGGAGCTGGCCCACAGGCCACGTGGCCGTACGGCCCACAAAAAAAAACACATGCAAAAAAAAGGGAAGAAAGCAAAACAAAAAAAAATAAACGTCTGAAAAAAAAAAAGAAGCAAACACGTGGAAAAGGAAAAAAAAGAAGAAAAGAAAAGAAAGAACCTTTTTTTCCTACAATGGGGTTTTCTTGAAAAAGGAAACTTACTTGAAGCCATTAATGGAGAAGAAGAAGAAAAGTCTTGAAGATCTTGAAGAAGAAGAACTCTTGGTCTTGAAGCCCTCTTGGGATTGTTGCAAAAGAAAGTAATAAGAGCAAGAGATCCAACCTCCTCCTTGGTTTTATAGAAGAGAGCAAACCAAAGAAGGAAAGAAGAAAGAGGTAAGTGTTACTAATTAGTAACCTTACCCAAAGAAAGAGATTAGAAAGATTTTTTCCCAAAAGAAAGATATCTTGAGGGATTCTCTCCCAAAAAGAAATCAATGAGAGATTTTCTCCCAAAAGATAGGATCAATAGAAGATTCTTTCCCAAATGAGGATATCTTGAGATATTCTCTCCCAAAATAAAGGGAACATGAGAGATTCTCTCCAAGTAAAGATATTCTTAGATATTCTCTATCCAAATGAGATATTTTTGGATATTCTTTACAAAAATGACACCATATGAGATCTAAGCCATTTCAAAAGCTTAAGGTCCCATAGGTTAGCCCATATGAGCCAGGTTTGACCACCTAGGCACTTAAAAAAAAAAAATTTGGGCTTTTAGCCAAAGAGAAATCCCACTTACCAAGAGTATACAAAAATGGTTCCACACCTCTTTTGAGTTGATTGGACCATACAAAGAAAATTCCAAGCCCCATGAGCTTCCAAAAATCAAACCATCCAGCCTCATATACCAAATTGAGCCAAAATCTTGAAATTGACATTCCACAAAAATCCAAACCAAATCCTGGTCCCCTAACTTGCCACATACAGCTTGTTAGGTCACAAGACCAAAACCAAAAACCAAAACCTGATCCCCTAACTTGCCACATACAGCCTGTTAGGTCACAAGATCAAAACCAAAATTGATCCCCCAACATTCCACATACAGCTTGTTGGGTCACACGGTCAAAACCATACCCGACCCCCTAACCTGCCACATACAACCTGTTAGGTCACAAGGTCAAAACCCAAATCCACATCCCTGATGTTATCTTCAAAACTTTGCCTCGAGATGGTACGTGATCCCTTTCACTACCATAAAATTTCCCTGGAAGCTCAAAAGGCTACAAGTACCAAAAAGAAAGACTGCTCAAAGACGCTTGGTCAAGTCACAAGCTCTCCTTCACAAATCTCTTCGAGGCACATCGACTACAAAAGTTAAGCAACTCGTCGCTGTACCTCGAGGGGGCATTTGTTGACACCAAAAATGTCACTTTGCCTCTTCAAGATCCAAAGAGCTACATGAAGTTGCAACCTGCCATAAATAGGCAATGCTACTTCCAAAAAATCAAATCTTGTCAGAATCAAACAAAAACTGCAAGATCCTTCAAGACAGCCAAAAGAGGAGTACACAAGAAGTTTCGGGCCATTTCAAAATCATTTGGCCTAACTTCGCTTCTCCAGCAGCTGAAAAGGAGCTCCCTGCGGCGAAAGCATCGGAGACACCAAATCTTCGATCAGAGCCGATGGATGGTCTCAAAATACATCCAAAAGGCTCCACGTCAAGTTTCGAGTTAAACCGATAATGTTTGACCCTACATCAACCCTCAAACAGCTAAATCAAGCCTCTCGGCGGCGAGAACCACCGAGGCCATCACTCATTAGATAGAGCACATGGACGGCTTCAAAATGCTTACAAAGGGCTACACGTCAAATTTCAGGTCATTTCGACAACATTTGACCATACTTTGACGCTCAGAAGCCAAATCAGGCCTCTTGGCGGCGAAGCTCCTCGGGACCATAGTTTTCTAAGACAGAGCCTATGGATCATCTTAAAATGACTCCAATAGGTTCCCTGTCAAATTCCAAGTCAATCGGACATCGGTTGACCGCACATCAAGCCGCGATATCTTCATCGTGACAAAAGGAAGTCTACTGGTGATAGGACCCCAAATGGCTTCAAAACTCAAACAAAAGTCTATGTTGGTCTTATTTATTGCTCAGCAGGCTTCACCCCAAATTTCAGGTCATTCCGACATCGTTTGACCCAGTTTCAGCTTCTGACGGAAAATCGGCAGCTCTGCGCAACAAAGTCTTCGGCTTTCTCAGAAAATTGGAAACTTTGCAAAATAAAATGCAAGGATTCTCATTAGGTTTTCTACAGGGAAATCAGGCTAATAAATGATCAAAAATGTAAAGGAAAAATAAAGAAGAGAAAAGAATAAAAAAACAGCAAAAACGGACACAAAAGGGGACAAAAGGGGGAAAACCCCCCCGGTGGGCCCCGGAAACCCCGTTTTTCGCCGTTTTTTCATGATTCGAAGCGTCCGGCCTCTCGTATTTTTCAAAATTCATACTTTTGAGACACCAAATGATGGACCGCGCTCTTTGCTCGGTTCCTACCGAGGTCGGCGGACGTGGGAGTCCGTCGGGTCCGACCCTTTCGTAACCAGGGGGCAGGGGCGTGCATCAACATTTCTTTTTTGTGTGGGGTGTTCCAGATTTCTATTTTACTTGGAATCGCAAGTGGTGATCCGAAGATCAACCTTCGCAAGTAAAAAGGAAATCAACTTCTTTCAAGTTTTCCATTGCACATATATTTAAAAGACATTTTTCTTGGTTTGCCGTGAAAGGCGAATTTTTTTTTGGCATTTATAGCCGATTTTGGCGTTTATAGCCGATTTTTGGCGTTTATAGCCGATTTTGGCGTTTATAGCCGATTTACAATCCTTATCAATAATGAAAGACAAGAGTTGTGATTTTTGTCTCTTTTGAAAAAATACAAACTATAATGAGAAGCAAGAAAATGAGGATCTAACTTCTCAGGAGATTGTGGGGGACTCGTTTAGATTGACGGTCGCAAGCCATATGTGGGCTTCGCCATCATCCATGCAGATGAGAACAGAGGATGCTATTGATTCGCTTGGCTTGGCTATAACCTCAGGTTTTTAGAGGACAAAGACCAAAAGGAGGTCCTATGTCCAATAAAAAGCCGAGTAGACGGGCTGAAAAGCCACATCTAAGCCATTAGAGGCAGGAGGAGAAGGCAAGGACCTTGGGGGGGGGGGGTACCCCCCAAGGGACTTTTGTCACCTTGTAGCGGTGGCCGGTGTAGAACTTCCGCAGAGTTTTCTCTCTTTTCCTTCTCTGAATTTCTGTGCTTCTGTCTGTGATTTGTTGTCTCCGATCCGTTGTCTGTCTGTTCTTCTTGGAGTGCTCTCCTATTTATAGGCTTTTTGGTAGCCATTTAGGAGGGTTTATGGGCTTTTATTGTCATTAAGCCGCATAATGGGAGGAGTTACAAAATTGAATTCTTTATTTTGTAACTCCTTTTTCTTGGCTTCTGATTGGCCGGAGGAGATTGAGGGCATTTAATCGCCTTTAATCACCATCATGGGAGGAGTTTCATGAGTTAAATGCCATGAATCTCTTGACTTGTAACTCCCGGATGCTTACTTCTGATTGGTCCGTCCAAAGAAATGGATTAATGACTGTAATAAAGCTAGTCAATTAATCACATTAAGTGGTTGCCGAGCATCTGAAGAGTCGCGGGCCGTGCCGCGTCTTTTGGGATTCTTCTGGTGATGATCATCGATGGATCTTCATGTAGATCGACATCAGATGACCATGTAATTTCAGGTGTTTGTTGCCAACAGCGGGTCGGTGCCATCTGTCATGTCAATTTCTTGATCGGTCGGGTAGAAAGCACACTTTTTTTGGTTGACCGGGTGGCGATCAATATTGTTTTCGATACTCTTGATGATTAACCCGTGTTTTGGACGGATGTCCGAGGACTTGGTGTCTCAAAAGCATGAATTTTGGAAAGTACCAGAGGCTGGGCTCTTTGAATCGCGAAAAAAACGGCGAAAACTGGGGTTTCCGAGGCCTTCCCGGCGACCCCGGGCTCCAAGGTCGCCGGCGACCCTGGCCCAGGTTCGTAGGGGCCTGCGACCCTGGGCCAGGGTCGCAGGGGTCTGCGACCCTGGGGGGTTTTCCCCCTTTGTGTCCCGTTTTGTCCGTTTTCGCTGTTTTTTCGATTCTTTTTTCTCCTGTACTTTTCCTTGACATTTTGACCATTTATTGGCCTGATTTTCCTGTAGGAAACCTGATGAGAATCCTTGCATTTATTTTGCAAAGTTTCCAATTTCCTGAGAAAGCCGAAGACTTTGTCGCGCAGAGCTGCCGATTTTCCGTCAGAAGCTGAAACTGGGCCAAACGATGTCGGAATGACCTGAAATTTGGTGTGAAGCCTCCTGAGCAATAAATAAGACCAACCATAGGCTTTTGTTTGAGTTTTGAAGCCGTTTGTGGTCCTATCACCAGTAGACTTGCTTTTGTCGCGATGAAGATGTCGCGGTTTGATGTGCGGTCAACCGATGTCCGATTGACTTGAAATTTGACAGGGAACCTATTGAAGTCATTTTAAGATGATCCAAAGGCTCTGTCTTGGAAACCATGGTCCCGGAGAGCTTTGCCGCCGAGAGGCCTGATTTGGCTTCCGAGCGTCAAACTATGGTCAAATGTTGTCGAAATGACCTGAAATTTGACGTGTAGCCTTTTATAAGCATTTTGAAGCCGTCCATGTGCTCTATCTGATGAGTAATGGCCTCACTGGTTCTCGCCGCCGAGAGGCTTGATTTAGCTGTTCGAGGGTTGATGTAGGGTCAAACGTTGTCGGTTTGACTCGAAACTTGACGTGGAGCCTTTTGGAAGTATTTGAGACCATCCATCGGCTCTGATCGAAGATTTGGTATCTCCGATGCTTTTGCCGCCGAGAGCTCCTTTTCGGCTATCGGAGAAGCGAAGTTAGGCCAAATGATTTGAAATGGCCCGAACTTCTTGTGTACTCCTCTTTTGGCTGTCTTGAAGGATCTTGCAGTTTTTGTTTGATTCTGACAAGATTTGAGTTTTGGAAGTAGCATTGCCTATTTATGGCAGGTTGCGACTTCATGTAGCTCTTTGGATCTTGAAGAGGCAAAGTGACATTTTTTGGTGTCAACACCAAATCCTCTGACATCCATAAAAAACATGGGCTAATCGTCAAGAGTATCGAAAACAACATTGATCGCCACCTGGTCAACCAAAAAAGTGTACTTTCTACCCGACCGATCGAGAAATCGACAGGACAGATGGCACCGACCCGCTGTTGGCAACCAACACCTGAAGTTACATGGTCATCCGATCTTGATCTACATGAAGATCCATTGATGATCATCGCCAGAAGAATCCCAAAAGACGCAGCACGGCCCGCAACTCTTCAACTGCTCAGCGACCACTTAATGCGATTAGTTGACTAGCTTTATTACAGTCATTAATCCATTTCTTTGGATGGACCAATCAGAAGCAAGCATCCGGGAGTTACAAGTCAAGAGATTCATGGCATTTAACCCATGAAACTCCTCCTATCATGGCGATTAAAGGCGATTAAATGCCCTCAATCTCCTCCGGCCAATCAGAAGCCAAGAAAAAGGAGTTACAAAATAAAGAATTCAATCTTGTAACTCCTCCCTTTATGTAGCTTTATGACAATTAAGGCTCATAAACCCTCCTAAATGGCTACCTAAAAGCCTATAAATAGGAGAGCTCTCCAAGAAGAAAAAGGAGACACAGAGAGACACGGACAAAGCACAGAAATTCAGAGAAGGAAAAGAGAGAAAACTCTGCAGAAGTTCTACACCGACCACCGCTATAAGGTGACAAAAGCCCCTTGGGGGGTACCCCCCCCCCCCAAGGTCCTTGCCTTCTCCTTCTGCCTCCAAATGGCTTCAACGTGGCTTTTCAGCCTGTCTACTCGGCTTTTTATTGGACATAGGACCTCCTTTTGGTCTTTGTTCTCTAAAAACCTGAGGTTATAGCCAAGCCAAGCGAATCAATAGCATCCTCTGTTCTCATCTGCATGGATGATGGCGAAGTCCACATATGGCTTGCGACCGTCAATTTACGGGTCCTCCACAATCTCCTGAGAAGTTAGATCCTCATTTCTTGCTTTTCATTGTAGTTTGTATTTTTTTCAAAGAGACAAAAATCACAACTCTTGTCTTTCATTATTGATAAGGATTATAAAGCGGCTATAAATGCCAAAATCGGCTATAAACGCCAAAATCAGCTATAAATGCCAAAAAAAATCTCCTTTCACGGCAAATCAAGAAAACGTCTCTTTTCTTAAATATATGTGCAATGGAAAACTTGAAAGAAGTTGATTTCTTTTTTTACTTGCGAAGGTTGATCTACGGATCACCACTTGCAATTCCAAGTAAAAAATAGAAAATCTGGCACACCCACACAAAATAAATATTGATGCACGCCCTTGCCCCCCGATTACAAAAGGGTCGGACCCAATGGACTCCCACGTCCGCCGACCTCGGTAGGACCAGGCAGGAGCGCGGTCCATCATGCACTCTCGATCGAAGATAGCGTTCCATCGAGAACCAACAGTCTTGATTTAAAGAAGGGGAAGGAGAAATTAAATGTTCGACGCACTCGTTCAAGCATGTTCGAGCATCATCTTCCTAAATCATTAGGACCTTATATCGAGACTATTAAGGATGTCGAGGCGGATGGTAACTGTGGATTCAGAGCAATAGCTGGTCTTTTGGGAATGAGCGAGGATGGTTGGATGCAGGTTAGACCGGATTTGAGCAATGAACTATAGAGGCATCAAAATTATTATTCATTGCTATATGGAGGAGATGAGAGGGTTGGGGAGCTGTATTATGCCTTCGCGTACTATGATAGCCATCCTCCATATGCTCGTTGGATGACAATGCCAGACATGGGTCACCTGGTAGCTTCATATTATAATGTTGTATTGATCCATCTTTTTTTGCAACAGTGCCTTACTTTCCTGCCTTTGAGATCAACCCCGATTCCATCTTCTGATCGCAAAGTTATCGCGATTGGTTTCGTCAATGGTAACCATTTTGTTCAAGTCTTCATGACACCCGGGGCTCCCATGCCTCCCATTGCGACAAATTGGTATAGACGCCAGCATCCTAATGCTGACGGATGGTAACTACCATATGCTCAGAACATCGAGCGATTCAAAGAAATAATTGGAGACAGTGTCGCAACACGGGAGTCGGTTAATCTTGACAGTGATTAATTTCTTGTACTTTGAACTTGATGTATACAAATTTAGTAAAGGATGTTGAAATGCAATCAAGCTTTTACGCTATGAAAATTTTTTTTTTTTTTTGGTTTATTCCATCATAACCCTCCTTAGTTGATTGTGGGTTGGCAAGTATATGTGCAAAACCATTCTGCACGGCCAACAGTTGCTATGCAGAATGGAACTGCTCGGTACTTGTTGACCGAATATAAAGTTTTTGCATGGTACATATTAGCCGAGCAGAATTAATCTGCACATACATGTTGGCCGAATAGATTGCATCTGCATGGTATATGTTGGCCGTGCATTATTGATATGCATGGATTATTCATGCATTAATGTAGACTAGTGGAACTATTTGTATCCCACTTCGAAGAGGCATGTAGAAGTTCATAAAAAAAAATATTAAATAAAAGGCATCAACCATTTCATGACCAGAAGTCAAAAAAGCAAACAAGTTCTTATACAAGAATCAATAGTCCTTGATCGGCATGTTAAAGTTTGTAGTACACTGTTTTCTTGCAATTACTTATACATCTCAAAAGAAGGATACATTGTCTAATCCAAAATTCATGAGCCTAGAGCAATCTTAGCTTACAGTTTCACTGTTGGAGGGTATCATTGGGTTACATTCGCTTGTCCATCGAACATGACATTACCAGATGAATTCCTCAATCGTATGAAGAGTAAATGGATTCTGACACATATGGGCTTTAGAAATCCATATCAGTGTTTTGTGGGGTTCTAAAGCCCATATGTATCAGAATCCACTTACTCTTCATACGATTGAGGAATTCATCTGGTAATGTCGTGTTCGATGGACAAGCGAACGTAACCCAATGATACTCTCCAATAGTGAAACTGTAAGCTAATATATATCCCATCTTAAACAAAAAGTGAAAAAAAAAATGTAAGCTAATATGCCTTCATGAAATTACTTATACATCCCACAAAAAAAAAAATTATCCCCTGGAAAAAAACAAATGGAAGAATCCAAAAGTCCTCCGAGCATCACTGTTGCGCACGCCAACGATACGTCACCGGCAAGCCATCAAGAATCTCGAGGGTAGTCTACAGTGCCCTCTAGTAGAAGTCAACTGGCTGGTCACCTCGTTCAAGCGTGGCACGAATATGGTCCTTCACTCGAAGGATCTATAAGAAACAATAGAATGTGTCATAGAAAATTTTAAACAATAGTTGCATCGATGTATGAAATAAGATAGTTTATAATGCACTCACCGTTCTCGGAGTCGGGTCTTCTCTACCCTCATTAGGGTCATAGTGGGAATGGCGGGCGGGGTTCTGTACACGAGGGTGAGATATCCTAGTGCACCACTTGAGGTAGTCCGGTGAACACTCCCATGCATGATGTGCACGATGGCTGCGGTGCGCAAGAGATAATACATGGTCCTCCCAAGTAATCCAATACTAGTCCAGAAACGTATAGGAGACCTTGTATTTACCGACAGTACTACCCCGAGTAGCACGGATGGGGGCGAGAGGTGCGGGTGGGATGGTCTGTACATAGCCGAATTATCGAAGAACCTTGTGTGGGTGGTAGGGTTCAAGACATCTAGGGCTCTTAAGTAACCACAGAAGAAGGATATCTGCTGTAGTGGATGATGGGCCCTAGCACTAGCATACGGTCCCAAGCAATCTGTCACAAGTAAACGAAACAAGTCACTAATATAATAAAACATGCTCCTTGTCAAAAAACGTAAAAGAAAAAAGTAAAGAAAGTCAGAAATATATAACATAAAAAGCTCTATTGGGTGCTCACCTCATTCGGGTGTCAGGCATCCAATCTCTCCCGCATCAGCTGTATGTTTTCAGTGGCATTTCCGAAATCCTGTCCAGGGTTCCAGCGGCTTGCTAGAGGCATCCCTGCAGTGTATCCCCATTGTGCAGGAGGACGTGCGAATGGGAAGTGCTCGTACACCCAAGACTACAAATGACAAATATTAATAATTATACAATACTTATATCAATTATAATGGAAAAGTTATATGCATATATAAAATGTATCGATCTTACCGTGAGCAGTGTCAAATATCCAGCAATCTGCCGCACATCTGCCCTCGTGGCGGTCCCCAACTGCGATACAAATACGCCAGTGCGGCAGCCCCCCATGCGTATTGACGGACCCGTGGTAGGTCCATCAATAAGGAAAAGTAGTAGACAGGGACCCTCGTGGCGGACTTATCAGTGAATAGTGTATAGCCCAACAGATAAAGAAGATATCCTCTGGCTGCACACTCTACCTCCTCAATCGACGACGCAGGAGTCACTTCGCTGCACACCCGTCGGATCCACCCCATCCTCACTACCCCACCCCATGCCAGGTTCAACTCTGCTGTCGTAGATTCCCTATCCACACCCAGTCCTAACTCGAGTAAATCTACTTGGTCAGTAAATCCCATAGTAGCAGATACGTGGATAGGAAGTCCAGTGACTGGGATGCCGAGTAGAGAACTCACATCATCTAATGTGATCGTCATCTCACCAAACGGCACGTGGAAGGTATTGGTCTCGGGCTGCCATCTCTCCACAAAGCTCGAGACCAAGGGGCAAGAGATATATCGGTAGCTGAAACGCCTCAGGTCTGCCAATCCAGACTCTTCTATGATAGCGTGAAACATAGGCACCTTAATATCAAGACGATCTCCAGGGCGAGGTATGTACCAGTCCTTCAACTGGCGCCAATGACTGATATATTTGAGCGGGCCACGTTCCTGCACATTACAAGTATAGTATAAATCTTCATTAGCATCTGGTATTATATAAAGAATTACTTAAAATATATAAAGAATTAACGTGTACCTCCCCGTCCCATATGGATATGGCCACGTGAGTCCTGATACTCACAAGGACGGACTCGTCGGCCGGACCGCCTGGAATAGGGCCATCCCCTGCTGCCGAGGCATGAGGACTGGATGGCTATACCTGATCCTCTGAGGAATCATCCTCCCCTGCTGGCGCAATAGGAGTACTAGACGGTTGGGGAGGGCTAGACGGCCCTGCCTCATCCTCTGAGGAATCATCATCTGAAGAGCTCTCAGGCAGTGGATCCTGCCGTAATTTGCGTCTTCGTTCAGACGCCATTGGCCGTTGACGGCCGGCGGTCGAAGTAGTAGCATGCACACCTCGACGAGGAGTCTAGTAATGCCAACCTTCACCCGCACTCTGGATTGATCGCTAGAAGTACTACCACGTCCACCTGTAGGATGTGAGATGCCACCAATATGGCGAGCTGGTCTCCTCGACATATCTTCCAATCTGGGTTTTAAAAAAAATCAGTAGGAAGAAAAAAGCATTCTAGGAAGAAATCTTTTTTTCTTGTACTGCTCGGTTCAACAGTGTCGTGCAAAATCATTCTGCACGGTACAACTTTTCCGTGCAACAAGTTTATGCACGATATATGTTTACCGTGCATATTTGTTTTGCACGGTTTACAGGTTCCGTGCAAAACATTTATGCACGGTTTCTTTTATCGTGCAAAAAATCTATAGACGGTAAACATTTCCCGTGCACAACTATTGGTGCACGGTTCTGCATTGCCGAGCAGATCGCGAAAAATGCCACGATTTTTGGCAAATTGAAGGGATTCAGTACTTCGAATGCACATGATTTAGCTCGTAATAAACTTATCTACTATCTAACAAAGAAATTACGACTTAAAAGGAATGTAAAAATGATAAACGTATGAAGAAGAAAAAAAAGAAAAAGAAGAAGAAGACTCACCTCACGCGTCCTGTGAAGAAGAAGAAGAAGAAGGAACGATGTGCACTGATGCTCTTTGGAGGGAGAACGACCGAGAAGAGGGAAGGCAAGAGGAGGAGAAGCGATGTGCACTGCCTTTGCTCGGTTTTTCAAAGTCGGTCGACGAGGGAAATGCAGAGGAGAACGAAGAGCACTAGAGCGTGGGTATTATGGAAAATATGGTGGGTGGGCTCAGCAAAACAATATTAAGAAAATAAAAAAGGAGGGTGAGTTCAGCAAGTGGGTGCATACAGCAATACATGTGGGTGCATATAGAATCTCCCATTCTTTACTAGAAAATGGAGTATTCGCGGATGAAAAAGCGGGCGGCCGCTTTTGGCGGTCGCAAAAGGATCATTAGCGACCACCATAGGGTCGCAAAAGCCCTCTTATACGACCCCCACCCTAAACCCAGTTTCTCTTCATTTTCTTCCTTCCCACTTTTTTTTTCCTTCTCCTGCGCCAACTCTCTCTTCATTTTTTTCCTTCCCATTTTTTCCCCCTTCTCCCGTGCCCAGCTCTAGTGCTCTGCCCTCCCGCCGCACCAACCACGCCACCGCCGGACGAGCTGTTGCGCCGGAGCCGCCACCTCCAGTTCTCTCTGTCCCTCCCTCTCCCTCTCTTTCTCTGGCAGAAATCACTCTGCACCCAACTCCAGCGCTCTGCCCTCCCGCCGCACCAGCCACGCCACCGCCGGACAATCTGTTGCGCCGGAGTTGGCACCACCGGTTCTCTCTGTCCCTCTCCCTCTCCTCGCAGAAATCGACGATCTCAAACGAACTGATCACGTATCATCGATCGATTCTAGGGTTTTGTTTCATGTGTTTCTCATTTCAGTATCAGGTTTTTTTTTTCAAATCAAGGAGGGAGAAGACGAAAAGCAGCAGTGGAGTGGTGTTCAAGATGATATTGGACGGTGTAGACGAAGAATGGCACGGGCTCTTGGACGATGATCTTGATCAGGCGCCTGCCCGGCGCTGTATTCGTGAGGCGTTCAAGGAAATCTAGCTCGAAATCGACGTTTGAACTACGTTTGAACAGCAGTGGAGTAGTCAGAGAGGGCGTCTGCAAAAGGGGAAGAGAACTTTCATCGCATCCAGCTTTTTATCTCCGCCTCTTAAGATTATTTCTTCTCGTCTCCTCTGCTACCGTACGATGAGATCGAAGATCCTTGATCTTTTCTAGGTACGTTTCTGCATCTAGATCCATCGTTCATTTGTTTTTCCTGCGGGTATTAGTGTGTTTTTGTGTGATTAATGGTTGGATGGTTTCCGATTGTGTTGATTCTTTAGGAAATTCCATTCATTGTTGTAGATTTCGCCTTTTTGTACAAAAAGGTTCGATTTTTTTAGTTTTTTTTTTTTTTTTGAGAAAATGTGTTCCATCTTTCATCCGTTGGTTGGATTACGGGTCGTCGTGCTGTCGACGCTATCTTTTTTTTTTTTTTGTGATATGTTTTTTCTGTTTTTTCTGAATCTTGGATTTTTGTTTTCCTGATATTCTATTTACCAATCTGTTGGTGTTTGTTTCTCGTGCTTGGACGGATTATTTCTTCTCTGGGAAGAATTAGTTTCTGTTGCGTTTTATAAATGTATTTTTGCTTGTAAAAACCTCACCTTTTGATGTTGGATGTTGTTTATTGTGCGGAATCTGGATAAGATTGTAGGAATCGTTGGTTGCCTTTAAGAGATGGATTATAATTATTATTAATATGATGGGTTTTGCGCTTTCGGTTTTTGGGCCTCCACCTTTGAAGAGGTTTATACAGGCAGAGCTAGGTCATTCTGAGGTTATTAAGTGGAAAAGATAAGAGTTCTGGTTGGGGATTATCTGATCAGGTTTATACAGGCAGAGCTAGGTCAATCTGAGATTATTAATTGGAAAAAAATAAGAGTTCTGGTTGGGGATTATCTGATCAGGTCCTGTAATGATTCCCTAAAAATTAAATCTTTTTGTGATGTGGTTGGGTGTTCTGAGCTGCTACCTGTTTTTTCTTGCTTTGGTAGTACAATGCATTCCTCTCTCCCTCTTTATACTACCACTGTATGAGCGGGGTGACACCCTACGCGAATCAATGGGAATGGAGGGGTATTTTTTATTTATTTATTTATTTTTTTGCATATTTTTCAGCCATGAGATTCTTGAGCTATAAAATGTTCCTTACATTAATTACTTGTGAAATTTTTACAGGAACACAAAATGCTTCCTTGGGCCGTGGCCTTTTGCTGCCTATCTTATGATAACACTCAGCTGTTATGTTTTTGGTTGTGAAATAATCTTTGGAATGGTTGAAACCATGGAATTGACACTTTGTGGAAGTTGGTAGTATTGAGTAACTGATCAATAGTTGAAGATAGAGGTATTCCACCTTCCATTTTCCTGCATGTTCAAATGCCAACATGATGTTCAGGGTTGTAACTTTTTCACTAACTTTCTTCTTTTAACTGCGAGTTAATTTGTCACCATATGTCCTACAAAATAAAATTTGACAGCTTGTGGAGTTTTTCAATTTATTTTTATTTTCGTCGTGGTGTCGGTCATGATGTTGTTCAATCGATGTTTGATCCTTCATCTTGCAATCACATCCTAGATTTGCATTGCTGGGATCCACCAATGTCTCTGCCAAGTCTTCAATTTAATAGCTTCCTTGCCCTACTCTGCTTTCCTGCCCAGCTTTATTTCCACTTGAGCTTCATTGATCTGGTTTGTGTGAAAAAGGTACAGTTGCCCACTACTTTTGCCTCTCTGAAGCGAGTAAACTTATAATGCTCCAATGAAATATAGAGAGGGCTATCACAATAAAGCAATTGCCCTCGCCCTCTTTTGCATATATATGAACCAAAGATGTTTGTAATCCCATTTGGGACTTTACCACGGCCAAATCTGATCCACCTATTACTACAGGAATTCAAAAATGAAGTTCCATTCTTTAATCATAAATCTGAAAGCAAGATAGACCTATATATATATATTAACAGGTTAAGTTTGTGGCCCATTCACCATGGTCATGCCTGAATACAGTCCACATCATGCTACATGCAACCATACTCTGCTTGCTCAGGGTATTCCTAACGTCTCTGCTTGTTTGATTTTGATATGGAATATTTGATCTTTGGGTTTAGTTGCTGCTTTGAGTTCTTTCTTTTTTATTTTGTTGGAATTAGGATTTGATTTGGATTTCTGCACAATGCATGTTAGGTTTTTGCTACTAAAATTGATATTGTTGTGTGGAAAGAGCCGCCACCGCAGAAACCCTTGCTCGCACCAATCAATATCAGCCATTTCCACTCTTGCTATAGCTGCTGGTATTTTTTGTTTTTTTCATTTGATTTATTTGTTGTTGTTTGTTAATGTTGTTGAAGGAATTATGTAATATGAAGGTTGAATGTTTGTTATCTTTCATTAATTTGTTGGAGAATGCAAGATGGTGTCCACCCATTCTGTGAGTTGTGACAGAATAAAAATATTTAGATGCTATTTTGTCCCGCAACGGTTCTGCTATACTTTATGTATGCTCACTGCCTCTTTGGTACTTGCTAGTGATTATATTCTGGTTCAATGTAGTCTTTGAAATTTTCAGATGGCTCATGGTGGAACAAACTGGGGATTTTATAATGGTGCAAAGTACAAACACTGGTGGAGATGATTCTGCGCGCATACATGCCTGACCTTACCTATGATTATGTGAGGAATTCTCATCTTTCCTTTGACTCTAGTCCTGCCATTATCCCATGTCTTATCTTTTAGTCTTCATACCCATTTCAAGGCTGTTGTGGGAATTATTGATTAAGAACATTTTATCAGGGTGAGATTTTGCCCACCCCTTACTTAGATGCCTGTCACACATTCCACCTACCCCTATGAATTAGATGCCTCATAAAGGGCTCTACAAGAATGCCCCCACAAGATTATACCTTGGTGCATCCCATGAATGTACAAAATTAACAAATGGTGGTTGAGAAAAAAATTATCCATGTTAATCTTGCTTTTTTTTTTAATGTAGGATTGAAGAAAAGAAGAGAAGTTCCCACATTTTTTGATGAATCCAAGAACATAGTAACAAAACAAATCTACAAGAAATATAAGCAGGTAAGTTGGGCACTTTACAATGGTTCAATGTTCCTCAACTCATGATTTTTCCGAGTAACCTCAAGCCTTGAGTTAGCACATGATGGGCCTACAACAGATCAGTGCTTGCATCCATTTTATCCATATCTAGGCATCATAGCTTAGGTGTGGTCATGTATGACCACCTAGAAGCTAAAAGTAGAAAGTGTGTTGGTGCACTTGGACATGTGGTCTCCTATATGTGATTATGTAGACCCACCTTAAGTGGTGTCTAATGCCTTCCATACTGTGTTATCGAACCCTTGAAATGTTTGTTGTTACTCTTTGATTTCATTAAGTCAATTTTAGTACCTCTAAGAAATGTTGTTTAAGTCCTGTTTGACTAGAATGTGTAGCCTATTCATCAAAAAGTGCTGTTGCAAAATGTTATTTAGTATGTTTTTTATTGGAGATTTTCATTCTAAGAAAATGGGGTTGCTATTGAAATTACAAGTTTAGCTTGGGATTTACTCCGTATGTCAATAACTTTTGAAGAAGGGAAACTTGATGGGTTACTTATAGATATCCACCCTTTAACAAGGATTCCATAGTCAGACATTTTGTTTCTCCTGTTATTATGTAATAATTTTCTTGCTTTTAGAAACTTCTCTGTCTTGCTCATCAAGTAAACGTTACAACAATATCTGTTTCTTGCTCATCAAGTAATTTTGACCTTACCCATCTGGGTGTTTCTTGATTTCTCAAGCAGAGTCTTAATTTTGCCCTGATGCATGAGGAACCATGGTTTCCTTTATTTTAGTAGTGTTTGCACCCAAGAGTTTAAATATGGATTTTTCCACCCATCCAAACAAATGTTGTTTAAAAAAATTTTGACATGTGATTTTGCTTTTTTTTTTTGTTTGTGATTCTGGCTCTCCTATGCATACATCATCCCCTATCATTCTTGATTGGATGAGCAGGACACTGTGAGCCTTAATCTTTGGCATCAGTGTATCATTTATCATACTTTATTGACAATTAAAGTTCAAAATATTAGACTTATAACTGAAACCTCTCTTCAATTGGGCATAATCAGACCTAGCTTTTGTTTAAGTCAAAATATTAGACTTTATTGAAACCTCTCTTCAATTGGGCATAGTCAGACCAAGCTTTCATTAAAAAGTGAATAGACTATTTATATATTTATTTATTTATTTATTTTTAAGAATCAGAGATTGAACCTGTAATCACAAGTGAAAGAAGTTGAATGGGCTGATATATATGTTACACTATGATACTAGATTCATTTCTCATTTCTGTTCCTTTTGACGTCCCATGCTGGTCATGCAGCTTTATCTCCTCTGTTTGCCTTTCGCAGATAGTTTTTGATGGTGTTAATACATGCCCTTTACGAAGGGGGTCCGGGGTGTTAGTTTTATGGACTCAATCCAGTAGATAATATAATAAATTGATTAAATTCTTTATTTATTCATATATTCATGCTTTCCTTTCATGAGATGAATGGTGATTTATTATATACTTGCACATAACCAATACGAATGATATGATGGTTCATGAGATGAACCGGGGGTCCACAAGTATATTAGATGTAATACATGTGTATGGATGAGATCCACATACAGGAGACATGTATGACAAATCTTATACTTAAAATATATTCACAACCAGTGATGAGACTGGACATCTCATACTGATAAGGTTGCAGTATTTTGATCACTATGAGATAGTGTGATTTGTCTCGATCATCAGAATGGAAGATTCTGGATCATAGTGCTGGTACATTGGATGTATTGAAGGACCATGAGAAGCACCTTATAAACACTGTCTTTATTTTAAGGTCTGCTCTCATAATTCCCTAGCAATATGCTCTCAATCCTGAGACATTAATGAACTCAAGTTTCTATCTATTCATTTGCTTTGAGTCACCAATGAGTGAGGCCAACTGTAGGTCAACACCTCGGTGATTTGGGTACATGGTAGTAGAGCTGTGGGAACATTCAATAGTCAAGATGGAATCTATCTCTAATATCCCCTTGTGCCAATTAATGGATTTATCATTGGTAAGTGCGCACCCATTCCGATTAAGAGTTAATTGGAAAGGTACCTATTGATCATTATAATTAATTGGGGCTCAAGGATAATAAGATATGGATCTATTTTGGAAGACAGGTCCAATTGATCCATGGATATTGATAGAGGGGTCTACTTGTGGTAATGTGGAAGTTTAGGGTCTTCTATGTAATATTCCTAAGACTGGAGTTCAATTGCATTTATATAGTGGAGTTATTTGCAATTAACTATGGGCCCGGATTACACATGAGATGTGGGGTCGCGTGTCCCAGTTGGAGCCAGCTTTCTAAGGAATCCCTAGTGGTCCCCACGCTAGCCCAATTATTAGAAAGTATCTAATTCTAGTTGAACTCTAAAAGGAAAGTTACTATTTCTATTTGAAGTGAGACTTCTAATAGTGGTAATAGTAGACTTACTAATTTTAGTAGAAGTGAGACTTCTATTTTAATTAGAAAAGAATTGGAAAGTTACTAATCATATTTGAAGTGAGACTTCTAATTATGATATGGTAAGTTACTAATTAATTAATGGAAGTAAGACTTCTATTTTAATTAAGAAGAGATAGTTACTAATTTTTGGAAGTAAGACTTCTAATGGAAATTAGTAAGTTGGGCTTGCAAAAGCTATAAATAAGAGGAGAAGAGGGCCTTGGACGTCCTATGCATAAATCCACATTGGGATTCACGCCCTAAGCCTCCCTAGTGCAATAGTTGCACATGTTCTTCCTCCTCTCCCTCTTCTAGTTCTCTTTCTAGTTCCTCCCTAGAGTTCCTAGTAGTTTTCTCTTGGAGATCCCACCATCTTCTTGAGAAAAAGGAGAATCTGATACGGGTCATAGCGTGGAAGATCAAGAGGTCTTGAAGATCCCTATTTGATTAGTGAAAGCGTTTCATCATCAAAGAAAGACGCAACTCCTCCATTAGAGCACAACCGAGCTCCAAAGGTATAATCTACTTCCATGCATGTTGTAGATTTATTTGTTGCTTATATGTTGCTGTTTTTATCTTCTAGATAAATTGTTTTACTGATCATGATGGCTGAGATTGAGGACATAGGTCTTGGATTGGGTTTTGTAGCCTTATGGATAGTTGATCCCTACGTCAAGTGGGTCAAAAGTTTTTGAAACCTATCCTAGAGGCCCACCCTATTTCCAACAATTGGTATCAGAGCCTTACCTCATCTCTTATCATGTTAGATCAGTAAGCTTGATCTAATCTTTACATGAGATGCGAAGAAGATAGATCAAGGGCTATGTACGGATCAGTTTGATGGTTTTGCTTGGACAATTAGTATCTCCATGTTTGGATAGTCACATAAGGGTTTAACAATGATGGAATGATGGTAGGAAGCCATTGGAAATCTTCAGAAGAGTTTTGGAGATGGTTGGACATGAAATTGAAAAACCCAACTTGCAGATTTCCGTCAGGCAGGTCGACCGAGCCCTCTGGCCGGTCGACCGAAGACACTGAGGCCGGTCGACCGAGCCCTCTGGCAGGTCGACCGAACAGACTGACATATGAAATCTCAATTTTTGTTTTTGTTTCGGGGGCGCTGCCCCCTGGGCCCCCGCGAGCTGACCGGGCAGCTCGACCCCCGCCGGGGGACACCCCCGGACCCCCTCCGCGTAGGGGGCATGAATCATAGTAGTGGCAATATTTGGCATCCTGTCTTTCCATTATTGTTTGGTAACCCGACTTTGTGAGTTGCTTTACTAGTATGAGATACTAACATGCAGGTTATCATGTCCTCTCCATATGGCCCACAAGTCTTTTACTTTCTTTTTATGGTTGAATGTTTATTATTGGCAAGTTGTAAAGGGCATCATGGTTTCCTTGGTTTCCCGGTTCAGGGCAAGGCATGGTGAAATTCCCTATGTGCCTTTTTTATTTCCATTAATAGATTATCATATAAGTCTCATCGTAGAGACATAGGAATTTATGTAATTTTCTAAATTTGTAAATTCTGGCGATGTCCGAGACTAAGAAGGAAAGTGAAGTTGGACTCCTAATCAAAAGAGTTTGAAGATTGCCAAAGGTGTTTTGGAGTTTCCCGAAGAGTTTGAGCAATTCCAAAATTTTGGAAAGTCTAGAAGTCCAAGAAGTCTATTCCGCATGGGCCATGTGGAGGAGAGGACTAGTTTCTAATTTTAGCGTTTTCTATTTATAGTTGAATGCTTTATTTAGAATGTTTCCAAATCTGATCCAAACATAGCAAGTTACTAATATTGGTCAAATCAAATTAATTTTTGGAAAGAGTTCTAATTAGTGTTGATGTCCCATGAGATGGACACATTGGTAACACTAATTTAAGAAACAGGACTTTCCTTAAAATAACTTGACTTAGAACCAATCTTGGATCATATCATGAGATGATTTGATGATTCATATATTTATATATGTGGGCCCTAATACCTTAAAAGGAAATCCTCAATTCTAAAATATTAAGTGGGAGCGGGGCATTTAAATTGATAAATCCCCATGGTTTTCCACCATAGGTCCATTGTAAGGAAAGTATTAGCCTCGCGCCACCAAGAGTGTGGCCGTTCCTTCGGAGGGCTTTTACTTGTCTGGTTACTAGATATGGATCTCCTATGGATAGTGTTGGTGAGACGGGGTGGGGGCTTACTCCCCTAGGAGGAGCTGCTCACAACGGTTGTCATACAATGCTAGTTGGTGGGTCACACTTAACTAAAATAATGATGTAGTATCCCCTAGGATTTGCCTCATGTATTTTAGAAACCAAAGCAAATCGGGAGTCATACATTATTTGGTATGAGATACCTAGATGATAATGAATGATGGGGATCATGGATACTTAGTCTTAATTCCAATTTTGACGAACTTTGATCCGCACCAATCCAAGGACATACGCACTCCCCTAGGAGGCATGCCCTAAGGGATTGGGATTCCGATGTATTCTAAATTCAGTGCTTATGAGGATTCCCATATGAATTTGGTAGAATACTAAACCCTAATGTCATTTATATTCTTTCATTGAATGTATGGTTATGTGCTTTTATTTATACAGCATGAATTCAAATACTTTCAATCCACTTGCGACCATCCTCAACCAGAACAAGTTGATGGGATCCAACTATGTAGACTGGAAAAGGAACCTGGATATTATCTTGACATCTTCAAGTTACAAATATGTCCTTCTAATACCCCCCCTTCCTGAGCCTGAGCCTGATGCACCACAGATTGTGAAAAACTTTTACACCAAGTGGACCAAAAACAATGAGATAGCCAGATGTTTTATTCAGGCATCCATGTCTACTGTTTTGCAAGACAAACATCAATCCTATAAGTCAGCATACGATATTATATCGAACTCAAAGGAGATGTTTGCAGACCAGGTTAGGCCTGCTAGGCAGGCTGCTTTAAAAGTGCTGATGGAGACAAAGATGGCTGAGGGAACCCCAGTACAAAAACATTTGTTACAAATGAAGTTGGCATTGAATGAGTTAGATGTACTGGGGACTGCGTTTGATACAGAAACACAGATCGACATTATCATTCAATCACTACCTGACTCATTCAAACATTTCGAGATCAATTATAGTAAATTGGAAATGACCATAGCTGAGCTGTCTCGCCAGCTGGTAGTGTTTGAGGAAATCATGAAGAGAAGACCAACTGCCCTCATGACAGAAAAGTCATTTGCTAAGTCTAAGCCGAAAGGCAAAGACCGGGATAGCAAGAAAAAATCAGTCATCAAAGGTCCTAAGGTGGAGCATGGTTCCACTAGTGGTGTGGCCAAGGTCAAGGGTAAGGGAGCAAAGGGAAAGTGTTTCCACTGTGGTATGACGGGACATTGGAGGAGAAATTGTCCACGATTTCTGTCAAAGGAAAAGACCTCAGGTATGATTGAGTCATTTGTTTCTGAATATAGTTTTTCAACTAGTACTTCAGAATCTTGGTTTGTAGACTTTGGTGCAACTAATTACATCAGTAATATGTTGTAGGAGTTACAGGTAACCAGGAGGATTAATGACGGAGAAATCAGTATTAACCTGGGATCGGAAGCTAAGGCAGAAGCAGTGTCAGTAGGAGTAGTAACTTAGTTGCTTTCAAATATTAAGTTGATTTTTGTCAGATACATTATATGTACCGTTTTAAGACGGAATTTTAATTTTCTAGTATGATGAATAAGAGTTATTCTGTTACTTTTGGTAATTAAATCGTCTTAAAGAGGAGCGGTACTCTTATATATTCTGACAAGGTAATCAATGGCTTTTATTTGTTAACTCCCACAATGTATGAGATACATGACGCTGATGCTAATAATAGACCATCATTAAAGAGGTAGTCACCTTCATCTAATCCAACAAACTTTGGCACCTAAGAGGCTAGGTCATATAAACCTAAACAGGATTGACAGGCTAGTGAAAGATGGTATCTTGCCTTCATTGGTGGTAGAATCAATGCCTGTCTGCAAATCCTGTCTGGAAGGCAAAATGACCAAAAGACCCTTATTCATCTAAGGGCAGTCGGGCCAAAGATTTATTGGAGTTAGTGTTTACTGATGTGTATGGACCCATAATAATAGAGCGAGAGATTGATACGAGTATTTTATCACTTTCACCGATGATTACTCGAGATATGGATACATATACCTTATGCACCGCAAGTCCGAGATTTTTTGAATAGTTCAAAGAGTTTCGAGCGGAAGCGGAAAAGCAATTAGGTAAAAGTATAAATACTCTTCGATGAGATCGATGAGCCGAATATCTCTCCGCTAAGTTTATGGGATACTTATCAGTAAATGGGATTTGATCCCAGTAGTCTGCTCCTGGTTTGCCTCAACAGAGTGGATTAGTAGAAAGAAGGAACAAGACTCTTTGAAATATGATCAAGTCTATGATTAAGTTTCTACTGATTACCTATATTTTGGGATATGGAAACTGAAATATATATACTAAACCTCATTCCATCTAAGTCTATACTTGAGACTCCCAGGGAGTTATGGACAGGGCGAAAGCCTAGTCTACAACGTTCTTCAGGGTTGTCCAGCACACGTGCTAAAGGAAAAGACGGATTAGTTGGAATCGAAGTTGGAAGTATATATGTTTATATTCTATCCCAAAAAGGAACTAAAGGTTGGTTGCTCTATAATCCCAGAGAGCAAAAAGTGCTTCGCAGCACCAATGCGGTTTTCTGGAGGGAGATTATAAGATTAACTGGAAATCTTTAGAAATGGTTATCTTGGAAGAAATTTAAGAAAGAACAATTCCAAGTCCAAGAATAACCAAACTTTGAGAAAATCCGCCCATATTTGACCCAGTAGTTAAACCAGTGCCTTGTCATAGTGGGAGTATTGCCAGGACCCTTGACAAGTTCTCGGTCTAGGGAAAGTCTTACAAGGCAATCCCGGTGTAACCGGAACAAGATCCTTATAACTATGATAAAGCAGTTAATGACATAGTTTTGGGATGTTGGTTAGATGCTATGAAATCTGAGGTGGAGTCTTTGTACTCTAATCAGGTCTGGATACTTGTGGGCTTGCCTGCCAATAGCAAACCTATTGGGTGCAAGTGAGTCTACAAAGAAAATGAGAGCCAAATGGAAGAGTTCCATCCGGATACTCTTATCTATTGCGGTTCATCTCGGTAACGAGATTTGGCAAATGGATATCAAGACAGCGTCTCACGACGGCAATCTTGAGGAAGACATCTATATGATGCAACCAGATGGTTTTATAGCTAAAAACCAAGTGCAAAGAGTATTGCAGGCTGCATAAGTTCATTTATGAATTCATGCAGATATCCCGAAACAGGAACATCCGTATTGACTAAGGAAATCAAGTCACTTGATTTTTATCAGAATACAGATAAGTCATGTGTAAATGAAAAGTCAAGAACGCAGGGTAGTTTTTTCTTATATTATATGTCGACGACATCCTTCTCCTATGGAGTGACATAGGGATATCGTCAACAGTAAAAGTTTTGGTTGGCTAAGACTTTTGATAATAAAGGACTTTGGAAAAGCCAGGTACATCCTAGGAATCAATTTCCATTGAGACTGGAAAAATAGGATGATAGGCTTATCCCAATAATGTGTACATAGATAAGGTTCTGATACGGTAAGCTATGCTTTGTACTAGACCGGATATCTGTCAAGCAGTATGCCTAGCCAGCAGATATCAGTCTAGCACATGTCTTTATCATTGACTGTTGTAAGATGTGTTCTCGAATACTTGAGAAGGACTAGAGATCACATGTTGAGTTATAGCAGTGATGAGTTGATTCCAGTCAGTTACATAGATACTGACTTCTAGTCAGATCAGGATTCCAGGAAATCAACTTCTGGGTATGTGCTTATGTTGTAGCAGCTTGAGAAGTAGCTAAGGTAGCAGATTGACTCAAAAGATTCCTTATGGAACTTGGAGTGGTATTTTTGGCAGGACAGCCAATCACAGTTTACTGTGATGACAGCAGGGCAGTCATTAAGTCCAAATAACCCAAGAGCCAAAAAGTATGTACAGAGGAAGTTATACATGGTCAGATAGATTGTGCAGAGAGGTGATGTACGATCACCAAGATAGCCTCTGTAGACAATCTAGTAGATCCCTTTACTAAGCCTTTGACTACCAAAGTCTTTGAGCTATATGTAAAAAGGATGTGCATGAGATGCAAATCTAACTGGCATTGAGCCCAAGTGGGAGATTGTTAGTTTTATGGACTCAATCCAGTAGATAATATAATAAATTGATTAAATTCTTTATTTATTCATATATTCATGCTTTCCTTTCATGAGATGAATGGTGATTTATTATATACTTGCACATAACCAATACGAATGACATGATGGTTCATGAGATGAACCGGGGTCCACAAGTATATTAGATGTAATACATGTGTATGGATGAGATCCACATACAGGAGACATGTACGACAAATCTTATACTTAAAATATATTCACAACCAGTGATGAGACTGGACATCTCATACTGATAAGGTTGCAGTATTTTGATCACTATGAGATAGTGTGATTTGTCTCGATCATCAGAATGGAAGATTCTGGATCATAGTGCTGGTACATTGGATGTATTGAAGGACCATGAGAAGCACCTTATAAACACTGTCTTTATTTTAAGGTCTGCTCTCATAATTCCCTAGCAATAGGCTCTCAATCCTGAGACATTAATGAACTCAAGTTTCTATCTATTCATTTGCTTTGAGTCACCAATGAGTGAGGCCAACTGTAGGTCAACACCTCGGTGATTTGGGTACATGGTAGTAGAGCTGTGGGAACATTCAATAGTCAAGATGGAATCTATCTCTAATATCCCCTTGTGCCAATTAATGGATTTATCATTGGTAAGTGCGCACCCATTCCGATTAAGAGTTAATTGGAAAGGTACCTATTGATCATTATAATTAATTGGGGCTCAAGGATAATAAGATATGGATCTATTTTGGAAGACAGGTCCAATTGATCCATGGATATTGATAGAGGGGTCTACTTGTGGTAATGTGGAAGTTTAGGGTCTTCTATGTAATATTCCTAAGACTGGAGTTCAATTGCATTTATATAGTGGAGTTATTTACAATTAACTATGGGCCCGGATTACACATGAGATGTGGGGTCGCGTGTCCCAGTTGGAGCCAGCTTTCTAAGGAATCCCTAGTGGTCCCCACGCTAGCCCAATTATTAGAAAGTATCTAATTCTAGTTGAACTCTAAAAGGAAAGTTACTATTTCTATTTGAAGTGAGACTTCTAATAGTGGTAATAGTAGACTTACTAATTTTAGTAGAAGTGAGACTTCTATTTTAATTAGAAAAGAATTGGAAAGTTACTAATCATATTTGAAGTGAGACTTCTAATTATGATATGGTAAGTTACTAATTAATTAATGGAAGTAAGACTTCTATTTTAATTAAGAAGAGATAGCTACTAATTTTTGGAAGTAAGACTTCTAATGGAAATTAGTAAGTTGGGCTTGCAAAAGCTATAAATAAGAGGAGAAGAGGGCCTTGGACGTCCTATGCATAAATCCACATTGGGATTCACGCCCTAAGCCTCCCTAGTGCAATAGTTGCACATGTTCTTCCTCCTCTCCCTCTTCTAGTTCTCTTTCTAGTTCCTCCCTAGAGTTCCTAGTAGTTTTCTCTTGGAGATCCCACCATCTTCTTGAGAAAAGGAGAATCTGATACGGGTCATAGCGTGGAAGATCAAGAGGTCTTGAAGATCCCTATTTGATTAGTGAAAGCGTTTCATCATCAAAGAAAGACGCAACTCCTCCATTAGAGCACAACCGAGCTCCAAAGGTATAATCTACTTCCATGCATGTTGTAGATTTATTTGTTGCTTATATGTTGCTGTTTTTATCTTCTAGATAAATTGTTTTACTGATCATGATGGCTGAGATTGAGGACATAGGTCTTGGATTGGGTTTTGTAGCCTTATGGATAGTTGATCCCTGCGTCAAGTGGGTCAAAAGTTTTTGAAACCTATCCTAGAGGCCCACCCTATTTCCAACACGGGGGTATCCCCCGATACAATTTTTTTTTTTTTTTTTTTGAAAAAACTAAAACTATTAGCGACCGCCAATGGCGGTCACTAATACTTTTTTAAAATTTTTTCTTGAGTATTAGCGACCGCCATTGGCGGTCGCTAATATTTTTTTAAACTTTTTTAATTGAGTATTAGCGACCACCATAATCTTTTGCGTCGACGTTTACGCGGCGACTGCTAAGCGGTCGCTAGGCGGTCGCTAAAGAGTATTAGCGACCGCCAGGGGACTTTTAGCGACGGCTACTGGCGGCCGCTAAAAGTCATTTTTCTAGTAGTGAATTATTATTCTTTCCCATTTTCATTCCTGCTCCAAAATAGCAGATGCTCCCCACTTCTTCTCCCCCATTTCTCCACCAAATCAGCTTCAACCCACAAGAAATATTCCCCTTCTCTCCACAATCTCGGCGATCCAATTTTCTCCCCATTTTGTGTTCGGCAACCCCCATTGGCGACCATCTCTCCTTCGTTATGGCATCTATAGGTGAGATCTCATTTCCATCTCTTGGATTCATGTTTTAGACTCCATTTTCATCCTAGATCTCAACATGCATGATGATCAACCAACTCTTCCCTTGTTTTCTAATTTTTACAGCATCTTGAGCTCGATTTTGAAGATTTTTGGGAAAAGAGGGATCTTTGCAATAGCACGTGTTTCAAAGCTTATTTTTAGTGGTTTTAAAGGTTTAAGGCAAGTGACAATCCATGATTTGGATTTCATGCACGATTGGTAATTCAATTTTGGGTATTATTCATGCTAGAGTATTTTCTATGTTCAATTGCATGTTAAACCATGGAAAACAAAAGGGGGAGATTTGAAAACCTACTTTCTTTACCTTAGAAACATGCCCAGGACCTTAGAAATGAAGCTAAGATGAAGAATCCAAGAATTCGCACAGTTCATGGGTCGCTCGACAGTTCACTCCAAATCAGTCGGTGGTCGGCCTGACAAGCCGCCGAGCAACCAAACTGATTGGTCGACAGTTCGGTTTGTTGAGCCTCTAACTGACTAAACACTTGGTGGTCTGGCATGACAAACCGCCGACTGACCTATAGAACCTCTATTCCCCATGTTTTTGTACTTGGCCTTGGACTCCTATGTTGTGGGCCTTGTAGGCCTTCCTCCGTGACCCTTAGTGGACCAAAACCTCGGTCTTTTTCGAATGTACCATAGGCTCTAGAAGAAAGTTTCAAAAACATTTTTGGGTATCCCCAAAAGAGCTCAGCGCAGAGCTCGATCCGCGTACCGTTGTGGTTTATCACCAGTAGGTACTGAACTTAAGTTAGTATGTGAACATAAACCCTCGGATCCACAAGTAATGATAAGTATGACCAAGAGTAAGTGGTATTGAGTTAACTACAGTTATTGTTGTGAGAAAGCATGTGGGGTGCAATGTTTTGTCATGGGTATGCAAGCGTGGGACTTAGTTGTCAAACACTATCAGAGTGTGATGATGATAATATGCTATAGATAACTAGGACCCCATGGCTACAAAGAGATTAATCACCTTGTACCTACATGTGAATGGCCACCCTGCTTTTAGATTTGGTAGAGTATTTATTATATATTCGACACTATAAACATAAATGGACTAAATGGGCCTTTATTTGAGGGATGGTGACATCCTCATGTGGTTATGGATTTGCTGGAGGATAGATGGGTATTACTATGGGTCCAGACCATAAATCTTGGGAATATAGACTCATCGGTGAAACTCATATCCCTAGCTAATCCAGAATCAAATCGAGGTGTCCAAAATGTTCTAGTTGAGCCAGTCTTGTTGCTTAGCGCACACTCACATGCCCTGCTTTTGCCTATGGACTTATTATCAGTTGGTTGGCGTGGCTTGTATTTCATGCAATATTACAAGTTGGTCGGGTCAAACCTTCTTTCTACCCATTTTGGGGCCAACTCCATCATATCGAAATGTTGTCCGATTTTAGGGTGGGTCAGGTATAATGGAATTGGGTTACTCAAGACCCACCAGAGCATATGCATTCTAAGACTATCCCATTTTTATACCCCGTTGCACGTCACACTTGTGATATACATAGGTCTAAGCCATGTTCCATATCTTATATGCTCATGCTAGCATGTTATGTTACGTTTCATGTTATATGTACGCATGCAAGTATCATGTTCCGAGTGTATGGCAGAAACGTCTATGATCCTCCTAAAGAAGGGTAAGTGGGTAGAGTGGCACAGCCTACATGCACAGGAAGGGGCCCGTACATGGGCCTGGGTTTGCGGAGTTACCTCCATCCTATAAGTTGTAAGCACGATAAGTTCATGCCTTGGGTGTCTGGTCTGTGGCTCCCCTGTAAAAGGACAACTAGAAAGAGTAGAACAACCTACCAGCATACGAAGGGGCCCACACATAGGCCTGGGTATTCGGAGTTATATCCCTGACGCATAGTTCATACTTGTCATGCTCATGATTCATGTCTCCGCTATTACTTTTGCATGATAAGCACGATTGCTCGCATGTTATGAAACTCATGTACATTGGATACTTATGGTACTATACAGTTTATTTTCACATATGTTCATGCATCTGTGCCGTACATTGTTGCTGGCTGTATTCATGCATGTTTTATAATTAGTATATTCATATAGACTCGTAATTATGGACTGTCTGATTGCTAGGACTATTTCATAGTTCGATGACACTATTCTTGGCACTGTGAGTAATGACACCACCACCGGTGAGCATGAGATTGCGGTAGTCAAAGAGACTCCGCAATGTCACAGTTCCTGAGTACAAACGGGTAGCATTTCAGCTAGAACTGGAGTGCCCCGAATTGGTAGAAAAGATATAAGTGGATCTGGGCAACAAGGGAGGTAGCATTGATCGACTTCCAAGCTTGTTAACCAACCCATGAAGCCACAACCTTGGATCCTATCATCCAAGGAGGTAACAACAATCTAGTGTACATCCCAATCCCAAGGAATGACATTTACAAGTGATCAACAGTTAGGCAAAGCTAGGTGGTCCCGGATACGGAAATAGTGAAGACAATACGGCATGAAGGATGGAAACACCATACCTACAAGTAATGGGTGTATTGGGTCAAACAGTCCTACTGTGAGACCCCGTCTCGAGTTAATCACGATTAACTCTTATTAATCGCACTTATGGCTAATTAAACATGTTTAGTTGAATTAGTGAAGGCTTAGTACCAAATTGACTTGGTTTAGCCTTAAGAGAATGAATTAAGCTTAATAAGCTTGTAAAATGAATTGTAATTAGATTGAACGAGTTTTTGGAACTCAAACTAGGAATTGAGGGACTTTTATGTAAATACGTTTTTATATGTATTTCGCCGAATACGGAAACTCTCGATGCCAACACGCGTATCTCGAGGAGTACGTTCACTTCCGTCAAAGACTTGAAGTCGTTTGACGAATATTGAATCAAATGACCATTCATTTGACTTGAATTGTAATTAATGGAGAATTATGGGGGCTAAACGCAATTCGGAAGTTTATATAAGCCAAAGAGATTTCAATTGAATCTTTTTTCAAACCCTAGCCTCCATCTTCCCTCTTTTCTCTTCTTTCTTTCATTTCTCTCCATCAAACATTGAGAGTGAAGTCTTGAGAGTGATTTTGCAAGTGGATTTCATTCACTTCATCCATCTTTTCATCTTCCTCAAGTTTAATTCAAAGTTTGGAATTGGAAAACTTGGATTCAAGAAGGATTCAAGTGTTTTGTCTCAAATTCAAGCTAACAAAGGGTTTTCTTCCATTTGATCTTCAAACAAGGCAAGTATTTACATGTTTCTATGAATTGTAGTGTTTATGAGTCATTAGAACTCATTTGGGCCAAGAAGCCAGAAAATTGGCTTCAGAAACCTGAAGCTCGAACTGAGCTTTTGGGTGTCGGTCGACCGAGGAACCGACGACTTGACCGACAGTGTAATGTGGAGGGTGGAGTGAAATTCCAGCTCTCTGGATTTTTGACCGACGCAATGTCGGTCAACCGATAGGACAAGGTCGGTCGACCGATAGGTCGACCGATAACGTAAAGATGGTTCAGAATGCAGAGAATTTCAGCTCGCTGGAATTCTGACCGACGCACCGTCGGTCAACCGTCACGAAGCCGTTGGTCGACCAATGGGCTGACCGATAGGTGAACCGACGCTGTGCAGAATAGTCTATTTTGAGGCCTAATGTATACAGGCTGAATATTGTTAATGTATAAGCCTTCATAGGTGTAAACTCAGTTTTCCGAATACATAATTCAAATGATATTCATCAAAAATAGTACGTGTATTGGAAAATGAATGTTTCACTCATTTGCTTGGCTTAGAAGTCTGATTAGTTTCCGCATCTTAACTCATTGAGTGAAGGACATTGAATATGAATTGCATAATGAACTATTTCTGCTGCAGCAGATGTTTGAGGCGTTCCAGAACCTCATGGAAGTTAGTGATCTCTGATCAAGACACTGACGTATTCCATACCATTTGACAACCCTTAAATAAAGAGTGTCCATGTAGATATCAACTTAATGATATTACTGGATCCGTTATTATTATTAAATGAATTAAGAGTGTCCAGATATTACTGGATCCGCTATAATTGTTAATGAATTATTTCACTGGATTATATGATAGCTAGAACTATCATAACATGTATGTATTTGTTGAACCGTCGTGTTCATGGTACTATTGATGAATGTCACAGGCCCAGATGCCCGTGCCGGTCCTGCCGAGGCCGCGCCGCCAGCGGAGGATGCCTACCCGATACCTCCAGGAGGTTTAATCGAGTGCATCTGATCCCGGAGTGTCAATGGATTCATTTTGGAACAAACAAACGAGAATCCGATTGTAAATCATTTTGAATGTAATTAGAAATCCCCGTATTGTATTAAATATACGGTGGTTGACTTTCTAGATCATAGTACTGAACTTATGTATTGTATTTTGTCAATGTATAATTTCCGCCATTGTATACAGTTGACAGGTATTGTATTGATATCCCTTGTGAGTTTCGTTTTAGCTTTTGTTAATTCGGAATTTACGGGAGTAAGTATGCGTTCGCGACTCGGGGTTTATCCGTGCTAATTAAATCTCGGGACCGGGTCGTGACATACTTATCGTATGGTATCAGAGCATTAGGTTAAAAGACTTAAGAACCTTGTAAACGCTGTGAGGAACGTTAAGTTAGTAACAAATCTTGAATAGATTTGTGTTTATTGCTTTCACTTTATGTGAATGATATTGATGGAAGTGTTGAGATGTCACTCTTACCTTCCGTGTGTATTGTTTTCCAGCATGGCTTCTGGATCAGGATCTGGGCAGGATGACGTTGTAGCAATCACACCCCCTCCTATATCGGAGACCGATGCTAAGTTTGCTGCTATTTTAGAGCAGATGGCAAAGAGCCACGAAGCACAGATGGGCATGCAAGCCCAGTTGATGTTGAGTAATGAACAACTAGCCAAGAGTCAAGAGGCTCAAGCTGGTATGCATACTCAGATGCTCAGAATGATAGAGACTCAGAGCCAGATGCAGGCTCAAATGCAGATGTCATCACCAGTTCAACAGCATATTGAACATCAGGTGGTGAATCAGAACGAAGAAAAGGATCCTAATGTCCGTTATGAGCAGTTCTGTAAGAGAGGAGCTATGAGTTCCAAGGCACCGAAGATGTGATGCAAGCCGACGAATGGCTGGAACACATTGAGGATGTACTTGATACAGTTGTCTGCACTCTCAGGCAGAAAGTCTCGCTGACCTCCTCTATGCTAAGAGGATCAGCTAATACTTGGTGGAGAAGTGTCAAGGACACATTTAGGACACTGCCGGAAGAATGAATCTGGGAAACTTTCAGGAATTACTTTCAAAGAAAGTTTGTCCCAGAACATGTGCAGCAGCAAAAGGAAGCAGAGTTCCTGAATTTGAAGCAAGGTCAAACATCTGTGTCTACATATGTAGATAACTTCCTCAAACTATCCAAGTATGCTCCTGACTTGGTCAATACTGAGGAGAAAAAGATCAAGCGGTTTATTATAGGCTTGAACCCAGAGTACAAGACAGTTGTGGTAGCTGGTCAAATACCTACTACATTTGATGCTGTCTTGGCTAGGGCCTATACTGCTGAAGAGATTCAGCGAGAAAAGGATGCTCCAAACGCTGCTAAGAGGAGTAGTGAACCGTGGTACCCCAAAGGAGGACAGTCCAAAGATAAGAGGCAAAGACCACAGCAAAAGGTCACTCCGAAAGATAATAGGAGTGATAAGCAGGAGAATAAGCCGGTTTGTAAGACTTGTGGTAAGACTCACAGAACTGAGTTGTGTTGGAGGACTACCGGGGCATGCCTGGTTTGTGGTTCTTTAGAACACAAAATGGCTCAATGTCCAAAGAGAAGGAGAGATGATAGAGCCCCTTATCAACAGCCAAATCGGGGACAAGCAGCACTTCCTGCACCTCCTCAGAGATTGGCTTTGCCTGCTCCTCCGAGACAACCACAACAGCAACCTCAACGACAAGGTCAGCAACGTCCAAATCAGAGACCACAACAGCCTAATAGGCCACAGGCAGCTGGATTGGCTTGTGCAGTCAACAGAGAACAGGCTGACGTGGCAACCAACGTGGTTGAAGGTACTATACTTGTAGATAATAGACCTGCAATAGCTTTGTTTGATCCGGATTCTACTCATTCATTTGTAGCACCTACATTTGTCTGTGATATACAAGACCGGATAGAACAATTAGCTTATGATTTTACTGTTTCTACTCCCTTAGGAAAGAGAGTAGTTTGTGAATTGTATCTTCCCCAATGTAATGTTAAGATCGGGGAAATGTCGATGCCAGTTGATCTGGTGGTATTGATAACTATGAATGATTTTGATGTAATATTCGGTATGGATTGGCTTGCGAAATACAGGGCTTGTTTAGACTGTTTTCACAAGATCATCACTTTCAAAGTGAATGAGACCAATGCCAGAGTACTCTTGGAAGGAGTCCAAAAGAAATATGACACCAGGCTTGTATCAGCATTAAAGGCTGAACGAATGATGCGTAGTGGTTGTGAGGGCTACATCGCATTTGTTTCGGAAGAAAAGCCTGTACGGGAATTGAAGGACATTCCTGTAGTCTGTGAATTTCCAGACGTGTTCCCAAGTGAAGTACTCGGTCTACCTCCAGCAAGGGAAGTGGACTTTACAATTGAACTCGTGCCTGGTACTGCACCAATCTCGAAAGCACCGTATCGAATGGCACCATCCGAGTTATGTGAATTGAAGAAACAGATACAGGACTTACTTGATAAGGGTTTCATAAGACCTAGAGTCTCACCCTAGGGAGCACCTGTTCTGTTTGTGAAAAAGAAGGATGGCACCCTTCGTATATGCATTGATTATAGGCAGATAAACCAAATGACAATTAAGAACAAATATCCTCTGCCTAGGATCGATGAGTTGTTTGATCAACTCCAAGGTGCAGCACACTTTTCCAAGATTGATCTTCGATCTGGATATCATCAGATTCGGGTTAAAGATCAGGATGTACAGAAAACTGCATTCAGGACTCGTTACGGTCACTATGAGTCCCTCGTGATGCCTTTTGGTCTAACCAATGCACCTGCAGTGTTTATGGCACTAATGAACAGGGTGTTTGCTTCATACCTAGACCAGTTTGTTGTAATCTTCATAGATGACATCCTGGTATACTCGAAGACAGAGTTGGAGCATTCACATCATTTGAGGACGACTTTGCAAATACTGAGGGCAAATCAGTTGTATGCAAACCTCAAGAAGTGCGACTTCTGGTTGCAGCAGGTGGCATTTCTGGGTCATGTTATTACCTGAAAAGGGTTAGCTGTAGATACAGCTAAGATTGAAGCGGTTACCAATTGGCAGAGTCCGAAGAATGTACCTGAAGTTCGAAGCTTTTTAGGATTGGCAGGCTATTACAGGAGGTTCGTCAAGGACTTCTCAAATATAGCGGCTCCACTAACGAAACTGACTCGAAAAGACGTTCTTTTTCAATGGGACGATGCTTGTGAGTCTAGTTTCCAGACCTTGAAGCAGAAACTTGTTTCGGCTCCCGTATTAGCTTTACCCGAAGGGAGAGGTGGATTTGAGATCTACTCAGATGCCTCGGGTGTTGGCTTGGTATGTGTATTGATGCAGTATAGAAAAGTCATTGCCTACGGTTCTCGTCAGTTGAAAGAGCATGAGAAGAACTATGCTACTCACGATCTTGAGCTCGCAGCTATTGTGTTTGCCTTGAAACAATGGAGACATTACTTGTATGGTGAAACTTTTGAAGTTCACTGTGATCACAAGAGTCTCCAGTACTAATTCATTCAGAAGGAGATTAATCTGAGGCAACGTCGTTGGCTAGAGCTGATCAAGGACTACGACTTTCCATTTAAATATGTACCTAGAAAGGGCAATGTCGTAGCCGATGCCTTGAGTCGAAAAACTATTGAAGCAGCATCATTGAAATGGGGATGGAATCAACTTGATGATTTCAAGGACATGGATGTGTCCATTGAGGCAGTCGATGACCAAGCAATGACTATGGCAATGTCCGTGTTCGAACCAATTATTATCCAACAGATTAAGGATAGACAGTTTGAAGATCCGGAATTGGTAAGGATCAGGGACAACATTGCTACAAGACCAGACTTCATGTTAGTGGAAGGAATCCTCTACTTTAGAGGCAGATTGTGTATTCCAGCAGAAAATGATATAAAACAAGCAGTGATGTATGAAGCGCATCATGCTAGATACTCTATGCATCCTGGAAGCACAAAGATGTATAGGAATCTCAAGGATATGTTTTGGTGGAACAATATGAAGCGAGAAATTGCCGGTTATGTAACTTCATGCTTGACCTGTCAGCGTGTGAAGGCTGAGCACCAAAAACCACCTGGCTTGCTTCATCCGCTGAACATTCCTCGATGGAAGTGGGAACACATTACTATGGACTTCGTATCAGGTTTGCCAAGAACGAGGAAACAGCATAATGCCATATGGGTGATCGTGGATCGCCTTACGAAGTCTGCACACTTCCTTCCGATTAGAAAAGATATTGGTTTCAGTGATATGTCCAGATTGTTTACCAGTGAAGTGATTCGATTGCATGGAACTCCAGTCTCAATTGTTTCCGATCGAGATAGTCGGTTTATTTCGGCATTTTGGCAATCTTTTCAGAATTCAATAGGTACTAGACTTAAGTTTTGTACTGCTTATCATCCACAGACTGATGGACAATCAGAAGGGACTATTCAGACCTTAGAAGACTTGCTTCGTGCCAGTGTATCTGATTTTAGGAGTGATTGGGATGACCATTTAGCGTTGTGTGAATTTGCTTACAACAACAGCTACCACTCCAGCATTGAAATGGCACCGTTCGAAGCTTTGTATGGTCGGAGATGTAGGACACCAGTGAGCTGGGAAGAGGTGGGAACTCGAAGTTTCCATGGTCCTACGATTATTGCTGAAACAGTAGAGAGAGTACAGAAGATTCAGGATCGGTTGAAGATTGCTAGATCACGGCAGAAAAGCTATGCTGATAATCGTCGGCGTGATTTAGAGTTCGCCATTGATGATATGGTCTTTTTGAAAACTTCACCAATGAAAGGCACTATCAGGTTCGGGCAAAAAGGAAAACTTTCCCCAAGATTCATTGGACCTTTCAAGATCCAGAGTCGAATTGGAAATGTAGCCTATCGTCTCGAGTTGCCAACAGAACTCTCCGGTATCCACAATGTATTTCACATTTCTATGCTTCGGAAGTACGTACGTGATCCTTCACATATTATAAAGCATGAAGAGATCCAAGTGTTTCCAAACACCACGTATGTTGAGAAGCCAACTCAGATCATTGATACCAAGGAGGCGGTTCTGCGCACGCGAACGATTAGATGGGTCAAAGTGCTTTGGGCACATCGTGGACCTAATGAGGCTACGTGGGAGCTTGAGGAGCAATTGGCTCGAAAGTATCCCGAGCTATTCGTACAGGTAAATATGAATTCATAATTTGTTATTTGAATTTCATTGATTTGTATAGCATTCGGAGGACCGAATGGTTCTAAAAGTTGTAGGGAGTTGTGAGACCCCGTCCCGAGTTAATCACGATTAACTCTTATTAATCGCACTTATGGCTAATTAAACATGTTTAGTTGAATTAGTGAAGGCTTAGTACCAAATTGACGTGGTTTAGCCTTAAGAGAAGGAATTAAGCTTAATAAGCTTGTAAAATGAATTGTAATTAGATTGAATGAGTTTTTGGAACTCAAACTAGGAATTGAGGGACTTTTATGTAAATACATTTTTATACGTATTTCGTCAAATACGGAAACTCTCGATGCCAACACGCATATCTCGAGGAGTACGTTCACTTCCGTCAAAGACTTGAAGTCGTTTGACGAATATTGAATCAAATGACCATTCATTTGACTTGAATTGTAATTAATGGAGAATTATGGGGGCTAAACGCAATTCGGAAGTTTATATAAGCCAAAGAGATTTCAATTGAATCTTTTTTCAAACCCTAGCCTCCATCTTCCCTCTTTTCTCTTCTTTCTTTCATTTCTCTCCATCAAACATTGAGAGTGAAGTCTTGAGAGTGATTTTGCAAGTGGATTTCATTCACTTCATCCATCTTTTCATCTTCCTCAAGTTTAATTCCAAGTTTGGAATTGGAAAACTTGGATTCAAGAAGGATTCAAGTGTTTTGTCTCAAATTCAAGCTAACAAAGGGTTTTCTTCCATTTGATCTTCAAACAAGGCAAGTATTTACATGTTTCTATGAATTGTAGTGTTTATGAGTCATTAGAACTCATTTGGGCCAAGAAGCCAGAAAATTGGCTTCAGAAACCTGAAGCTCGAACTGAGCTTTTGGGTGGTTATCGGTCGACCGACAGGTCGACCGAGGAACCGACGACCTGACCGACAGTGTAATGTGGAGGGTGGAGTGAAATTCCAGCTCTCTGGATTTCTGACCGACGCAATGTCGGTCAACCGATAGGACAAGGTCGGTCGACCGATAACGTAAAGATGGTTCAGGATGCAGAGAATTTCAGCTCGCTGGAATTCTGACCGACGCACCGTCGGTCAACCGTCACGAAGCCGTCGGTCGACCGATGGGCTGACCGATAGGTGAACCGACGCTGTGCAGAATAGTCTGTTTTGAGGCCTAATGTATACAGGCTGAATATTGTTAATGTATAAGCCTTCATAGGTGTAAACTCAGTTTTCCGAATACATAATTCAAATGATATTCATCAAAAATAGTACGTGTATTGGAAAATGAATGTTTCACTCATTTGCTTGGCTTAGAAGTCTGATTAGTTTCCGCATCTTAACTCATTGAGTAAAGGACATTGAATATGAATTGCATAATGAACTATTTCTGCTGCAGCAGATGTTTGAGGTGTTCCAGAACCTCATGGAAGTTAGTGATCTCTGATCAAGACACTGCCGTATTCCATACCATTTGACAACCCTTAAATAAAGAGTGTCCATGTAGATATCAACTTAATGATATTACTGGATCCGTTATTATTATTAAATGAATTAAGAGTGTCCAGATATTACTGGATCCGCTATAATTGTTAATGAATTATTTCACTGGATTATATGATAGCTAGAACTATCATAACATGTATGTATTTGTTGAACCGTCGTGTTCACACTACAACAAAATGCACTATTGGTGACACCCTTTGGTGACAAAAAATCAATGTTGTCACGGAATGCACGCAACGGTGACAAAAAATTTTTTTGCTTGTCACGAAAAGTCTTTAGCTTAGGTGCCAAATAGAGAGGAGATTTGGTGACAAAAAAATTTGTCACCAAAAGATCCAATAGATTTGGTGGCAAAATTTTTTTGTCACCAATGCAATGGCCTAATTTTTACCTCTCCCGCCTCCACAGCCACGTTTTCCCTCTCCAAGCCCAAAATCCCCAAATCTCCCCATCACCGAACCCATCTCTTCCTTCTTTTTTTTCTTCTTCATTTTCCCCCAAATCCATCTATTCATCATCGAACCCTCCCTTCTTCTTCTTTATTTTCCCCAAATCCAAGCCCCTCTTTTCATCTCCTTCTCTCAATCTCTTCATCATCCGATAACTGCAAGTTCCAACCCACTCCATTCCAAACCCATCTCTCCATCCAACGGCTACAAGTCCCAGCGGAGCCATCTTCTTCTTTTTTTGGGGTTTTCTCTCTTCCCATTTCTTTCTTTCCCTCCCTCCCTCTCCAGACCTCTCATCTCCATCGTCGTCCTCTCATCCCTTTCTATCTCTTCTATCTCTCCCTCCCTCTCCAGACCTCTCCCAGGCGCACCACAGCCTCCTCCGACACCACCATCAAGATCATCGGAGTCAGCAGCGGCGGCGGCCGACAGCAGCACCTCGCCACCCTCTCCGGCCACCAGGGCCCCATCTGGCAGGTCGCCTGGGCCGCGCTAAAAGTGGTATTAAAAACTCACCTTTCATAATCTTATCCCCCTTTCTCGCTCTGATATCCACCTCTCACAGCAGCTGCCTCGACAAATCTTCCTCCCAGGCGGACGAGGCTCTTCTTTGACTCCACCACCTCTCTTTTTACGCGCCGACACACTAATCAAAACACCCGGACCCTCCTCAACTTCCTCTTCCTCTTCATCTTCATCTCCTTCTCTATCTAATTTTTCTTTCTGCATTTCTCGGTCTCAGCTAGGGTTTTCCATCCATGGCCGTCTCGACCTCCAAGCCATGGATTCCTCCCCAAAATCTCACCCACACCTACACCTACTCTTCCGTCTTTCACAACAAATCGATTCCTTCTCGAATTTAGTGTTTTTATGCCGGAGCCCGAAGATTTCTTTAGCCACAAAACCGCAGTCTCTCCGTCGAGATTTTTCAGTTAATCACGGTATCAATGGCCTTAATGGACGATTGGAGCATGACAGTGGCGGCAGAGAAGACAGTGATTTTAGGGGATGATGATTACATGGTTTGGACTTCATATGGTGTGGGAAGTAAACTCAAGCTTGCCATTGAAACTGGAATTCATGAAACTATTGGGATTGATGTGGTATGATTCAGACTGGGTCTTGGATGGATAGTCATCATTTCAAGCTAGCTTTTTTTTTTTCCCATTGGGTTGACTACAAATCTATGATACTTTTTTTTCAGGTTGCTTTGATTGTCAATAACATTCTCACTTTTGGAGCAAAACCAACGTATTTGTCTACTCTGTATTCTTCAATGGTTCTTGATAATGTTCTCTCCGAAAAGGTTGCTGTGATTGCTATCAGTGTTATTTCTGTTGTCCTTCTTATTCTTTACTCCATTTAAACCATTTTTTTCAATGTAGGAATACAGGACATGAAGTAAATGTATTTTAGTGATCTTCTCGTTTTGGTTTTTCAGGTTATAAAAGGTGTGCTTGATGGATGCAGACAGTCTGGCTGTAAACTTTTAGGAGAAAAGGTATTTTTAATTTTTAATTATTGGTGATTTTGTGCTTTTGTGTACAATTAAAGGGATTTTACCAAAAGAGAGAATTAAATAAGTTGATTTGTTAGTTGATTAGAGAAAAAGATTTCTCAAAGATATACAGGCCTAAAATCACCAACATGACCCCACATGTTAAAAAGACAGACCTTGTAATTGTCAACATAATAAGGCACCATTGCCTTTGGTCTTCTCTGATAATTGATTTAAAATCCATGAGATGATTGTAATTGATTTAAATAGGAAGATTATGTTCTTTTCTTTTCCTTTTAACTACTTTTCCTTTGGTCTTCTCTGATAAGCCGATTTTGGCCCTTTGCTAGCATCACCCTTGTAATCCAGATAAACCTTTCCATGTTTTGTGCTCTACTGCGTGTTTGTTTATAGCTCAGTGGCCCTAAACTCTAAAGGCTTCTTTTCGCAAATTTTGAAGTGAAAACTGAAAGGGGTATATCTAGAATATGAAAAATTCCCATGTGGGATTTTCTAGCTTCTATGATGCTTGGTTAGGTTAGGATGAAAATCACTACCATGAGTCATGACCACTATACTTTAAATCGTTCCTTTTTTTCTTTTTTTTTTTTGAATCTCATAGGTTTTGATTTTTAAATTTCTGTTTTGTCCTCTATGCTTTTTTGTCGTCTCCTCTTTGTTCACAAAAATCTTTATGGCTTGTGGGCTGTGGCACACCCACAAGGTTCAAGCCACAATGAACCTATGGTCTCTTGTAGGCATTTTACTCAAAGAAAGCTAAGAATTCAGCTGAAACAACAACTCATTTATCAAATCACTTGGATTCATTTGTCTGTGGATCTGAATTATGGTAGAGAGATGCTGTGAATTTGAACACGGCCAAACATGTTGTGAGACTGCAGAAGTCTTTACTCTTATTTGTTCTTCCTCTCTCCTTGTTCTGTTTCCTTGCATTGACCATTAGATCCACATCGGTATTGCTCTTTATTTTTTCCACATTGGTGTATCCATCACTTCTTCATCATCATCCCTCATGATCTCTCTCTTCCTTTTCCATGCCCGCAGCATGTGGCAGAAGTGGGATATCCGGTGATCTCTCCAACAATTGGATTCAATCCATCACCATTGGTTTTAAAATGCCATTTGGCAGTGGCACCCATCCAATGGACCCCTTTTGATATTGGAGGCTTGTTGGGTGGATGCCAAGCGGTTCCATCCTTGCCCTCCTTTGCACCATTCCTTCCTCTATTGGAAGGATTCCCTTTCCAGCCATTTCACCTTTTGAAAATAAATAAAAGAGTGATAAAGCCCACAAAAAAAAAAAAAAAACGTGATGCTAAAGGAGAGCTCAAATCTATTATAATTGTGTTTAGAGATGTTCATTAGGTTTTTTTATTTATCCGGCAGCACAAACTCCCAATCATGTTGTCATTTTGGGTGGGTTTGTATGTACTTTTTCCCCCTTTGTATTTATTGTATTTTCTCTATTTTCTTTAATTTCACATTAAAATGAGAACATGGCCAAAGAGACGCACAAAGATGTTAGTTGGCGTGTGAGGTGCCTGACACCTTCCTCCGAGGCAGCCCTACTCAAGAATTTTTAGTTAAAATCGACGTCAACATACATTTAACAAGATCTTCTTATCCTTATTTGGATGGATTAGTGGCGATACCCTTAATCATCAAAATTGCAAATTTATAGCGCCGGTGTCCTACGTATTGGGGGCCTGCCTTGTCTTTTAACAGTGTTGTGTGTGGTTCTAAACTTTGCTGCAGGAAATATATATCCTAGTGCGATTTCTGGTTTCTGGAGTCCTTAAGTGCATAGATAAGATCCTCTCTTCAAATATATTTCAACTTGCAATTAGAGACATTCAAATGCAAATGTACACTTTAGTGAGACTTGTTTTTTATATGGATCATTTGCCTTGCTAAAATTTCCTCTTCTCTCTCTATACAAAACATAAGATTTACAGGCGTATGTGAGTGTAGTATGCTTCCCTGGGGACGGTTTTTGAACATTCTGTTTGGACCTTCCAATGGTGTTTAATGGTAAATAACTTTTGTGGATGTGTATTTGATGGCTTTAGTAAATTTTGGTTGATGTCATGATTGATTACAATGGCCCCTTTGCCCTGCAGGTTCCTCCTTTTGATCCAATCAAACCTCTGCTTGGTCTTTCACATATCAAGACTCTGACTTTGTCGAGTGAATATCTCGAGGTATAGTTTCATTCCTAGTTATAATAAGTAAATGTAATATATCGTCATTCTTCAAAAAACGAAAAAAAAAGTTCTCAATAAGTAAATGCATGCAATATATATAGTATAGATGTCACATTTATGTACAGGGAAGAAAGCTCCCAATTCTAGTGTTAAATAATTACATTTTTTTGTTGCGATTTTATACAGGTAGGTAACTATCAAGATGGAGTTACTTTTTGGCAGTTAACCAAGATGACGAAGATGGAGTTGAAGACTTTTTGGCAGTTAACCAAGATGATCACCAAGATGCATGGAGTTACTTGTTTTGAATTATTTTTGTAATTAATTTGAACCGACACACCTTGTATGGTTGTTTTGTAGTTATGTTAAAGCTATTAACTTTGAAGTGTTTATTGTTGAATGATGAATATTTTGAAGGGTTGTGAACTTGGATATTAGAATGTTGACTTGTTGGATATTTGATTTGAATGATAGTTAGCATCTTTTGTGGTATAAGTTTTGTTAATGGGTGTATCTGGATATAAATATTTGAAACTTTGTAAGCAGGTGTGAAATGATAATTTGGGTGGCTCAAATATTTTGATTGTATTTTTTTGTGACAAAAAGAGTATGTCACCATTGAGTGTCAACCTGGTAATATTATTGGTGACACTCATTTGGTTGTCAAGAAAAATACTTTTAGTGACAATTTTTGTCACAAAAGATATCTTTTCTATGACACCTGTACTTTTGTCACCATTGCTTTTAGTGACACCCTACTATGTCACGGAAAATCTTTCTTCCGTGACACCATGTTTTTGTCACCGTTGACATCATTTCGTGACAAGTGCACAAATTTTGTCACCATTGACTTTTAGTGTCATGGATACAATGACACCCCATCCCGTGTCACCAAAGATAATAGGTGACAAAAAATGGGCCTTTGGTGACATTTTTTCATGTCACCAAAGGTGTTTTTTGTTGTAGTGATGGTACTATTGATGAATGTCACAGGCCCAGATGCCCGTGCCGGTCCTGCCGAGGCCGCGCCGCCAGCGGAGGATGCCCGCCCGATACCTCCAGGAGGTTTAATCGAGTGGATCTGATCCCGGAGTGTCAATGGATTCATTTTGGAACAAACAAACGAGAATCCGATTGTAAATCATTTTGAATGTAATTAGAAATCCCCGTATTGTATTAAATATACGGTGGTTGACTTTCTAGATCATAGTACTGAACTTATGTATTGTATTTTGTCAATGTATAATTTCCGCCATTGTATACAGTTGACAGGTATTGTATTGATATCCCTTGTGAGTTTCATTTTAGCTTTTGTTAATTCGGAATTTACGGGAGTAAGTATGCGTTCGCGACTCGGGGTTTATCCGAGCTAATTAAATCTCGGGACCGGGTCGTGACACCTACCAAGCTATTGGACAGGCAAAGTGTCATCACGGTAGTCCATTCTAAGGTCTAGGTTGCCTTTAACAAGTCAAAACCATACCATTCGCATTTCGGTGGATCTGTAGGGGGATGCGAAATCGCTGGTCCCCCCCAGGGGATAGGCGGGGCCCAGGGCCCCGGGCCTATTGTATACACTTCAGGAGACGTGGCTCCCTAATCATGCATTTGTCCCGGGCAGGAGCGTGTCACGTACCCAGGGGCCTCCCCAGGAGTCGATCCCATGACCTCACCTTAAAGTGATTTATGGACTTACCCTGGTACCACTTGAACTACTAGCTCAAGTGGTACCAGGGTAAGTCCATAAATCACTTTAAGGTGAGGTCATGGGATCGACTCCTGGGGAGGCCCCTGGGTACGGCCTTTTTGTAGGGGGTGCGAAATCGCTGGTCCCCCCCAGGGGATAGGCGGGGCCCAGGGCCCCGGGCCTATTGTATACACTTCAGGAGACGTGGCTCCCTAATCATGCATTTGTCCCGGGCAGGAGCGTGTCACGTACCCAGGGGCCTCCCCAGGAGTCGATCCCATGACCTCACCTTAAAGTGATTTATGGACTTACCCTGGTACCACTTGAGCTACAATTGTGTGGGGGTGTTTTCACTAAGCCGAGATCAGCACTAGCCCAGGCCTCCAGACAGAATGATTATGCCTCCCCTAAGCCAAGGGTGACCGTGGCTGAAGGACCACGGCATTCGCCGAGGTGGAAGCTCCCGAAGTCGGACCTATCCGACCTCGGCATCGACCCCGGCAGCGCGGATTTGACAGAGACTGATGGGACCGGCGACAGAACAACGGCGCATGCTAAGGCATGCCCTGCAGATTATCATTACTGACAAAACGGCGCGTACAGGACACGTGCGCCCCCAGGGCATGGCTCCGGGCCAGGCCTGATGGGACCTGGCCCAAAAGTCAGAGCCGCCGCCTGACCCAGCAAGCCTAGCATTTAATGAAGCATGGGGCAGCATTTAATGCATTATGGGCTGAGTGGACGCAGCCACTCGAGTGGCCAGCCCAGTCTTGGAACTCGCCCACGATAGTCAACTCCACCGCCTATAAATAGCACATCCATCTCCATCCAAAGGTACGCAACCCATAATACGCACTCTTGCTCTGCAATTTCCTCTCCTTCTCCCTTGAACTAACTTAAGCATCGGAGAGCCTTGCGCTGCCTGCAGCCAGGGTCCTCTGACGTGTTTTCCTCTCTTCCTCCTTAGGTCTAGTCGGAGCCACAGCAATCTACATCCAAACCACTCGAATCAAGGGTCCTAACCCCTGCTTTAAAGTCCTTATTTTTTAGGCACTTACAATTGGCGCCGTCTGTGGGGAAGTACTAACCCATACCTCAAAACCTTTCCCAAAAAACCTTTCTCAAAGTCTTTCCCAAAATCCTTTCCAGTCACCATGGCTCCGAGAAACAAGAGAGGCGCAGAGCACACGAAGTCCCTCCCTGCAGGGCCACTAGTTCTCCCTGGACCATTGCCCTACGCGTCAAGGGAGGCCGCAGAGGTAGAAAGCTACCACACTGAGTCCGCGTCATCACCGCTAGAGGTGGAGGCTCCACCGCGGCTGAACGCTCCCCTCCAGGAGCGCTTCTCGAAGGGCAAGGCCCCGGCAGCGGCGGGGTCACATCGGTCTGGGCGACACTCGGACCGCGACGGCAATAGAGCCGACCCCGCTCAAGCCGCAATCAGGGCTCAGAATCTCGCCCTCCAGGAGAAAGATGACCTCATCCGCCAGCTCAGGCAGCAGCTCCGAGAGAAGGAACCAGTCCCCGGGGGCGGTGATCCCATAGGCAGGAAGGATCCCGTCACCGGCAAAGATCTAAGGGATCACCTGAACGATAAAAGTCGCGAGCGGAGTCACGTCGGGAGTTCTTGCCATGACCACGAGGACAGGGGGTCGGTGCCAAGATCGGAGGCGGCAGACCAGCAGGCTCTGATCAACCGCCTGGTCAAGCAGGCCATCCAGAGCACCCTGAAGGAGGCAGGGCTCGCCCAAGGCCAGCCGGACCTCCCCGACTTCGCTGGCCTCGACTCGTCACCCTTCACCAGAGAAATAATCGAGTACCCCCTCCCCAAGAAGTTCAGCATTCCAAGGTTCGTCCTCTACGACGGGACCTCGGATCCAGCAGCGCATCTCCGCCATTTCACACAGAAACTGTCCGTCTGGGGCGACGTTGGGCACCTCAATTGCAGAGTCTTCTCCTCCAGCCTGGGGGACCTACCCCTCAAATGGTTCTGTGCGCTCCCCGAGGGATCGATCTCAAGCTGGGCCCAGTTGTGGGACTCCTTCCTCGGGAAGTTCCAGGCGCACAGAGTCATTCCCAAGACCGACAGCGACATCATGGCCCTCAGAATGAGGTGGGGTGAAAGCATCACTCAGTTTGCCAAAAGGTTCTGGACAGTTTACAGTGAGATCGACAACTCCTCCGAGGATGTCGCGATCAAGTCCTTCCAGCACGCCCTCCTGCCGGGGTGCGAGCTTCGGAAGGAGCTCGTCCGCAACCCTGTTCTCTCGGTAACAGCCCTCATGGCGAGAGTAAACAAGTACATCGAGCAGGAGGAGGACGAAGCGCGGGCCAACGAAAGCTTTGGCGTTTCTAAGAGCAAATCTCGGAACGAGAGCCGTCCTCGGCAAGAGGACCGACCGCGGCAGGAGGATCGATCTCGGCGGGAAGGTCGAGCCTCTGGGGGGAGAAGAGGACCTATTGCAGAGAAGAAACAAGCAGAGACCACCACTCAGGTGGCCAATCGTCGACCCCAACCCACGCTTCAGGAGGAGGCAAGAGGCACAGGCCGTCCTACTCTTCCCGCGGGAGGGTCAACACGGTTTTCAAAGAACCGATTCACCAGATATTGGAGAAGATTCAAGGAAAGCCATACTTTAAATGGCCGGCTCCCATGAGGAGCGATCCCTCCACGAGGGATCAGACGAAGTTCTGCGCTTACCACAAGAAGAACGGGCACGACACTGAGCGCTGTTACTCCCTCAAGGATCATCTCGAAAGGCTCGTCAAGGATGGGCACCTGAAAGAGTACTGCAAGGCAGCAGGCAGCGGGAGCAACGACCGACCTCGGCGCCGAACTGAGGAGAATCACGACAGCGACGGGTCGGAGAGGCTCATAAGCGTCATCCACCTGGCCCCTACCAAGCAGAGCAGCGGTCAAGCCCGCGCCGAGGCCAGGAGGGCCTCCCATGGGAAACAGGTCATGTCGGCCAAGCTCGGGCCGTCCCCTAAAAAGGCCCGCAAAGAAAGGCCGAAGATCTGGTTCTCAGACGAGGACCTGGAAGGGGTTCAGCTCCCTCACAATGACCCGCTAATCATGACCCTGAAGCTGGGGAGCTGCAAGGTGCAGAGGATCCTCGTCGACCCCGGCAGCTCGTCCGAGATCCTCTACTTCGACTGTTTCACTAAGATGGGGCTCACAGAAGAGGACCTCCAAGAGGCGCGGACCCCCCTGATAGGGTTCAGCGCCAAGCCCGTGTATCCCAAAGGGAGAGTCTCCCTCAAAGTCCAAGTCGGAGGCACGTCAGTGGTGGCCGACTTCCTCATAGTGGACACGCCATCTCCTTACAATGCCATCGTAGGAAGGAGCTGGCTGCACCAGATAGAAGCCGTCCCCTCCTCCTACCATCAAAAGCTCAAATTCCCTTTGGAAAGGGATGGCGGAGTCGAGGTGGTCACCGTCGACGGGGACCAGCAAATGGCCAAATGTTGCATGATGGCCGTGGTGTCCGACGAGGAAGAGCCAAGCAAGTGCACATGGCAGAGCTGGAGGCAGAGCTGGACAGGGTCGGCCGCGATCCAGGAGAGAAGAGTATCGAGGATCTCACCGAGGTCAGGATCGACCCCAATGATCCAGAGAGATACTTCCTTCTTGGGAGCCAGCTCGCCGAGCAGGAGAGGTCCGAGCTGCTCAGTTTCCTGTTGCAAAGCAGGGACGTCTTCGCCTGGACCCAGCAAGAGATGCCAGGCGTGAACCCCGAGGTTATGAGCCACAGGCTAAATGTGGACCCCCAGGCCAAGCCAGTGGTTCAGAAGGCGAGAAGGTCCGGAATCGACCAGTCTGCAGCCGTGGTCGAAGAGGTGGAAAAACTACTAGAAGCGAGCGCCATCAGAGAGGTCCAGTACCCGAAGTGGCTGGCAAATACCGTGGTGGTAAAGAAGAAGACCGGAAAATGGCGGGTTTGCGTCGACTTCACTGATCTCAACAGAGCATGTCCCAAAGACTGCTTCCCTCTCCCGAAGATCGACCAGATGATTGACGCCACCGCCGGCCACGAAAGGATGAACTTTCTCGATGCCTACCGCGGTTATCATCAGATACCCATGTACGGACCGGATCAGGAGAAAACGACATTCATCACTCCTAGGGGAACCTATTGCTATAAAGTGATGCCGTTCGGACTCAAGAATGCGGGGGCCACCTATCAGAGATTGGTCACCAAATGTTCCAGGAGCACCTCGGCAAGACAGTCGAGGTATACATTGACGACATGGTCGTCAAATCCACCCAATCTCACAACCATCTGGCGGATCTCGGGCAAGTTTTTGAAGTTCTTCGGAAGTTCAGGCTGAAGCTGAATGCCTCCAAATGCGCCTTCGGGGTCGGGTCCGGCAAATTTTTAGGGAGCCTCGTCACGCGACGCAGTATCGAAGCAAACCCGGACCAGATCTCCGCGATTCTGGGAATTCAGAGCCCGGGCAACAACGAAGCAGGTCCAAAGGCTCACCGGCATGGCCGCCGCCCTCAACCGCTTCATCAGCAAGTCGTCTGATAAGTGCCGCCCTTTCTTCCAATTGCTGAGGAAGAACCTGAGATTCGAGTGGACCCCGGAATGTGATTCGGCCCTCCAAGAGCTCAAGGCTTACTTGGCCTCGCCTCCACTGCTGTCAACCCCGAAGAAAGGCGAAACATTGTACTTGTACCTGGCAGTCTCCGACCACGCTGTGAGCTCAGTACTGATCAGAGAAGATGAAGGGCAGCAAAAGCCCATCTACTATACCAGCAAAACCCTCCTCGACGCAGAAACCAGATACCTGCCAATGGAGAAACTCGCACTAGCCCTCGTCAGTGCCTCCCGGAAGCTCTCGCACTATTTCCAGGCCCACCCGATAGTGGTGGTTACGGAGCACCAACTCAAGTCCGTCTTCCGGAAGGCCGACTTCACTGGGCGAATTTCGAGATGGGCCGTGGAGCTCGGGCAATACGATATCCAGTACCAGCCCCGGACGGCGATCAAAGCGCAGGTCTTGGCAGACTTCATCGTCGAGTTCACTTCTCCGAGTTCGGCGCCGAGCCCACTCGACCCCGAACTGGGGAGCAGGGGGCAGGATGGCCTAGTCCCGGAGACTGATTACGAGCAATCTCGGAACAGCTCCCAAGATTCGGCTTGGAAGGTCTTCATTGACGGGTCTTCCACCTCTAGAAGGGCCGGCGTCGGCGTAGTCCTCCAGTCTCCAGAAGGACTAGTGATCGAGCAAGCCCTGACCCTTGACTTCCGAGCATCAAATAACGAGGCGGAGTATGAAGCATTGCTGGCAGGGCTGAATAGTGCCAAGATTCTCGGAGCTCAACAGCTGGTAATCTATAGTGACTCGCAGTTGGTGACGAGCCAGCTCACTGGAGATTATCAGGCTCGCGACGATAGAATGGCAGCCTATTTAACCCTCGCCAAGAAACTCCACTCCCAATTCCCGGAAGCAGAAATCAAACAAATCGGCAGAGATTCTAACTCGCAAGCCGACGCGCTCGCCAACTTAGCCTCCGCCGTCGAGGCTGGAAAAAAAGAGAACTATAGAAGTGGGCTCATTAGCATCGCCGAGTATAGAGCTCAGCCCACCACGGCAAGTCCTGTGTGCCGACCTCGGGCCCAGTTGGATGGATCCCATCATCGCGTACCTCAAAGACGACCAACTCCCCGAGGACAGAGCGCAAGCTCACAAGATCAGGCTCCGGGCAGCCCGGTTCTGGCTCTCTCCAGAAGGAAAGCTGTACAGGAAATCCTTCACGGGCCCTTATCTCCAGTGCGTCCACCCAAGCCGAGTTGAAGATTTCCTTTACGAGATACATGAAGGCATCTGCGGAAGTCACATCGGTGGAAGGTCACTAGCATACCGAGCTATAAGCCAGGGATACTGGTGGCCATACATGCAAAAGGACGCACAGATGTACGCCATGAAATGCGAAAAGTGCCAGAAATTCTCGCACAACCTCCATCAGCCTGCACAGGATTTGAGCCCGCTCTCCAGTCCATGGCCTTTTGCTCAGTGGGTCCCCTCCACCGAGCTCCGGGGAATAATAGGTGGCTGATAGTGGCCACCGACTGTTTCACCAAGTGGATCGAGGCGGAGGCATTATCTTCCATCACAGAGCGGGACTCCAAGAACTTTGTATGGAAGAACATCGTCACAAGATTCGGCATCCCTCGAGTCTTGGTCTCGGACAACGGGACCCAATTCGACTCCAGCCTCTTCAAAAACTTTTGCAAGGAACTCGGCATAAGAAACCACTACTCGACTCCGGCCTATCCCCAAAGTAATGGCCAGGCTGAAATCTCCAACAAAGTGGTCTTGGATGGGCTCAAAAAGAGACTCGATGGGGCCAAAGGAAGATGGGTGGAAGAATTGCCCAGTGTGGACCACGCCGCGACGCTCCACCTCAGAAACTCCTTTTTCCTTAGCATACGGAATGGAAGTCGTGATCCCTCTCGAGATCGGCCTCCCAACCCTCAGATCTGAACTCTTTGACCAGGCCCAGAACGATAAAAACCTCACCCTGGGACTGGACCTGGCCGAAGAACGCAGAGAAGCCGCTTCCATCCGTTTAGCAGCCTATCAGCAACGATTGGCAAGAGATTACAATCAGAAAGTGCGGGAAAGGAAGTTTTCCATCGGAGAGCTGGTCCTGAAGAAGGCACTGCCCGCAGACAAGGATCCAAATCAGGGCAAGTTAGCCCCGAACTGGCGCGCTCCGTTCAAGGTAGTCTCGACCGCGGGGCGGTCCGCATATAAGCTTGAAGATATGGACGGGAAACTGCTGCCGCGGCCATGGAACGCGTCGCACCTCAAGAAATTTTACTTTTAAATGTATTCAGTTTATGCAAAATCAATGAAGGTCATTTCCTCTCAAGAAAGCTTCTTTGTGTTCTAAATCAAAATTACCGCGGCAACAACACGACTCCCCAGTCCGGCAGGGGAGCTTCTCCATTTCGTGCGCATCTCGGCTACGGGCCAGATAGCCAGCACGGCCCCTGGTGACGAGCCAGGAGGACTTCTCCATTTCGTGCGCATCTCGGCTACGGGCCAGATAGCCAGCACGGCCCCTGGTGACGAGCCAGGAGGACTTCTCCATTTCGTGCGCATCTCGGCTACGGGCCAGATAGCCAGCACGACCCCTGGTGACGAGCCAGGAGGACTTCTCCATTTCGTGCGCATCTTGGCTACGGGCCAGATAGCCAGCACGGCCCCTGGTGACAAGCCAGGGGGACTTTTCCATTTCGTGCGCATCTCGGCTACGTGCCAGATAGCCAGCACGGCCCCTGGTGACGAGCCAGGGGGACTTCTCCATTTCGTGCGCATCTCGGCTACGTGCCAGATAGCCAGCACGGCCCCTGGTGACGAGCCAGGGGGACTTCTCCATTTCGTGCGCATCTTGGCTACGTGCCAGATAGCCAGCACCGCCACTGGCCATGAGCCAAGGGAATCGCCCTACACACTAAGATCGCCGCACTAAATGATCCCTGGCACTCACCGAGCTCATATACTTAAGGGAAAATGGCATCACTCGCTCGCCGTCACGATTGCGAAAAACGCTCGGATCAAGCCTACATCGCGTCCTATAGAAGGCCACGTCTTCTAAGTACTGTTAACCGATCGCGGGTCTCTAAGGCATGGAAGTTCAAATCGCACAGCCGAAGCGAAACACTCAGACATATTCCAAACAAAGGGGAGCATGGAAGAGATACCAAAAAGGATTTTCATTAAACTTCAGAGGTTTCATACATAAACAGCAATAAAAAATTACATTTGAAAAAGATAAAGATGGATAGGGAGCCTCATGCGGCAGGCGGCAGGGCGGCAGGATCCGCGGGAGGAGTCGCGGCAACGGGAGGAACTTCGGAGGAGGCGACGGCTGGAGTCGTAGCAGCGGCAGGAGCCCCAGTCGACAAGGCGGTCTCCGGCCCCGACGCGGCTGCAAGGTCCCCCTCAGGATCTGCGGCGGGGGTCGGGTCAGCCTCGGGGCGTGGGAACTCGTCCGGGCTCGCATAAGCAGGGTGATCCCTAGGGATCCCCGCCTTCTCGAGGGCCGCTCTCCAGCCCATCTCCCAGGACGAGGCCCTTATGTCATCAACCTGCGCCGAGTACTCCTCGCCCGCTACATCGACGCCATCCTGGAAAGCCGCAGCAACCTCGGTCTGAACCCGGTGCTCGAGCTCGGCTTTCTGCCTCTCCAAGCCCGCAATCCTCCTCTCCAGTTCAGCCTCCCTCCTCTTCACCAGCTCGAAGGCCGACTTCGCCTTGTCGAGCTCGGAGAAGAGGGCCTGGTGAGTCTCTTCGTACTCCTTCTCCCTCACCTTGCTCTCCTCCAAGGCCTTCCTGTGCTGATCGCAGTTGGCCTGGACCCTCTTGAGCTCGTCGTGGCATTTTTGGACCCGGGTCACCGAGATCTGGGCCATTTGCACGATCTGCAAAAAGCAACCAAGTCAGGGATAGCTGACTGACAGATGAAAGGAAAAAGACCAAGAAAAGTTCAGAGACTTACGCTCAGGCTCGCCCTCATCTGCGACGCCAGGAGAGAAATGTCGTCCAGCTCATCATGCTTTTCCATGTCCCGGGGCAGGGCACAAGCACTGCTGAGACTGGCGACCACCAGAGGCCCCCCAGAGAGACGGTCCTCGACCGTCATCGGCCTCCCCGGCTGCAGCATGAAGCTCGGCCTCCAGAGGGCGGGGGTAGCCCGCGTTGACATGCCGCCACTCGAAGACTCCCCCGCGGAGCCCTCAACTCTGGCCCTTTTCCTGGCCAAATCCTCAACCCGCGACGCCGGGGGAGGGGCGACCGCGGATGTGCTAGGCCCGGCCGCGGAGTGCGGCGGCAGTGTCCGCAGGGGAGGAGGCGCCGAAGACGATGAGGGCGCGCTCGAGGAAGAAGGCGCGCGAGAAGAGGAAGCCGCGCCGCGGCCTCGCCCCCCGACCGGCTGGGCCCTAAGATTCTTGAAGACCGGCTTTGGGCGGGTCCCGTCCATCACACCTTCCGGATCGCTCTCTGAAGATAGGACGATCCTTCCAATCGTCTCGGCGTCGTCCTCTTCGGACCCCGAAGTCGATGCCTCGGAGTTTGACGCGGTACGATCCCCGGAGTGAGCCGCGCTCCCACCTTCGTCTACTTCCGCCGCGGCCTGGGAGCGGTGGGCAGTGTGCTTCTTGCTCCGATAACCTCGGTATCTGGGTTCGTACCCAAGTAATCTCCACGCCGATCTGTCCCCGTGGCCGTGGTAATTCTCCAAGGCGCGGATCCATGCCTTGTTCAACCTCAAGCCATCCCGGGAAGCGGCCGCTTTCCTTTGGCGAACACCTGCGGGGGCAAACGAAAGACATTAGTCCAGAAGTACGGAGAAGCGAAAGAAGTAAAAAAGTGTGCTGGGGCTGTAATTACTTGGGGGGGTGCCGTAGTGGCGAGGAACCCTGAAATTTCTCTCCGCGATGGCCTCATCATCGCTGAACTCCCAGCCACCCGTGACCATCAGGCGGTCGTCTCCAGCATATTTATTGGAGTCCTCCAGGGCCTGCACAAACGGCCTCCTGCTCGGCTTGATGCGGAGGTAGTACATGTCCTTCCCGGACTTACAGATATCGTAGGCGTCCTCGATATCGTGAATGCCGAGACCGATGCCCAAGATCGTATTAAGGGCATCCGTGCCCATTATGATCTTAAAGCTATTGGGCATCAGCTGGCAGGGACAGAGGTTCCATGCCCTGAGGCACTCCCTGAGCAGAGGACGGAGGGGGAACCTAACCCCGCCCTCGATTATGGCTACTAAGGGAAACGGCATCCAGCCGTTGTAAAAATCTCCAAGGATATCGGCGACCAGTGGGGCCGCCATAACCTGAACCCCCTCGGGAATGTTGTATTTGGCCCTGAGATCAGCTAGTTCCCTCTCGGACTCTACCCAGTGGCTAAAGATACCCATCTCACAGGGGAGAACGCTGAAATAAAAGGGGAAAATCTGCTAAGGGACAAGAAGAAACCCTAGACAGAGGCTAAACAGGGGAAACCCTAGACAGAGCTGGATCCTAAAAAACAGAGTGCAGTGGAACGGAACAAAATGGAAATGAAAGAAGAAGTGGACTTACGGAAAGCTTAGGACGAAGAACGGAGTCTTGGCAGCGCCCCTTTCGGAAAAAAGCCCGGAGAATCCCTGCAACGACCCCTTTCGTTCGACAGAGACAAAGGAAGAAGAAAGCGAAAAGGAAGAAAGAAGCAAACAAGAAATAGAATGCAAGTAAAAGGAAAAGAAGAAGGGGCGAACCCTCATTTATAGCAAAAAATTGGGCGGCTAATCATGGCGCCTGTTCGAAATTTGAAGAGGGCGCGTCTTTTCACTGCACGCGCCGCCGCGAAAAGACGGGCCAACCAAATAAAGAGAGACGCGTGGAAGCGTAAGCTTGATTCTCGTGCGCCATTTAAATGCCTCGGGTACGGAAGCGACAGCAGATAGGGGTAAAGACGCCAGCTACCGAAACGGCGGCAGAATTCCAAAAGTTAGAAAACGTTTGAGCTCCCGCGAGCCAGGGAGCAGAGTTACCTCAGCACCGCGGCATGTTGAATCTCGGCAAGACCTATTCAGCTTCCGACCTCAAAGAGTTGTGACACCCTTAAGAGCTCGGAAGACTGGGGGGCAATTGTGTGGGGGTATTTTCACTAAGCCGAGATCATCACTAACCCAGGCCTCCAGACAGAATGATTATGCCTCCCCTAAGCCAAGGGTGACCGCGGCTGAAGGACCACGGCATTCGCCGAGGTGGAAGCTCCCGAAGTCGGACCTATCCGACCTCGGCATCGACCCCGGCAGCGCGGATTTGACAGAGACTGATGGGACCGGCGACAGAACAACGGCGCATGCTAAGGCATGCCCTGCAGATTATCATTACTGACAAAACAGCGCGTACAGGACACGTGCGCCCCCAGGGCATGGCTCCGGGCCAGGCCTGATGGGACCTGGCCCAAAAGTCAGAGCCGCCGCCTGACCCAGCAAGCCTAGCATTTAATGAAGCATGGGTCAGCATTTAATGCATTATGGGCTGAGTGGACGCAGCCACTCGAGTGGCCGGCCCGGTCTTGGAACTCGCCCACGATAGTCAACTCCATCGCCTATAAATAGCACATCCATCTCCATCCAAAGGTACGCAACCCATAATACGCACTCTTGCTCTGCAATTTCCTCTCCTTCTCCCTTGAACTAACTTAAGCATCGGAGAGCCTTGCGCTGCCTGCAGCCAGGGTCCTCTGACGTGTTTTCCTCTCTTCCTCCTCAGGTCTAGTCGGAGCCACAGCAATCTACATCCAAACCACTCGAATCAAGGGTCCTAACCCCTGCTTTAAAGTCCTTATTTTTTAGGCACTTACAGGATCTAAGGTTCCAATGTCGACAATTCATGTGTTTTGGTGCTCTGAAGGTAATTGACATGGAAACCTTAGGTTCACATACACTCGACTTGGTTTTATTCCCTACATGTCTCCGGACAAGCCACAGAGGTGACGGGTAGCTTAACGCCACCGCATTACAGTCCTAGTCCAAGCCATTCATGTATTCTGGTTCCAAGTTCACTGATCATGTCTAAGTTAATGATTATAACCCAAGAATCATTGGGTTTAAGGTCCATCAATTGGGTCCATTTTGGAGGGGATTAAAGGTTCGCACTTAAGGTTAAAACGATCGTGAAAAATCCCAAGGAAATTTGGAGAAGATGCCCCAAAAGGCCCCCACAGAAGTGGGTTGAAGCTGCCACCAGCAGGCTGGTCAGACCTGGCCACAATCGACCGTGAGGAGCCACAGTCGATCGTGGCTCTATCAAGTGCTCATTAGACCTAAGCACCCTGAGCCACTATTACTCAACTTTTCACCCCTTTTTCCTTGGAATCTTTTCATGATTTTTGAAGGGGGGTTTGGGCACACCTCTTGGGGTCTCTTTACCACTTAATTAGCCTATTCATTAACCACCGATTACAAGTAATTCAAGCTACAAAATTGGGTTGTTCTAAGTTACACTTGAATAGAAAGTGAAAATCATCAAAACATACGATACATGAAATGCAATCTGCATTAATCACTTGCCTCGGTCTTCTTAGGTCCCAAGCCTTGAATTACACCAAAATTTCCTAAGAACAAAAACCACCAAAGTTACTGTGTGGGGAGATTTCCAGAGCTACAGGATTAAGCTAATCACAGCCATCAGATGGGGCTAAGCATTCTCACGTGCCATCCGCGTACCATCTACGTGGCACCGATCTCATCCCGGCTACCAGGGCAGAGGCCTTGGCCGACATCAAGCATCTCCAGGCCACAAGCGCCGAACTGGACCACCTCGGGTATCATCTCGGCAAAGAGTCCACCTCGGTAGGGCCACCCCGGATGCCATCTCCGCAGAGAGCCCTACCTCGGCTAAAGCTACCTCGGCTGAAGACGCCAGGGCAGTAGCCGGAGCAAGAAAGAATCTTCACTTACGCCCCTCATTCCCCACGTCATTAGGCACGTGGAGAGATAGGGTCACGAGCTAGTGGGACAGACACGACATCCAGCCGCCCGCTATCTTCATCAGATCGCTGACATGGCAGCATCCAGCGGCTGAGGCCACATCAGGGCAAGGCCCGAGGGCAGATCCGCTGGTACTCCAACCGCCAAAGGCGCCCAACACAATCTGGCCCAACAAGACACGCATTTAATGCAATGTGGGCTGACCCGACTAGCATTAAATGCTGAGTGGGCCGGATTAGACTGCATTTATTACTTTGTGGGCTGATCATGACTTCCCAGTCAAATCATGGACCCATACCAAGATATTCTCTGGAAGATACGATCCAAACCTCTATAAATAGAACTCCATGCACCATGCAAGGTACGCACAATCTCATTCACAGAGCCCTTATTCTGTCTTTCTTCTCTCCCTCCTTCCATTGTTCCAGTTCCTATACTGACTTTGGCATCGGAGAGCCTTGCGCCGCCCAGGCCAGGGTCCTCTGACCGTTTGCTCCTCCCTTTCAGGCTTCCGGACGGCATCCAGACATTCCAGACACCATCATCTTCTCGGATAAGTCCTGTAAGGCTCCCTCTTATTGTGGGTCATTATTTTCTGCACCTACAATTGGCGCCGTCTGTGGGGAAGTAATATCCCAACCTCTCAAAGCCTTCCCAACCTTCTTAACCTCATCTTCTCAGAAGCCATGCCTCCGAAAGCTAAGAAAGGCGGAGAATCTTCAAGACCAGTTCTCGAGCTGCTAGCACCGTCAGCGGACGTCCCTCCTCAGGGACGGTCCCGAACGATCCAAGGCACATCCGCAGGCGAGGGTCGCCTGGGCTCCCAACTCTTTGTCGAGATCCCATTCCAGGAGGGAGTCGAGGCCTCGCTCTCAGCGGACGAAACCGTGCCACTCAGGCGCGACGAGCGTCGACACGAACGTCCCCGCAAAGATAAAGCTGTTGCAGCTGAAGGGGACGTCGCAGCACAAGACGCTCTTCTTCAGAAGCAGGAGCAGTTAGTTCAAGAGCTCCAGCGGGTCCAACAACAGCTGAGGGCGGCACAAGCTGCCTCCTTGAGGCCGGTCTCTGAGCCTCAGGGAAAAAAGAAGGTTGCCCCCAGCAGGGCAGCCCAGCCTCCTCGTGAGGACCTCAGACATCATCTGGACCAGAAACGGAGCCAGATCCGTGACGAAGGCTCGAGCAACAGCCGAAGTCACCATAGCCGTGATGGCCGAACTCATAGCCATCCCAAGCGAAAGCACCGAGCTCAGACTCCGGAGAAGGACGACGAGCAAGAGCGATTTGACAAACGTGTCAGATTGGCTCTCCAGCACAATTTGGACATGCGGGACCAGAAGCAGCTCTGTGGTCACACCGATCTCGGGGGCTCGCCCTTCACAAAAGAGATCGAGCGCACCCCCTTGCCCAGGAAATTCTCCGTCCCGCGGTTCGTCCCCTACGACGGACTGTCCGATCCATCTGCACACCTCCGATACTTCTCCCAGAAGATGTCCATCTGGGGAAACGAGGGTCACCTAAACTGCAAAATCTTCTCCTCCAGTTTGGGTGACCTCCCCCTGAAGTGGTTCTGCTCTCTCCCGGAGCAGTCGGTTTCCAGTTGGAAGGAGCTCCAGCTCTCCTTCCTGAAGAAGTTCCAAGCCTACACCGTCGTCCCCAAGAAGGAGGGGGTCCTCATCGCCCTGAGAATGAAGCAGGGCGAAACTCTCGCCAAGTTCACCCACCGGTTCTGGGCGGTCTACAGCCAGATCGAGGGCGCGAGAGAGGCGATAGCCATCTACGCCTTCCAGCATGCCCTGATCCCCGGCATCGACTTGCGGAAGGACTTGGCCGGGGACACCCCAGAGTCCATGTCAGAGTTAATGTCCCGGGTGAAGCGCTTCATCGCCCGGGAGGAAGACGAGATCCGAGCTAAGGATCAGGACGGGCATCCGGAGCCCGAGCAGAAGAATAGCCAGCCTCGGCAAAGAGGCGGGAGGCCCTCCCAGAAGCAGGAGCCCAAGCGGGACTGGGCCTCTAGTTCGACGAAGCCTTCGTCGTCCAGGTCTGGGGGCAATTGGAGCCCCAGACCTCCCTCCAGCGCCAGTCAGAGCGTCAACGTCGTCTTCAAGGAGCCGATCTACCGCATCCTGGCCAAGATCAAATCCAAGCCGTTCTTCAAGTACCCTCCGCCCTTGAAGAGTGAACCCACCGAAGGAGCCCGAAGCAAGCTCTACTGCTCCTTCCATAAGGGCAACGGGCACAGGACTGAAGAATGCAGGACTTTGCAGTGGTATCTGGAGAAGCTGGCCAAAGAGGGCCACATCCCAGAGTTCATCAAGGAAGGTGATGCCGGTGGCAGCGAGGGCCGGATCCACCAGAGCGCAGCCCAGGCTCCAGACAGCGAGGACTCAGAGAAGATCATCAACGTGATCCATCTGGCGTCCTCGGCTCCCGCTTCCTCGTCCCGGGGAAGCTCTCAAACCCGTGCCGAAGCCAGGCGGGCTTCGCACGAGAAAGAAGTAATGAAAGCCGACCTCGCTCCGGCGTCCAAGAAAGCCCGCCGCGACAGACCAGCCATCTCGTTCTCGGATCGAGATCTAGAGGGAGTCCAGGTCCCTCACAACGACCCCCTGCTCCTCACCATGAAACTGAGAGACTTCACCGTAAAGAGGATCCTCGTCGACTCCGGCAGCTCCTCCGAGGTCCTCTACTACGACTGCTTCAAAAGGATGAAACTCTCCGAAGCAGACCTCACGGAGGTCCGTGCACCCCTGCTAGGGTTGTCCGCCACACCTGTCTACCCCAAGGGTAGAATCACCTTGGAAACCCGAGTTGGCGGAGCCTCCGTGTCAGCCGACTTTCTGGTTGTGGACGCCCCTTCTCCCTACAATGTCATTCTGGGCAGAACGTGGCTCCACAAGCTAGAGGCAGTTCCATCTTCCCTCCACCAAAAGCTGAAGTTCGTCCATGAGAACGAGGAAGGCAAGATGGAAGTAGTCACAGTGAAGGGAGACCAGCAGCAGGCCAGGCAGTGCATGCTGGCCGCAGTCCCAGCCGTGAAGGAGCCAGAGCGCGTCAACCTGGCCGAGTTCGAGAAAGGCCTCGATGAGATCGGCCGGGACCCTGAGAAGAAGAGCATCGAGGACCTGGCCGAGGTCAGGCTAGACCCGGCAGACCCAGACAGGTTCTTCCTGATCGGCACCCCAGCTGTCGGATGAAGAAAGGGCCGAACTCTCTCGGTTCTTGATGCAGAATGTGGACGTCTTCGCTTGGAACCCAAGTGAAATGCCCGGGGTCGACCCTGAGGTCATGTGCCACAAGCTCAACGTCGACCCCGACCACAAGCCGGTAGTGCAGAGGGCCCGCAGGACCGGGCTGCAGCAGACAGATGCGGTCGTCGAAGAGGTCGACAACCTGCTAAAAGCAGGGGCCATCCGGGAAGTCCAGTACCCGGTATGGCTGGCCAACACGGTGGTCGTCAAGAAGAAAACTGGGAAGTGGAGGGTGTGCGTGGACTTCACCGACCTGAACAGGGCTTGCCCTAAGGACAGCTTTCCCCTCCCGAAGATTGACCAACTGATTGACGCCACCGCTGGTCACGACCGAATGAGCTTCCTTGACGCCTACCGAGGCTATCATCAGATCCCGCTCTACGAGCCCGACGAGGAGAAAACATCGTTCATCACCCCCCGCGGCACTTACTGCTATAAAGTGATGCCCTTCGGGCTGAAGAACGCGGGGGCGACCGATCAGCGCCTCGTCACAAAGATGTTCGAGGCCCAGCTCAGCCGATCGGTAGAGGTGTACATCGACGACATGGTCGTCAAATCTGTGCGCTCCAGTGACCATCTGACGGATCTCGGCCAAGTCTTCGGCATCCTTCGCGCCTACAAGCTCAAGCTCAACGCTTCCAAGTGCGCCTTCGGCGTAGCCTCTGGCAAGTTCCTCGGCAGCTTGGTGACGCGGAGGGGAATAGAGGCCAATCCGGAACAGATCACTACCATCCAGGGCATCCAAAGTCCTTCTACCACAAAGGAAGTTCAGAGGCTCACAGGAATGGCCGCCGCACTCAATCGCTTCATCAGCCGCTCATCAGATAAGTGCAGGCCTTTCTTTCAGCTTTTGAGGAAAAATTTGAAGTTCCAATGGACCCCTGAGTGCGACCAGGCATTGGCCGCACTTAAAACTTATTTGATGTCACCACCCTTACTCTCCACCCCAACTCGGGGGGACATCCTGTATTTATACCTTGCGGTCTCGGATCACGCAGTGAGCTCCGTCCTCATCAGGGAGGACGAGGGAGTTCAAAAGCCGATCTATTACACGAGCAAGACCCTGCTCGATGCCGAGACCAGGTACCTCCTGTTGGAGAAGCTTGCGTTGGCTCTCGTTACCGCCTCCCGCAAGCTCTCCCATTATTTTCAATCCCACACTATTGTGGTGATCACGGAGCATCCACTCCGGTCATTGTTCAAGAAAGGTGACTTTTCAGGGCGCATATCAAAGTGGGCAGTTGAACTGGGGCAGTATGACATTCAGTACCGTCCCCGAACTGCGATCAAAGCCCAGATCCTGGCAGACTTCATTGTCGAATTCGCCTCCCCCAACCCGGCTCCGACCCAGCTCGGCACGGCACTGGGGGGCACAGGGCAAGAGCCAGTAGAAACAGAAGTCCAGTAGTCTCCCATCTCGGCATGGAAGATCTTTGTCGACGGGTCGTCCACCTCCAAGAGAGCTGGCCTCGGCATAGTTCTCCAATCGCCAGAGGGGCTGGTCATAGAGCAAGCCTTCACCTTGGATTTCAAAGCGACGAACAATGAGGCAGAGTACGAAGCAATGATTGCAGGGTTGAACAGCGCCCGAATCCTCGGAGCCCAGCATCTGGAGATCTTCAGCGACTCTCAACTGGTAACTAGCCAGCTCGCTGGGGACTACCAGGCCAGGGACGACAGGATGGCGGCCTACTTAGCCCTTGCGAAAAAACTACTCTCCCAATTCCAGAAAGCCGAGGTCAGGCAAATATCCCGAGACACCAACACGCATGCAGATGCGCTTGCAAACCTGGCCTCCGCCGTCGAAGCAGGAAAGAAGAGGACCATCGAGGTCGGGTCAGTATCAAGGTCAAGTCTAGAACTCCATTCATCTCGGCTTGTCCTCTATGCTGACCTCGGCCCCAGCTGGATGGATCCAATCGTCGCCTACTTGAAGGACGACCAGCTCCCCGAGGACAAGACAGAAGCCCACAAGATCAGGCTCAAGGCAGCTCGGTTTTGGCTCTCTCCAGAAGGCAAACTCTACAGGAAGTCCTTCATGGGTCCATACCTCCAATGCGTCCACCCGTCCAAGGTGGACGACTTCCTGTACGAGATCCATGAAGGAATCTGCGGCAGCCATATAGGAGGTCGGTCATTGGCCTACAGAGCAATCAGCCAGGGTTACTGGTGGCCCTACATGCAAAAGGACGCCCAGGTCTACGCCAGGAAATGCGAGAAATGCCAGAAGTTCTCCCACTCACTCCATCAGCCAGCACAGGATCTGAGTCCCCTCTCTAGCCCATGGCCCTTCGCTCAATGGGGCCTGGACATTGTGGGGCCTCTTCACCGAGCTCCAGGGAACAAGAGATGGCTGATAGTGGCTACGGACTACTTCACGAAGTGGATAGAGGCTGAGCCGTTGTCTTCCATCACGGACAGGGACTCCAGGAACTTCGTTTGGAAAAATATCCTTACGAGGTTCGGCATCCCCCGGACCCTAATTTCGGATAACGGGACTCAGTTCGATTCCAAATCCTTCAGAGACTTCTGCCAAGAGCACGGCATCAGAAACCATTACTCCACCCCGGCATATCCACAGAGTAATGGCCAGGCAGAAATCTCCAACAAAGTGATCCTGGACGGCCTGAAGAAGCGACTGGACAAGGCAAAGGGCAGATGGACAGAAGAGCTTCCGAGCGTGCTGTGGGCATACAGAACAACTCCAAGGAGGTCCACCTCGGCAACACCTTTCTCTCTGGCCTACGGGATGGAGGCGGTCATTCCCTTGGAAATCGGCCTTCCTACCCTGAGGACAGAGCTGGTCGACCAAGGCCGAAATGAGACGAACCTGGCGATGGAGCTGGAGCTGGCAGACGAGCGACGAGAAGCAGCAGCCCTGAGACTGACCGACTATCAGCAGCGGTTAGCCAGGGCGTACAATCAGAATGTCAAGGAGAGAAGGTTCACTGCGGGAGAGCTCGTTTTAAAGAAGACCCTGCCAGCTGACAAGGAACCAAACGAGGGGAAGCTCGCCCCGAACTGGCATGGCCCGTTCAGAGTGGTCTCACTGGCAGGAAAGTCAGCATACAAGCTCGAAGACTTGGATGGCAAACCGCTACCGAGACCGTGGAATGCATCCCACCTGAAGAAATTTTATTTCTAAAGATGTAATGAACTTCAGAATCAATAAAAGCAGCTCTTGCCTTGTCATCAATCTGTCTCTCTCTGGTCGACTTCGGCAGCACAGGCTCTACGCCCTGGAAATGGCTTCGAGTTCCTAAACTCAGCCTTTCCTAAAATCCCGTGTCTTGGACACAATCGAGGCTCTACGCCCTGGAAACGGCCCGGAGTTCCTAAACTCAGCCTTTCCTAAAATCCCGTGTCTTGGACACAATCGAGGCTCCACGCCCTGGAAACGGCCCGGAGTTCCTGCACTCAGCCTTTCCTAAAATCCCGTGTCTTGGACACAATCGAGGCTCTACGCCCTGGAAACGGCCCGGAGTTCCTAAACTCAGCCTTTCCTAAAATCCCGTGTCTTGGACACAATCGAGGCTCCACGCCCTGGAAACGGCTTCGAGTTCCTACACTCAGCCTTTCCTAAAATCCCGTGTCTTGGACACAATCGAGGCTCTACGCCCTGGAAACGGCACGGAGTTCCTAAACTCAGCCTTTCCTAAAGCGCCGTGTCTTGGACACAATCGAGGCTCTACGCCCTGGAAACGGCTTCGAGTTTCTACACTCAGCCTTTCCTAAAGCCCCGTGTCTTGGACACACTAAGGCTCTACGCCTTGGGAATGGTCTAGAGTTCCTACACTCAGCCGTTTCCAAAAGTCCGGGTTCATAAACCCCTCACAACGGCAGTTCGGCCAAGGACAGTTCCCTAAAGTCCGGGTTCATACACCCCTCAGAAGGCCATTGCCGAACTCATTCTCGCCGAGCCAAGGCCAACGGAATGGGTCCACTTCGGCACAATACAGCTCGTCTCGGCCAAAGCCAGCCCTTTCGGCCGAGGTCAGTTCCGGCAATCAAATCCAAGCATGCCGGAACGGCGCAAAGAAATGAGAAAAAGAACTCAAAAGCGCTATACACAGTTTGGGTAATCAGAGCATTCCTTTTTATCCATTGCAAACTACTTCATTACAAGAAGTACAGAACAGAAAGCAAAGCACAGAAAGGAGGATCACAGTCCTCTAAAAACAGAAAATGGATAAAGGCTAGGAAACTCTGATCTTCACCAACTCTTCAGGCAGAAGGCTCGAGGACGCCGGATCACCGCCTGGAGGTTCTGAGCGACCCTGGACCTCGCTGGGCCCTGCAACACCCTCGGCGGCCAATGGGACCAGCCAAGCTTGAAGAAACCTCCCGGTCCAGCAGGGCCTCATCCCGCCTTCCGTACGACGGGCGCACAGGGCCGCGTCGGACGAGAATGCGCCACCGTCCCCCTGCAGCACATCCTCATTCTGTCTGGCCAGGGGCGGATGGCCATGGACCCGCGTTCAGAGAGCGCGTGGCCCACGGGGAGTTCCTTCAGAGAGCGCGCAGACCACGACAGCCTTCCCCCCTCGGGGATAGCCGTCCAACGGCGCAGGGTTCCCCCCCGGATCAAGCAATTTCAGACACCTCCTGGACATGGCTCCTACGACTATGTTCTTTCCTTCTTCCATGGCGAGCCTGCTCCCCCTACTTATAGGGTGGAGGAAGGCTCAGTCTCCGAAAGGAGTTATGAGGGCGAAGTCTCCCACGCGTTACTGGGGATGCACAACTGTTGACCGGCGATCCCTATGGCGCCACGTGGAGACATCCGTCCGATTCCCTCGTCAGCCGCGCCATCATATCTATCGCCATTCAAGATCGCCCAAGATACGGAAGATCAGCGCAAATACCAATGAAGATCACCTAAAATACGGAGGATCAGCGCGAATACCAAAGAAAATCACCTAAGGTACGGAGTATCGACGCTAGCACCCAAGAAGACTACTCGACACTCTGTCCTACCGTTCCGTCACGAGGAGCACTCTGCCAAACTCAAGCATCAAAGTAACAGGCTTAAAAGAGACAGAAGCACGAGTATTTGAAGAAACCTTCAATTGTATTAAAATCTCACTCATTACAGTGTTCAGCAAATACAAATTGAAGAAAATTACAGAGCATAAAGCAAGAAAGCAAATATCCCGAGGTCCCGAGGTCATGACCGATCAGTTGCACGGGCTGCAGCGCCAGAAGCTTCGCCGGATGGACGGGCAGAGGTCGGCACCGGAAGCGTGTACGGAGGAGGCTCCCGAAAGGAGGGGTGGCCCTCCGAGACCCCGACCTCCTTCAGGCCGGCAAGCCACCCTTTCGCCCAGGCCTTATCCCTCACAACAAGAACCCTTTCCTTGTAGTGGGCGGTGACCTGCACTTTGGCATCCTCGAACGCAGCATCGCACTCGGATTCGAGCTTCGCCTCGGCTTCGTCCGCCCTCTTGGACTCGGATTCGAGCTTAGCCTCGGCCTCATCCGCCCTCTTGGACTCGGCTTGAAGCAGGACTGCGTAATCGTCTCCCATCTTCGAGATGGAGACCTCGAGCTCAGCTACTCTAGTCCTCTCCGCCTCGGCTTCCTCCCTCGCCTGCTCGAGCTTCGCCGCATATTCCTCTTCCACCCTGGCCAACTTCTGGCTAACGGCGTCCAGGGATTCCTGCAGGCCGTTCTTCTCCACGGACAGCTCGGCAACGTCCGCGCTGTACCTGCGGATCCTGTCAGCAACGGCCATGGACTTCTGTGCCGCCTGTCAAAAAAATGGGGTGTGCGTGTTAGATCCAAAGAGCGTCAGACGCTAAATCGCTGGTTTGACGAAGGGAGATGAAGAATTACCACGAAGTTAGACTGCAGCATCGACAGGATCAGCTTCTGATCGCTGTACTTATCCGGCCGCTCCATGTCCCGGGGAAGGGCGCAGGCTCGCCCAAGGGCCTCGAGGACCGGGAGATCAATCTTGTGAAGAATGCAGTCCTCCATCGTCATCGGCCTCCCCGGCCCAAGCATGAAGCTCGGCTCCCATAACGGCGGCCCATGGGGCAACGAGGCAGCGGCCGAGCTAGGGCCCGCGTCGGTCCTCGGCATCTTCAGCGGCCGAGTTCCCTCCTGCTCAGCCTCAGCCGGGGGCAGGCGTACCCCTGGGTCAACAGGGCTAGGGGGCGCGGGAACCTCCGCCACCTCTGCAGGAGAAACCACCCGAGCCCTCGGAGACAGATGCCTCGGAGAATTTACCGGCTCCTGGGGGCTCGGGCGTCCTCCACTCCAAGCGCCAAAGCCTCGAGGTCCTCGAAGGACAAACGCCTGTTGTGCCTCATCTCGGAGCCTGGCGAGGGAGATCGGGCAGGTTGACTCGATTCCCTTCCAGAGACCTGGGGAAGTCTCGATCCCGATGTGGAAGCTAGGGTTCCAGACGTCGGCCTAACGTCAGACGACGCCCGCGAGGGCCCTGCGACCTCCGGACCGGCCTGCTCTTGACCGACCCCGAGTCTGGCACCTTCACCCTGGATCGGCTCTACGGTGCCCCTCAAATACCCGCGGTACTTCGGCTGATACCCTAGCAGCGACCAAGCAGCCCTGCCGTCATGACCGCTGTATCGCTTCACCAGACGGAGCCAGGCATCGTTCCTCTTCCAAATGTATCTGGCAGCCCGTTTCCTCTCCTTCAAAGCTGCAACAATCAGAATCATAAGCGCGGCAGAACAAAGAAGAAACTTATGAAAAAAGGAAAAGACACGAAGGGTGTTTACTTGGAATGGTACCGAAGTGGCGAGGGACCTGGTAGCCTCTATCGGTGTCGGCCTCCCCAAACTCCCAGTTCCCCGAGACGTACAGAAGATCGTCTCCGGCATACTTGCTCGAATCCTCCAAGTATCGGACGAAGCCGTCCCGGCCTGGCTTAGCCCGGAGATAATAAGAATCTCCGGACTTGCACATGTCGTAGACATCCTCAAGGTCGAAGACGCCGAAGTCGGTGCCCAGGACCTCATTCAACTTGACCGTGCCCATCACGATCTTGAAGGCATTCGGCAGCAGTTGGCAGGGGCAGAGACGCCACTGACTAAGGCACCTCCTGAGAAGTGGGTGAAGGGGGAATCGGACCCCGCCTTCTATCACAGCCACCAGCGGAAAAGGCATCCAGCCTCCCGAAAAGTCACGAGGGTTGTAGCCAAGGGGTTCAGCACCCCTAACTTGGACTAGGGCTGCACAGAACCGGACCGCAGACCGGACCGGACCACAAAACCGGACCGGACCGGACCGGATTTGTGGTCTTGGTGGTCCAAATCCGGTCCGGTCCGGACCGGACCGGTTATTCCGGTCCGGTCCGGTTCGGGCCTTTTGTGGTCCGGTCCGGACCGGACCGGACCGCATTTATTAAAATATATATTTTTTTAATTTTTTTTTCATAATCTTTGAGCCCATGAGGCATGAGCCCATCACCTATTTGTAAAACCCATCATTCATTCATTTGACATTTGCCTACTTTTTAGATGTGAGGTGAAAATGAAAAAAAAAAAACAAAAAAAAAATGAAAAAAAAATGAAAAAAAAAAAAATGGAAACCGGTCCGGACCACTTTAAGTGGTCCAACCGGACCGGTTTGGACCGGACCGGACCGGACCGGACCGCTTATAAGTGGTCCGGTCCGGTCCTTCATTTTGGGCCGGACCGGAATTCCGGTCCGACCGGATTCCGGTCCGAAAATCGGACCGGAAATCCGGTCGATCACCCCTAACTTGGACATCAGCAGGGACCCTAAAGGCCAACCTGAAACCCTCGATCGCTGCCTCGCCCTCTAACCAGTGGCTATAAATCCCCATTCCTATCCCAATCTAAAAACAGAGGAACCCACAGAAGAAGAGGCAAGGCAGAAGGAACTTACGGAAGCAGAACGAAGATGCTGGGCAGCAAAGAGACTCAACTTCAGCAGCGCACCACTTCTCAGATGAGGCTCCCTCATAGTAGCTTTCCCACTTCTGATGCTCGCCTCTGATTCAGAATAGCAAACGAAGGGTAAAACGAACCTCGATTGCCCTATATATAGAAGAGAGGCTCCCTTTCCAGAAGCCCTAAATGGGCGCGCCAGGGGGCGCCCCCTGGGATTTCGCGCGAATCATTTCAAAAATTGATCACGCCCCTGACGAAACGGCGCGCAAATCATTTCAAAAATTGATTGCGCCCCTGACGAGACGGCGCGTACGACCTCGAGGAGACAGACAGCTAGCCAAGAGATGACGCGTGGAGCCGTCGACCTGTCTTCAGCATTGAATAGGGGACGCCATTTATTACCTCGAACATCCAAAGCGACAGCAAGTCAGAACCGAAAGAGGCTTTCTCCTCCAGATAGACCCGGCACATAGCTCCCGACCTCACGACACTGACGCTCTAACGCGAGATCAGAAGCTAGGGGGCAATTGTGTGGGGAGATTTCCAGAGCTACAGGATTAAGCTAATCACAGCCATCAGATGGGGCTAAGCATTCTCACGTGCCATCCGCGTGCCATCTACGTGGCACCGATCTCATCCCGGCTACCAGGGCAGAGGCCTTGGCCGACATCAAGCATCTCCAGGCCACAAGCGCCGAACTGGACCACCTCGGGTATCATCTCGGCAAAGAGTCCACCTCGGCAGGGCCACCCCGGATGCCATCTCCGCAGAGAGCCCTACCTCGGCTAAAGCTACCTCGGCTGAAGAAGCCAGGGCAGTAGCCGGAGCAAGAAAGAATCTTCACCTGCGCCCCTCATTCCCCACGTCATCAGGCACGTGGAGAGATAGGGTCACGAGCTAGTGGGACAGACACGACATCCAGCCGCCCGCTATCTTCATCAGATCGCTGACATGGCAGCATCCAGCGGCTGAGGCCACATCAGGGCAGGCTCGAGGGCAGATCCGCTGGTACTCCAACCGCCAAAGGCGCCCAACACAATCTGGCCCAACAAGACACGCATTTAATGCAATGTGGGCTGACCCGACTAGCATTAAATGCTGAGTGGGCCGGATTAGACTGCATTTATTACTTTGTGGGCTGATCATGACTTCCCAATCAAATCATGGACCCACACCAAGATATTCTCTGGAAGATACGATCCAAACCTCTATAAATAGAACTCCATGCACCATGCAAGGTACGCACAATCTCATTCACAGAGCCCTTACTCTGTCTTTCTTCTCTCCCTCCTTCCATTGTTCCAGTTCCTATACTGACTTTGGCATCGGAGAGCCTTGCGCCGCCCAGGCCAGGGTCCTCTGACCGTTTGCTCCTCCCTTTCAGGCTTCCGGACGGCATCCAGACATTCCAGACACCATCATCTTCTCGGATAAGTCCTGTAAGGCACCCTCTTATTGTGGGTCATTATTTTCTGCACCTACAGTTACTATCTTAGAACCCTTAAATTGGGAAAACTATGCAAGAGATGGATTCAAGGCATGCATGTCTAGATCTGGCTACTCTAGGGCCTGTTCTGACACAATCCATGAGATCGAAGAGAGCTCTTATGTGTAGGTGGTGTACGTGTAACCTAGGTGATTTCAGCGAAGGAGGGGGCTGCCAAGCATGGGAATGCATGAAAAAAGACGTATAAAAGAAGAGGAGACCGAGTGGAAATCGTTGGCGGTGTCGGTTTTTGTGGCGGCCACTCGAATCAAGGGTTTTCGAAGCATGCAAGTGAGGAGAGAGAGAGAGAGGAGGTGTGTTTGGGACAGTGCCTGAAACGTGAATTAATGAGGGAGAGACGAAGGAGAAGTCTTTATAAAATGAAGTGGAGTGGGGCCCACTACTAGTCTCTCAGACCCTTGATTGAAAGTCAGTGTTCGGAACCTCAAATTTACGCGCCGCGATAGGAAAAAGTTTATAAAATTATGTATAGTTTTCAAAAAGTATACATTTGACATGGTTTGGGGATGTCGGGATATGGGCTCAGATTTCAAGTGAAAAGACTATTTTAGCCTTATGGTCGGATCATGGGTTTCCAGGGCTTGGAATGGACACAGAGTGAACACAAAAGTTGTTGGACATGTCATGGTCTATCAATTGAACCTAAGAACGTCGAGTTTCAAGAACTTTAGGAAGGAAATGACACAATTTGGAGGAAAAGTGGGGTTAGGTCCGAGAAGGCATAAATAACAAAACGGATGATTTGCGGTCTCCGAATGGTTACGGACAAAACACAAAATTTTTTCGTCATAATTTGAGTCAACTACTGAACCTATCATGATATTATTTTGAAATGCCTAAAATAACCCTGAGTTTGCTCAAAGTCCAAACTAGACCCTTCCAAGTACTGACTGAACTTGGTTCGAAAACACCTGGAACTCTCCAAAACCTCACCAAACAACATTTTAACCTTTTAAAACAAAGAATCACTCCCAACACAACCTCCCCAAGCTTCCTAGGATTTACGAACAAGTCTAAAGTTTCGCCCGGACTTGGTCAATCGGCGACCAATGAACTTAGAACACCTCTAAGACACCTAGATCAACCAAACTAGCAACT